>JAEQBH010005918.1:0-132767 GCA_016808115.1 Tetrastigma voinierianum | reverse complement strand
TGGCGGCAGATTGAAGCGTCACGATGTCGGTTGATGTCCACGACAACATATTGATGTCGAGACATCATAGAAACCAATTGAAACACAACGGATCATGAGTGAATTACGGCGACGAGGCGTGCCAGCGACATCGAGAAGGCAAGTTGAATCGCTGCGAGAAGACATGAGGCGATGTAGCGGCGAGATTGTCGCTGACAAGGAAGCGACGGTTAGAAGGCAGAGAACTAAGTCGATGTCGCATGACAAAGATCGATGTCGCGACATCGGGAACCATCGGATGAAGCTTAAAGAAATGAGCTGGCATCCGCGACGAGGGACGGAGAGATTGACTATCGAAGATTCCGTTGGAAGCTGGATTTATTTAGTTGATGTCACGTGAGAGAATTTGAGAATCCGCGACACGAAAGCCGTAAAGTGAGGCGCTGACCACGGCGTAAGTTGATGTGCGATAAAGGAATGAGAAGTCGCGACCACGAGATTTTGCTTTCGATTAAGTTGAAGGTCCATAAGTGATGTCGAGACAAGATATCGATGTCAGCGACATTAAGATAACGAGATCAAATCTGAGCCATAAGAGATGTCGACAGAAGCCAGAGATCAGCGACATCGGAGAATATCAGGTTGAAAGATGCCTTTCATTTAGTTGATATCAGCCAGAGAATAGCGTGCGACATCGGGGGCAACATGTGAAACTAAACGGAAGAAGTAAGGCGATGTCGTGTGAAGATGACGTGTGACATCATCAATGATCGA
Source organism: Tetrastigma voinierianum (assembly GCA_016808115.1). Classification (NCBI taxonomy): domain Eukaryota; kingdom Viridiplantae; phylum Streptophyta; class Magnoliopsida; order Vitales; family Vitaceae; genus Tetrastigma; species Tetrastigma voinierianum. The sequence continues at coordinate 132,014 of JAEQBH010005918.1, read as the reverse complement.
TTGAGCATAGACAAGAAGTTGGTCGCGGCGTGAGATCGAGTCGAGCATGGAGGATGTCGCGGCCAGAGGGACTGGTCGCGACGAGCGGTAACATGGGCCAACTAACTTTGGAATCCTGAGGCGCATTGGAATTAGGGCTGATTGAAAACCACTATAATCTGTGGCTATTGAAGAGGAAGGCCAGAACTGGCAGCCACAGACGGAAGTCACAGATATTTGAGCTGTTTTCTTTATTTCTTAGTTTTCTTTCTTTTAACTCTTTATTTTTTTTTCAATGTTGATAGTTAGAGATTAGATTAGATTTCTCGTTCTAGTTTTCTTTATTTTACGGGGTGGATGTTATCGTTTTGAGCGAGGCGAATCTGAAATTCAATTCTTTTAATTACTACCTGGAATGTTGAAGTTCAGACAAATTTCTGGAATTCGGCTTATCCAGTTTCGAAATGTAGTTATTCTTATGATCGGAGGAATACTGTAGTGTGTAATTTGGTAATTGAGGAACCCAGCCTCCCAATGTAATGTTTGTCCCGAGAGAAATTATCTTTCATGGTTTCTTTCCAGCCGGCTTGTGAATTTAGAGTTTGTGAATCTATAGTTTGTGGGTTTAATGTTTTTGATCTGAATATCAGTCTCTTATACCCGTTTAAGATTCGTTTATTTGCTCTGATTTGAGGAGGTCGCCACGGTGGCCAGAGAAGGCGTTCTGGGAGTTATAAACATTTCTTTGAAGGTATATTAACACCTTGTTGAGAATCTGTACAGAGCTTTGTTAGTTTACTTAAATAAATCTTCTCCTTGAAATCAAGAATGAGTTAGGCAGCGAGTTATCAATTTAAACAAGCAAAGAAGTTCCACCTCGGTCGGATAGTGAGCCAATCCCATCGTAGGCGAGATGTCGAGAAGGTGAGTGCGTTCAGTTTTTTGGGGAGGAATTGGCACGGGGTTGTATGTCGGCAGCAGATAACTTAGGAGCTAAGGTTTACGGTCGAGTAAAAATGGGTATGAAGTATTGCGAAAGAAAATGCCAGTTAAGAGCCCCTTTTAAAAGTAGTTATCTCATTCCTGTATTGAGAATCGAATTCGAAATTAGATGATGAAATGTGGAGTATGGAGAGATCATTGCTGTACTGATTGCCTTGGACCAGATTCTAAAACTTTGAAATGATCAGAAAATTTTATCGGTATTAACTACGAATTGATATTTCACTATAACGGTATTCTTGATGGATACTCGAGCGATAACTAATCGAATTTCCATTCATTTTTCTACTTCATTAATTATTCTTTATTATTTGTATTCCAGTTTATTGTTCATTCATTTATTTTCCTGTTGTTCTTTTGTTCAGGCACCTTAATGCTGGATCCTGCTATCATTTTGTGGTCAAATAGTGGCAAATTGAGTAGTCGAGGTGGATTGATTTAAAATTCTTGAGATCTAAATGGGATCGATATCGGACTTAAATCCATTTTATTACTTGTCGGCACATTGCACTTGGAATATGAGACCGAAGCAAACTTTGAAAATGATTTACTTTAGAATTACTGGTTTATATAGTATAATATCAACAAGTTTTGTGGCAAGGTTGTAGGGAATTAGATAATAGTTCTTGGTAATTTTGTTATAAACGTGTATATATCATTTGGTCTCCACCTTAGAAGCAGGCACATGGCGTTGTGGAGTGGGTTAGTTAATAGTCATAGACAACGAACATGGTATGAAAAACAATGTTTTGGTCTATCAACAAGTTTTATGGCGCCGTTCTTAGGGGATAGAGAAGAAAGAATTTAATAAATCAATATTCCGGATGAAAGAAGAATATTAAAATTTGGACATTTAAAGAAAAAACAAAAATAGATTTTCAAGCGTGGTTCATTTTATTTTCTTGTGCGAAACACATTGAATATATTTGATGATTTGATAATCCTATTAATGGGAGTGTGTTTAGCTGAGAAGAAAAACTTTGATGCATAGGAAACGAGAACAACGATATGATTCGGTGACACGAGAAATAGAGGACACTCAAGTTTGAGAAAAGACTGGCGAAGCTTCGGCAATCATAGGCGGATGAAAGGCGGGGATCGAGGTTGAAATACATATAGAAGAAGGTACAAGACCGTGGAGTCCGCGTCTGATGGAGGTTTACGGAGACCAATTATACGGAAGAATACTCGGCAATCGGAGCGACTGCCGATTGATCTTGTAATTTTGAGCTGAAGCGTAGCGGAGATTCTGATGGTCAGTGACATCAATTTCTTTGGTCATCTACTGAAGATCAGCGGCGCTAGGAAGATTCGCGAGGATGGCTATCTGGATTAAGGTGAATGAGGTGAGACCGAAGTCATAAAGCGCATCTATTCCCATTCTCTCTAAGAATCTACTTGGTACATGGTATGAATCTTTACCATATGGTTGGTTGATACTTGGGGAATTAGTAGAGCTGCCCCAGGTAGATTCTTTCCCAGCCCTCTCCTGAAAGAAGGAGGGGAAATCATTGTGTTCCGACGGGGGAAGATGGCTTGTATATGGCTTGGGAAGAATTCAAGCGTTTGTGAAGATGTCAAATGCATGGGATAGATAAAGAAAAGCTTCGAGATGGACATTATATAAATGCTTTGAATGATATATCAAAGGATCATTGATGCCCGTCTTTGTGGAGGCATTTCAAAAGAAAAAGTGTTAGAGAAAGCGAAAGAGGCGATTGAAGACTGGCTAAATGTAACATGAAACTCATACGAGCTTTCCAAGAGGAAAGCAGGCGGAGGAAAGGGATCATGGAGCTGAGATGACAGCCATGGAAGCTGAGTTGGATGCCATTATGCCTGGGTTTTGGACAAGCGAAAGAAAAGGCTACCTGCGCTCATGGAAATAGGAGCAATTGAAGGAGTTATTAATCTTGAGAGAGTGGCCCGAAGAACTTTATGATCTTTGAAGGGTTATTATTTGGGTGAGCAGAAACACCATTTAGGCTAATCTAACCTTCAGGCATATTATACCCAGCACTCGGGAACATGAGAACTTCTCGAGTATGGTGGAGGGGCTTCTCGAGGCCCAGCGAGACGAGAGACCTCAACAAGGGTGTCAGCTGGCCTGAGTTCAGTGTGAGGAAATGGTACGTGAATGAATACGGGGTCGGAGGAGGGCCCAGTCTTTTTGAAGAGCAGAATCCTCTTGCATTTCATGGGGATGAATAAGAAGGTACATTTGAACCTCCATGGTACGAAAGTTTGCGAGTTGGAAGCAGCTACTACCAGTTCTCGTTTAGGAACACCCACCAATGCGTCACAGAGAACTTTGGAGACCTGAAGTAGGGCGGTTGGCCCTTTGACCCTAGCCACGAAGAAATGCTTTAGTGACCTGAGACAGATTGCATGGTACGTGCGGCTTAGGAGTGGGAAGGGCTGAAGAGATTAAAGAGAAAGATGACAACAACAAAAGATCTTAGCAAGATCGAAGGAAGATGGCGATGACGAAGAATGAGAGGAAGAACATCGGATCAGCGCAACGAGTTCCATTTCCTAAAGGCGCAAAGTCGAGGATGGAGGCAGTTTGCAAGGTTCTTGAAAACATTCCTGAAGTTTTGGAGATGATATGCCTTTCTTGAGTGGTAACTCCAAATGCACTCTATATAAAATTTAAGAAGGACATGCGGCGAAAGAAAAATAGTAGGAAGGAATAGTGAATCTCTTTGCCACTTGCGGTGCGATGTCGAAAGGAATTACCGGTAAGATGAAGGACCCAGGAGTTTCACAATTCTTGTATTGTTGGAGGAATTGAATTCGAAGCTCTGTGACTCCGGAGCTAGCATGATTTAATGCCTCTTTTCACATTTGCCGAAACTAAGTTTGGGAGCTGCTACCATGGCTGTTACTCTTCAAATGGCGGAGACGGTCGATGGTAAAACTGAAGAGTCATTGAAGATGTCGCGGTCAGCATTGGGAGGATTTGTTTTCCCGGTAGACTTCATCATACGGACATGGAAGAAGATTCACGAAGTACCCGCTATTGGAAGACCATTATAGCCTCACTGGAGGCTATACTGATTGATATCACGAAAAAAGAGGTTCTTATCTTGAGGGTTGGAGAAGAAGCTGCTGCATTCAATTTGATCAAAAGTATACAAAATATAAGCAGAGACAAGGAAAGTTGCAATGTAGCTGATTTTATCTATACCTCCAATCCTGATATTAACCATGATTGCTAACCTCAGTTTTTATCAATGAAAAAGAGATGAATTCCCAGTATACTGAAGATGTCTATTCTGAATTTCCATACATGATTTAATTCTATAGAAAGCTGTGTTGAATTGAAGCAAAGCAGAAGCGATAATGGGGAAAATAAGTGAAAGAAATTCATCGAAACCCGGTCTGCGAAGAAATTTTAGTTTTGAAAGAGTTGCCATGTCGTTTAAAAGTATGCTTGCTTAGAATTACCAAGAAAAACCCGTTGATCATTTCCTTGGACTAAGTGAAATTTGAGGAACAAGGTCTTGAAATATTAAGGAAGCATAAGGGGTCGTGACTTGGTCCATTGAGGCGGGAGGATTGTCGATCCATCATTTACTATAAAATTCTAACTAGAAAGAGACTTAAAATATCTGTAGAACACGAGAGAATAAATCGGTGATGAAGAAATGTGGTAGGAAGGAGGTACTTTCAAGTGTTAAATCACGGTTTTATCATGCTATCTCGGATAGTCCTTAGGTGAGCCCGATGCATATGGTTCAAAAATGGGGTTCTTGTGATTAAATCAGAAAAAACGAATTGGTCCAGCAAAGAGCAGTGAAACGAGATGGAGAGGTATGTATGTGGTGAAAAGTTGAATCACGACAACCCGAAAAAGATCATTTCCTTTGCCTTCATTGATCGGATGTTGGACGGAGTTAGCAGGACACCCTCACTTTTGTTTTACGGATGGTATTGAGGATACAGTAGACTGCTGTACCTGAGGATCGAAGACCACATTCACATGCCCTTATAATTGCCTTTGCCTTCGGAAGAGTGCCTTTTGGGTTATATGTGCTCGGCTACATTCCAGGAGGTGTAGCGAGTGTCCATATTCTAGGATACGGTGAAGAAGTGATGGAAATTTTCATGGATGACTTTCTTTGTGTATGGATCGACTTTGATTAAGTCTTAAAGCAATCTAGGAAACGATCTTAGAATCAAAGGAATAACTGACTAGCAGATTGGGAAAAATGCCATTTTATGGTAGCGAAGAATTGTTCTTGGGCATAAAATTTACGCTCTTTGGACTAGAAGTTGACCAATCGAGGTATCCATTATCAAAACTCTTGCACCACCTACTACGATAAAATGAGTAAACTTCTTAGGGCATCGCTGGATTCTGGAATTCATGGAATTTTCAAAAATAGCGAACCCTTATCTGGTCACCAGAAAAGATACGAGGTTCGATTTTGATGGCTCCTGCGAGAATGCTTTTGATGAAATCAAACCGAATTGAGTGCAGGCACCTATAATGGTTTGCAGGAATGGGGATCAGAGGATTTGAAATAATGTGTGATGCCGAGTGATTTGCTATGGGAAGGTGTTGGGGCAAGAAAGAGAAAGTATTAGGGGCCATATCTGCTTACAAGTAGAGACCTTCAGTGACCTGAGAGAACTGCTCGACAAGCTGAAGAAAGTGCTGCCATAATGTGAAAATTTAGACGATACATTTTAGGATCCCACATGTAGTAATTCTGCTGATCATGCGACAATCAAATCGCGATGTCGAAGAGCTAAGATTGATAAGGTGGAGTGCTGGCATTGCGAAGTTTGGTGAAATCGGGATAAGGGATGTGACAATGTAGCTGATCTTGTCAAGAATAGAAAGAACTGTGATGAAAGAAGGAATGTGATGTTAACGAGGAGAACTTCGGATAGACGGTGACACAAGTTTCCTTCCAGCTTCCATGGGTATGCGATGTTGAATTATCGGCTTGTGGAGTAATGCTGCGAGTCGACTACCAGCGAAGAAGCTTCGGGGTGGCGGCCCGGTATTATATTTGGGATGACCCATTTATTATTCAAAGGTGCTGACATGATACTAAGAAGATGTGTGCGGAGAAGGTGAAACGAAGGCAACATTTTAAATGAATGCCATGCATCACCATGGGGACATTTTAAGCGAAAGAAACGACTCTGAATACTCGATCAGGATTTTATTATTGCATCTTCGGGGGATTGTGCGAGTGGGTTAAATTATGTGATAGATGCCAAAGGATTGGAAATATCAGCAGCAGGAATGAAATGCCCCTAAAAGGTATTATGGTGATACAAATTTTTGATGTTTGGAATAGATTTTATGGTTTCCGCATGTTTGAAACCTATACATCACGCTGGGAGTAGACGTTCCAAATGGGTGGAAGTAGTGGCTTGTCAAGATGATGCTAATATAGTTGTGAGTTTCATGCGAAAAGAATAGGCGGTTGGAACCCCAGGAACCATCATTAGTGATGGGGGCCCATTTGCCGACAAAATATTTGCGAAACTCATGGCGGTATGTGATCGAGCATGTAATGAGTTTGGCCTATCGTCCCGGACGATGGACAGCGAGAAATTTCCGGGGAGATCGAAAGAATGCCCCGAAGAGTGGCTTCAAGCTTGCCGGTGTCTAAATATTGATACACTTGGAGCTTACAATTTACCTCTAGGAACCCAGTAAGATAATACCTCTGAGTTGTTTAGTAAACCATATCATCTACCTCTTAGATTAAATCTGAGCAATATGGGCCATTAAGTTAAACTTCGATTTTAAGGCTACGAGGAAAGAAAAAGATTGCTCAATGTAAATTGGAAGAGAGCGAAAATACAAGCCTATAATGTGCTCTAGAATATACAAAAAAACAGAACAAAATGGCATGATCGGATAATTTTGAAAAAGAGTTGAGCAGGGAACAGGGTTGCAACAAATTCTAGGCGAAGTTGTTTCGAGGAGGTAAAATCGATTGGGTGGGCCATACACGGTGGTATCAAGTATACATTTGGAGCAGTAACGAAGGCGATAATGGGGAAGAATTGAGGTCCGATGAATGAGGTTAAAGCATTATGCAGGGAAGGAGTAGAACTCACGGCCCGGTTATTGAGGAAAAAGAAAAGTCTCTGTGTGAAGTCAAGGCTAAGGACTCAAGCGAAACGATAATGGGAGGTAACCATAGGATTTAAATTCTGATTTTAAATTTTGGAAATATTTCTTCTTTTTAGTTGTGATAATTCAGGTCAGATTTGTTTTTAGAAGTTTAAATTTAAATTTTAGAAATGCGATTGTAGTTTAATTAGATTTTCTTGAATATTGCGTGATCTTATGAGGTTTAAAGACATGAATAGCAAACCTTCACAGGGAATATTCCGGCAACTTGCGGAAGAGTCGCGACATGAGAAAAGGGGGTAACATACACTTTGCTTGGTCTGTAAGAAATGCTTGAATCGATTGTTAAATCTGCAAAATATGCCTGAAGGAGATCATGATGGGTTAGGAACAATAAGAATTCAATGTTTTAAAAATCATTGAGTTAAAGGCTTATGGCGCGACAAGGAAGGTTATGTCGCGACATAAGTTGTGTCTGCCGACAAAACATTGATGTCGTGACACAATTAGAAAGAGCTTGGGTGAATTGAAGGAAGAAGGAATATATCCCAGAGCTTACCCGCTAGGGAGTGTGACAGTGAATTAAGTTCAAAAATGAAAAAGGATGTAAGCCATCGACAATTCTAGAAAACCTTGTATTGTCGCGACATCTGGGTATGTCACGACATAGAAAGTGACAATTTATTTACTCATAGCTACAGATTTAATGATCTCGAATAAAAGGCGGAATTGAGAGTCGCTGACGTGTCTTCAGTGAAGCATTAATTAGTACATGAACATTGATTGAATTGCAACTGTTGGAAATTTTCTCATTCCTCAGCCCACATAACTATTCTGTCGTCTTCATGAATCCCTCAACCCCAAGAAAACCACAGCGTTCTGAGCACGAAAGCTTTTCTCTCGTTCAGTGTTTAAATTCCCACCTAGTCACCAACCTGGAAAGTGAGATTATGAGGGAACATGAACAATCAGAAGAAGAAGAAACTCGCCAAGGAGAACAGTTAGATGAGATTGATCGGAAGAACAAGCGAAAGTGCCATTAGAAACACCAGAAACTCAAATGACCTCGAAAAGAGCGAGAAAAGGAAGAAAGGAAAGGAAGAGAAGAAGAAGAAGAAGTAGAAGATTTAGTCTCGAACCAGAAGCTTATTCAGTGGAAGAAGTATTATGCTAACAAGGGGTTTATTCCGAAGAGGAGAATTCAAAAAAACCACAGTGACTCCTTCCAAGGAGATGGGCGAGAGAGGATGGGAGTCTCTGCCTTTTGAATAGGTGTCGACCTTTGGTAGAGAGTTTTATTCAAATATGGTAGGAAGGAAGGATGGAGATGTTTTTGTTAGAGGAGTCTTGGTCTCATACGGCTTGAGGCCATCATGAGGCCTATGTAGCGAGTGCACAAACATGGTTCAAATTCAAGAAAGCTGTTGGAAAAACCGAGGAGTTTGGAAAGATTGCGAAGCTCAAAACAACGGTAAAGTGCGAGTTGAACGAGAAGAAGGAGCGAGAGCAGTGGAAGCAGAGGAAGCCTTCTTAGAAGAGGCTAAGGTATGGTTTTTATTTCTGGCCGTTTTGGTCCCAACAAACATGTGTGCCACAGTGAGAGAACAAGTTGTGTTCTTTGTGTACCATACTCAAAGGGTACAAGTCAATAGTTACTCATGAGAAAATTCTATCTGAGGGTATCATGAAGAGACAAAGGGTCTTATTCCTCATGACGTAACAATCAACGTTGCATTGGCAGAGGCTGGGTGAAAGGAATTTGGGAATCGAGAGAAAAGTACCGAGCTTCACCACTCCTTTGACAAGTTAGCAAAGGGATAGAGAGCACGAGAAAAGGGGAGTCTTTGGTAGAAACGAGAGATGAAACCCAATGAAGAACCGAGAAAAGGAGACTGGAGGGTTGATGATCGGAGCGAGCACCTAGAAAACTCACGACAACAGTGAGCTACATGTTTACGGACTGTGCGGGGCCAAGATAGAAGCGACCACGATAGACTTCTCCGTCCCATAGCCGGTTCTCCTCCTGTCACCCGGAGACGAAACTGACTGGAGAAAGCTCGAGGGGGCTACGAAGAACGACTCGATCTTGGAAGCTCGATGCCGTACGAGAGAATAGATGAAAGAGAGAAGGAGTGGAAACTACGACGAGATTCGGAGAAAGCATTATGCTGAAAAAGAATTGAAAGAAAGAGAGACCCGTGAACAGGAAGAAGAGCTAAATAGAAAAGAAAAGACGCAAAAGTGGAGCTCACAGGAGAAGAGAGAGCAATGAGTGGGGAGAAGAGGTGAGTGAAGAGAGAAGACAGGATGGGAAAATTTTGAAAGCGACAAGGGGAAAAGTTTAAGAAAGAAATAGAAGAAAGAATCCTGTCCCATTGCGAAACTCAAACTCAGTCATGAAGCTTTTATAGCAACCCGGTTTGGCGTGATTCTCGGCTCATAAGCGATAAAAGAAAGAGATCTGAGACGAGGAAGCCAAATTTGGGAGCAAATCAAGGGATTGGGATTTGTACACAAGTCTCTACATAAGGATTTTGAGAAGAAGTGGATGATAGAGATAAGAAGCGAAGATACGAGAATCACATAAAAACTAAAAGAATGGTGGAAAACTTAGATCGTTAACAACAATCTTGCCAAAATTCTCAGAGTTATGACTGAAATGGAAAATACAATGAATGGCTTAGGAAAGGCGAGGATGGGTTGAACAAAAGGTTGATCTCTCTAATGAGATTTTCATTGAAAGAACAAATGGAAAGGAAACAGAAAGAGAAAAAGAAGAGAAATGAAAATTCTGAATTTCCGAGAAGAGGCGTTAGGTACGTGAACCTAAGTCCCCCAACATCTTTGCTCCTGGCTATTTCAAGGAAAAATAAGACCTTCTCCACCTTCTTCCATTACCATCCCAACTATATCTTTGTGTATCCAAGCTGCACTTAATTGAATACATTAATAAAATGAGAAATTTAAATTGAATTGTTGTGTGCTATTTTGAATTTGTTTGATTAGATTGTGTTGCTTTGTGATTTATGATTAGGAAATTAAAGTAGAAATTAGTTCCAAAATAAAAGCTATTGAGATGTAATAATTTGGAATTGAATGAAGCCGGGTTAAGATTAGGAATGAAGCTTAGAAATGTAGAATAAGAGCGAATGAATACGATTTGATTGAAACACAAAGGTGCAAAAGTTGTAAGTCTAGGCAGTAAGTCCAGGAAATTGAGGAGAGGTATCTGATAGAAGGAACAAAACATATTTTGAGTTTGTGGTATGAACAATAAGTCGAACTGTTGAATATCAATTAATTTAAATACTCATCAACAAGGAAATGGTCAGGTACTCCACATGGTTAGTCCTGTTGTTCAGGCAAATTCTAGAATTTGTTAGATTATTGGTTGAGCGAAATCTAGGTGATACAGCTGACAGAGATGATGCATGCCATTCTTGGACAGTTTGAGCCATTCTAGCCATCCCTATTCATATCTTGAAATGCATATCTGATAGTTCAAGTAGGCAGAAACAAGCTATTTTCAAAATAGACAATGGAACCCCAAACTCATCTAGACATCAATCCCTCAATAAGACCTGTGATTGCCCAGAGATTTCAGGGAGAAGAAAGAAATGAAGTTTGGGGAGTATATATTTTTTGAAGGAACTCAAAAGGAATGAAAGAAAACTGAAGCGAGAAAATGTTAGAAGAGGCACTAGGGATAAGTTTTATCCTTTGTGGCTTTAGCTCTGCTTGAGCAGTTAAGTTCTTAGGGGTGTTTTGACACCTAGTACCTAATGCCATCAAATTTATGGGGCTACTAACCCAAAGTTCTCTAAGAGTGTTGAAAGCTACAAAAAGGAGTTTTAAAACATTGCTATCCACTGGGGAAGTTGACAAACAAGGAAGTTTCCCGAGTGGAATTACAAGTAAGAAATATGGGGCATACAGTTAAGAATTGAAGAAATTAAAGTGATGTCGAAACATGAAGTTTAGGGAGTTTATTATAGAAACTACAAGAAAGAAAGAGAGAGCGAGAAGAGAGGAGAGAAAGGTTCTGAGGTGTGTGCTAAAAATTCCTTCATCCACACCCAGTACGAGATTTACAATAAAAGCCAAAAGACCTGATTGATCTTGAAATTTGAAATCCCACCTACATTAGTGGAATCAATATGAAAAACAAGCCTATGGAATTTGGAAGAATAAAAACAAGCAAAATTGTGAAGGACTTCAGGGGAGTTAAATGACTCGATATGAAATGAGAAGGAAAATAATATTATTCAACGGGATCCAATGGTATGTTGTTTGTAAAACAATTTCAACGATTTAGTTTTGCATAGTATAAAAATCAGAGACCAGCAGGCTGGACTTGAAGTTAGATGTACGAAGAATTATGCATACCTTTCATTTCAATTAAATTGAATGCCCTTTCTTGAGAAGCCGAATGGGAGAAAAATGTCATAAAAATTTTTCTTTATTTTGTTTGAGAGATAAACAAATTCTTTCTTTTCTTTGGCAAAGATAATAAACTTTCATTGGGAGTTTGATGAGCTTAAAAGTCGTATTTTAGTCCATTTTCTGTTGATTTTAATGTAAGGAATAATTAAGATCTGGAGATATGAAGAAACTCACCCAAATTTGTTAATTGCGGAAGTATAAACGAAGGAAAATGCGATTGGAGAAATCGTTAGCTGGCGGAGTAAAAATGCGAGAAAATAGCGGGCGAAATGAAAGCAAGCGGCTAACTCGCATTGCGGTTTGGGGTTTACGATCGGTTATGGTCGCGACATCGAGGAAATTGAAGGAAATCGATCTGGGTGCGACACATGGATCCTGAATATCGGTCGCGACATGAGACTACGCTCATGAGCATTTGTAAAGAAATGAAATTTGAGGTCGCGGCGTGGTCGAATTCGTGGCATCGAGAATACGGTTAGCGCGAGTGCGTGAAGTGAAGTCAGCGACAAGATAATGATGTCGTGACATCGAGGCAGTGATTGAGACCTGGGCGTGTGATATGACGAGAGTTGATGTCGCGACGTGAAGCGATCAAAGGAAAGAAACAAGTGGCGGCGAATTGACGTCGTGTCGGTTGATATCCGCGACAACGCCAGTGATGTCGAGACATCGCGAAACAATTGAAACCTGCGGATCCTTAGGCGAGAATTAGCGACGAGAAGGTGATGTATGCATGACATCCGGTGACTAAGTTGAATCTTTCGCGAAGACATGAGCTGATGTCGCGACGAAGTTGTTGTCGCGCGACACCCGCGCAACGATTGAAGGCCCCGGAGAACTAAGTCGATGTCGCGACAAAGTCGATGTCGCGACATATCCAGGAACCATCGGATAGTGAAAGAAATGAATTCTTTGTCACGGCGAGGACCAGGTCGCATTTTAGCGAAGGTGGTTGGAAGCTGAATTTTATTTAGTTGATGTCACGACAAGAAGTGATCCACACGACACCAAAAGCCATCAAGTGAAGCGCAGCCCCATAAGTTGATGTAGCGACAAGGGCGAAGTCGCGGCGCGAGACACTGCTCGGTTAAGGACAGGCTCAGCCAAAGTGATGTCGCGACGAATATCGATGTCGACGATGCCAAGACAACCGGTCAATCTACCGGAAGTAGCTAAGAGATGCGACAAAGAGGCCAGAGATCGCGACATCGAAGATATCCGATTGAAAGATGCCTTTCATTTGGATTGATATCACGACGAGAATGGCGTCGCGGCGTCCGGGAAGTATGTAAACTGCGGAAGAAGTAAGCTGATAGACAAGAGAATGGCGTGTGACATCATCAATGATCGATTAATTTGCGCAAACCGAAGTTGAGGTCGCGACGTGAGATCGAAGTGTCGCGACATGGAGGATGTCGCGACAAAGAGGTGAAATTAGCGACTTGAGCGGTAACATGGGCGATGCTTTGGAATCCTGGCGCATTGGAATTAGAGCTGATTAGAAAATTTTTATAAATCTGCTGACTATTCGAAGGAAGGCGGCAGCGGCCCGCAGGCGAAGTGCGGATAGAGCTCATTTCTTTATTTCTTAGTTTTTCTTTTCTTTTCTTTTATTTATTTTTTCAATGTTGATAGTTAGAGATTAGATTAGATTTCTCGTTCTAGTTTTCTTTTATTTTCTGGAATTGGATGTTATCGTTTTGAACTACAAGGCGAATGCGAAATTCAATTCTTTCAAGTCTTACTGGAATGTTGAAGTTGAGACAAAATTTACAGGTCGTATCGATTTCGAAATGTAGTTATTCTTATGATCGGAGGAATGCGTAGTGTGTAATTTGGTAGTGAACCCGGCTTCCATCAGTAAATGTTTTAGTCGAAATTATACTCACATGATCGTTTCAATGGCTTGTGAATTTCAGTTTGTGAATCTACGCCTGGTTGTCTGGGTTTAATGTTTTTTTGATCTGAATATCAATCTCTTATACCCGTTTAAGGTCGTTTATTCTTACGATTTCGAGGAGGTGCATCACGAGTGACACCGAGAGAAGGCATTCACAGGAGTTATAAACATTTCTTTGAAGGTATATTAACTTTCTTTATTTGAGAATCTCTTTGAGCTTTGTTAGTTTACTTAGATAAATCCTCTTCTCACTTGAAATCCAGAATGAGTTGAGCAGTTTATCCAATTTAAACAAGCAAAGGTTTTCGGTCGGATAGTGAGGCGATCAGGTGTGGATCTAATCAAAGGAGGGTGATCTATTCTAATTTTGAGGAAGAGTAACACAGAGTTGTATATCCTTGCTTGTGCGAATGCAGGAGCTAAGGTTTACGATCCGTAAAAATGGAGTATGAAATTATTCTGAAAAATGCAGATTAAGGAAACCCGCTTTTAAGTAGTTATCTGTTCTGTGACCGAAAGTAGTCGAATTAGATGATGAAATGTGGAGTATGGAGAGATCCAGCTGCACTGCTAATTGCCTTGGACAGATTCTAAAACCTGAAATGATCAAGAAAATTTTATCAGTATTAACTACAGGAATTGATATTTCACTATAACAGTATTCTTGATGGATACTCCGAACGATAACTAATCAATTTCCATTCATTTTTCTAACTATTAATTATTCTTTATTATTTGTATTCCAGTTTATTGTTCATTCATTTATTTTCCTATTGTTCTTTTAATTTTCCGGCCTGTATCTTTGGATCCTACTATCATTTGTGGTCCAAATGGTATGGAAATTGAGTAGTCGAGGGTAGTTGATTTAAAATTCTTGAGATCTTGTGGGATCGATGTCTGGACTTAAATCCATTTTATTACTTGTCGGCCTGCACTTGCGAATGTCAGAACAAGCGAGCTTTGAAATTATTTACTGCAGGAGATTTTTGGTTTATATGGTATAATATCGACAAGTTTTTTGGCGGAGTTCTTGGAATTAGATAATGGTTCTTTGTGAATTTTGTATAAACATGTATATGTGTTGATCTCTGAAATAAGCTTTATGGCATCGTCGTCGAGGATTAGTTAATAGTCGCTGGACAGTGATATTAGCATATGCGTTTTGGTCTATCAACATTCACGCAGATCGCCGCCATGGTTGACCTGTAGTCGATGGGAGATCTGTTTGCTGTCTCTTAGTCTTATCTCCGACCTCTCACCATATTGCCGTCGGTCACGGATCGGAGGAAAAACATCGTATCGCGAGTGCGGGGGGCATCCATCCGTGCGCGCTGCAGTGGGCGCCGGTGTCGTCGACTCGTCCGCGGATGCGGCCGGTGGGGCGGCGGAGGAGGCGGAGGGAGTTGGCGGGTGATCGCTGGAGATGGTACGGCGGGTCATGGTGTAGGCGGTGGCGTGGTACATGCACCTTGATCGCGGTTCCCGGCTACTTTGTTACCCTCTCATACTTACCCCTCACCATCACACCACATTCCATTGCCCCCACATTGTGCGTCACCTTCAGACCACATTCCGTACCCGCGTTGACTGTCACCTTAGGACCGCATTCAGTATCCCCACGTGACCTTTCACCTTCCACCACCACATTGACCCGTCACCTTATACCCCCACATATTGACACATCACCATCCATCCCGCACACGATGACACCATACTAGACCGTTTACAGGTGGGGTAGACTTAAGTGGCGACCTCGAACTTTCGGCGTGTGCATCTGACCACTTCATCCTTAACACCTCAGCTCCATCAGCTCCTCTCGGTTCCATCGGCTCCACCGAGTCTCTACGGCAGGATCTGTTGCCTTACGGGTTGTTCCTTCACGGCGTCGATCTACAGAGAACTATTAAAGGCGCCTTCTTGTGGGACTCATTGATACATGATTTTATTTTTATATATGATTTTTATTTTTATACATGTGCATATTGGATTTTTCGGTGTCATCGATTAAGGTTTTAGGGTATTTCAGCATCAAAGGCTTTTAGGGTTTATGGTTTTTTGGATGTTTTGGGTTGCACGGCATTAAGTGTAATGTTTCCATCGCGTGCCTCAGGTTTTAATGATGGGTAGGACAATGCAGAGTCCTCTCTGTCCTGACCGGGTTCTCTTTCTAGCTAATGTGGATTCGAATAGGCTTGGTGGGTGCCTTACACCCGAATGTGTTCCATATGCTTTATTTAAGTGGTTTGTGCTTTGATTTGCCCCCTCGATATTTTATATATGTTTTGGAAATGTTACCTGTGGTAGCCATTCTATATATTTGGTTCCTACTCAAATCTAAGAAAAATGTGGTAATTGGTCGTATAATAATTAAATGAATTCTGGTTTTACAAACCATTATTAATAAGAATTTAAAAAAATACCATAAACTTAAGCGATCTCAAGTGGTACTTGGGTTTTAGAGCCTTTGGGTATTTGGGTTTTAGGGTGTTAGGGCATTAGGGTTTTAGGGTTTTGGGGTCTTAGGGTTTTATAAATTTTTAGGATTTCAGGATTTTAGGTAAATATTGTTGGATGTGGCCGAGCTAAATGTGCTTGGCCCAGTGTGGAGCATGGCCAGTGCGCAATACTTAAAACAAGGTAATGTGTTTGCAAAAGAATTTTTAGAAAACCAATTCACCACCATATCTTTGTTAGATTGGAGAGTCATATTCAACTTCCAAAAACTTCTAAAAAAGCTAGTGGTTGCTAGTTTAACACATTATCAAAGCTTTGTATAATATAAAGTTTTGAGACCAAGACCAATACCAACAATTGAATATAAAAAAAACAAAATAAATAAATAATGAACTGACTAATAGCTAAGCAAATTAACCTTGAATTCTTATATATCATACGTAATAACCATGCTTTGTTTCTCCGAAAACAGAACGACTCCTCCTCCTTTCACAGGAAATCAACGTCTTCTTCTTTCTTTCTTTCTTCCTCTTCCTCCTCCTTCTTTCTTTCTTCCTCTTCCTCCCTTGCTACGACAACTTTCTGCAAAATTTCTTCAAGGGCTAGGGTTCGAGCTAGGGTTCAGGGAAGCTAGGGTTTCGAAGTCAAATCTGCAAGTTAAGTTCCTTTCCCCTTTGAATCTCTGTATTTTTATAGAATTTCAAATAGAATATAGCCGTTGAGAGAGCTAGTTAGGGTCTGCAGGCCATCAACGACTATTTTACATCCTCTGCATCTCTTCAAAGTTGTCAAATAACTGACATCACGGATGGCATTTTGCCACTTGTCGATGTCATCTCCATTAGAGCATGGTTTTTGATGATTTGGGTGTCATTTTTGAGTTGCAGATGCAGCGTGGCAATAGGTGGAGTTGTCTTGAATGAATGGGTTAGCTAAGATGTAGCTTTATCAAAATGCTTGAATTGAAATAAGAAAAAAAATATTCTGAGGAGTTTGAGGTATAATTAATGCCATGAAACTAACAAGACCAGGCAAATACCTCTCGGATTCCCGGGTGAACCACTTTAGTGAAGTTCCACTATACATCCCCTAGGGAAGATACGGTGGGACTCCACTTTAAGGAGGGAAGAAGACACCTGCGTTAACCTAATATCCCATTTATAAATAAAGTATCCACAACAGATAAAACTAAAGACTCATACAGGTTCGACACGGATCATCAGAGCGTTCTAAGAGTATTATGAATTTAGGGGTACAAGTAAAGATTAATAAGTCCAATACGCAAAAACAAAATAGGTAGCTATGATAAGTCTGGTGTGGTGAGAGAACGACGTCGAATCCGGCGCGAAATAGGCCCTACGAACTGTCTGGACTGGGGAGCAGTTTAAAACAATAATGTGAGATAAATCTCGGAGTGAGTGGCATAGTTTATAAGGAAATTAACAATTTTAAATTTTAAAGATTTCTTCTCTCAAAACCTTCCGTTCACTCTTTTGTAAAGTTCCCGTTTAAAACATTTCATAAAACCCGACTACCCAAGTCCAACATATCACGAGATCATTCTCAACAAATTAAATGAACCTGATGTTAAGGAAAACATAATCTGAACTGTTCACAACACAAAGCCAAGCACAAAACATGTATAGTCATCAAGTAATAAAATAACCATGAAATGCACCATAACCATGAGTATAAAAAAAAAATAGTTATACCATATTTAGAAAATCAACAACATCCATACCACATACCAGTATGAGAAATGATCGGTAAAGCAGGCCTCACGATCTTGTGACAACTAATGAGCACGTAGTTTGACATCGCGTGACGGCTAACAGGCCTCCGGGTAGACTGGCCATCACGTGGCAACTAACAAACCTCCAGACCCGGCCATCACGTGGCACTAATAAGCCTCCGAGACAGCCCGACCATCAACGTGGCAGCACCTAATAAACCTCCCAGAATCAGCACGGCGAAAATTAAAATGTGCTTTACTGAAACCTCAGGTAACAAGCAAAAATGCGTGCACTAACAAACCTCAAATGAACACATCCATCAAATGTCCTCTAATAAACATAAATGACGGCCATCAAGTAAAATAATAAACCTCATTAAACGCCAATAAATGGTAATAAATATATATATTCCCTTTCTCATGTTATTCCTGACAATATAGTACTAGAGTTAATTACGAAAATCTAAGATCTTTTTAAAACAATAGTTTTCAAGATAGTTTACAACTTCAAAATCTATGTACTTACCCAAAATATCAAACACCTGACTCATCCATGAACACGATAAAACTTTCAAATAGATAAAGTGTTGACAAGAATTCAATGAAATGATAACTTGTTTTATATGAAACCGAAAATCATGTTTGAATGCAACCAACCATATCCCGATCAAAAGCATTATATATAAGAGTATTAAATCATAATAGATATATCGACATAATATCCAAATCATTTAAAGCATATAAGTACTCCACGAGACTACAGGTATTTCAGTCTGTTCCCTGTAGGGGTCAGATCCAGGCAGACGTGGATCTTGTAATATAAAATAAAACACCATTTAGCTCCGATAACTGAACGACAACATTGGGATACCTGAAGGCGCAGAATAATTTTAAATGCAAGCCCAATCCCGATTGGACTCAGACGGGTCCAGTTACGATGCCACAATAGATGATACTGAATTTGGGGCTTTTCACCAGGAGCTAATTTCATCGAAATTGAGGCGAATCCGATAATTCTAAAAACATCGATTTCCAACTGTCGAAACGATTTTTAATCGATTTGACCCCGGTGGTACTTCATTCGATCCCAACTACCGGTAATTACAAAACAACCTAAAATGGAAAGAAAACTAATAAACGGCGTCCAAAATTTACAAACCACATATCGATGGCCAGGAGCCGGGGAACACATCAGTAGCCTCACAGCGGGTCAAGATTGCTGTGGTGGCGGAAACTGATCAACGGTCGGCGAATTTGTTTTTAATGAAGTATCTTTCAAACGGTGATGAATCTGGAGAAAATGACCACGGAAATTAGTTCAAAGGGTCCAAAAATGGTGGAAAGGAGCTATGGGGTGGCCTGAACTGGCCGAAAATGGCCAAAAATCAAGAAATTACCGGTGACCCACGGTGGCCGCCGCCGCCGCTTCGCCGGCCCGATCCGGGCGCGTCCGGCGGCGGTTGGCGTATTTCTCGCCGACAGTTTGGATGTCCCTCTCCCCAGCTGTCAGGCGTGTGTCTGATGGTCGGCGGAATGGCTCCTTTGGTTGAAACTTGGGCAGTGCATAGATGGATTCGAAACCTTGATTGAGTGCTCCACGCAGTTTTGGGAGTTTTTCTAGGGTTTGGAGTTCAAAGTTGGTGTTTATAATTTGGGTTTTCCTTCAAGTATAAATGTATATAAGTATAATCGGATGGTTCTGAAATAAAACACCGAGTATGAATATAAAAACTCTATGTTAGACCTACAGATCATATTATAGCGATAAATCAGTTGATCGATACGATCATAGACCTCTCATTATAAACAGGCTCCTCACACAAGAAAATGATCTGAATCATTCAGAGTATTCTGTCCCTTAGAAAAAGTCAGCATTGCCCCACCCTACCCCATTGGTGGTCAAACTTGGTTAAAATTGTATTATTTGGTCTGGGTCATTACAATTGTTTTAATTCTTGAAAATATAAAATAATTTAAGTTAGAATACATAATTATATGTAATTCACTCCTAAAATAGTCTCTTTTCTCAAAACATGTTTGACATAATTTTTTAAAATTAGTTGCCAAATTTGTTATTTTGGAGATAAAATTTATTTTTAAAAGCGTAATCGCTATGCAGCGGAATATTCAACATTCGAAAAAGTAGGAATAGGGAGGGTGTTGATCGAACCAAAACACATGTAAATTTATGACACTATTACAAAATTTGTGTCTAATCCACAATGATGATGCCAATAAACATTGCGTGAGACGGAAATAACATTTGCAGGTTTATAACAAAATTACCGAGGACTATTATCTAATCAGGGCAATCATACATAAACTTGTTAAACTATTATACTATATAAACAAAATCTCTTAGAGTAAAATCATTTTCAAAAGTTTGGTTTTGATGATGTGTAGTGCGCGAGTGGAAATGATAATAAAATGGATTTAAGTCGAGATATCGATCCCACGAGATCACAAAAGAATTTTTAAATCAACTACCTGACTACTCAATTCATACTATTTGGACCACTAAATGATAGTAAGATCCAGCATTAGGTGCTGGAAAATTAAAAAACAAATCAAGGAAATAAGCGAAAATGAACAATAAACTTGAATATAAGGGTAAAGAATAATTAATAGTTAGGAAAATGAATAGAAATTGAATAACTATCGTTTGGAGAACGCGTAAGATCAATGCTATTGTAGTATCAAGTCACATTTGTCGACTTGTAAATTTGCTTGTGAATTTCAGATTTCAAAATCTGTCCCAGTGTTAATAGTTAAATTTAGATCTCCGCACTTCACATTTCATTATCTAATTTTGACTGATTCTCTCGAATAAAATTAGATACTACTTTTATGAGGACTACAATTACAGGTATTTTCTTTGCAATACTTCATACCATTTATGGGTATACACCTTAGCTCCCAGAGTTGTCGGTCGACGGATATCTGGCTTAAAAGTTCTCTTCCTCAATTAAAATAGTTCACCCTCTCCTTGATTAGATCTCGGGCTAACACGGGGATTAGCTACACTATTGGTGAGGTGAACTCTGCTTGTTCGTGATAACTCAATTCGACTCGTTCTTGATTTCAAGTGAAGAGGATTTGCTCAGTAAACTCCGCAAGCTCATTAGATCTCTAATAGCGAGTTAATATACCTTCAAAGAAATATTCATAACTCCAGGGTTGTGTCTACAGTATCACTGAGAGGACCTCCTTGAAAATAGGAAGTAATGGCAACTATATCTGGGTATAAAGCCCGTCATTCGGATCGAGGTACAGGCCCGTGTGAAGTGAGTTCATGAGGCGGGGTGCACTTGGTTTCAGTGAATGGCTTGTGGGAAGATGATTTAGATGTGTATTTCTATCTTATTAGATTTGGGTTCTCAATTCTTGAATTACACACTACGGCATTCCTCTGATCATAAGAATATTTGCATTTGAGGAAACTTCGATAGAATTCAGAGGGTGTCGAACGACATTCCAGTAGTAATTTGAAAAGATTAGTTATCGGCTTTAGCTCAAAAGCGATAACATCCAATTCGAAATAAAGAAAACTAGAGCGATAAATCTGTCGATCATCCATATTAAAAGAAAATAAAAGAAAAGGAAGAAAAGAAAAATAAAGAAAATGGTAGCCCATTTATCGGACACTCTCGATGCGTGTGTAAACTACCTTCACCTTTACGGATAGCGTGTTTATAGGGTTTTTCAATTGGGCCCTAATTGTGCAGTCCTTGTGATTCCAAAGTTAGTTGGCTCATGTTACCGTTGATGACCTCGTTCTTATCGCGACATCATCCATCCGCGTATAGATCTCGCGTCGGCGTATGATATTCTGCGACCTTCAATTTGTCTTCGGATGTACGTGACGTCAATCTCTTATCGCGACATATTCAAAATCTGAGGTTTCAAGCGGTTTCTCATGGTGTCTCTGACATCAATATATCATTAGCGGCCAATGACTCTGTCTTGTAAATTTCAAGCGGTTTTCTTATGTCGCGTAATGACCTAACAGCCGTGACATCGGTGATCCTTGCATGCTTCAATCTTGTCGCCACTTGTATCTTTCCATAATTGCTCTCGATGTATGACATCAATCTGCTAATACGCGACCTCGACATTTGCTTTCTGCGACTTTGAATTAGTCGCCATTAGTGTCGCGACCTTCGATCTCTTGCCGCGACATCGGCTTTAGTCTCGGAGGCAAATAGGTGTTCTTGATGCCATGACATAGTCTCTTACAATCGCGACATCGGCTATGGAGCTTTGGCCTTCAACTGAGCAAGTCTCATGTCGCGACCTCGATCTAAATTCTTCGAAGCTTCACGATGTCACAGCGAAGCGATGACCGATGGATATCCACGACCTCTTCTCTTAGCTCTGTTGCCAGCGACGACCTCTTTGTCGTCATGGCGCTTACAGCCTATCATTGTCGATGTCGCGGCGGAGTATCCGGATGTAGCGACCGCGAAATCTTCTTCTTCTTCATTTCACAGTTTGCTTCACGGAGTTTCTTTAACTCGGCTACCTTGTTTTTCAAGTAAGCTTCTTTTAGGCGGAGTTTCTTTGTTTGCCTTTGGATGTGAAGAAAGCATTTGATTCTTTGCCAGGCTTTCGACATCGAGTTACTTAGTCTTTGTGCTTTTAACAGTAACTTGCCCATTAATTATCTCGTGTAGCTCATCCACCTTCTACTTCTCTTTCTGCATATATTCTTCTTTTTCTTGAATTCCTGCTTATTAACAGTTTGATTGATTATTCTGTAGTCTGCATATTGATCTTGTTTGATAAAAATAGATCGGAAAATGGACCGAATGGATGACTTTTCGCTCATCAAACTCCCTGACTCCAAAATTTTCTTGTCCTCAAGCAAAGAAAAGATTTGTTTGTCCTCAGCAAAGGACATTTACGTTACGTTTTGCGTTTTTATTATTTCACCACTGTCTTGGAATTAAAGATATAAGCTGTTATTTCAATTTAAGTTTATAACGCAAAAGCAAGCATGGTATCGTTACGTCACAAGAATTTCTTGATAAACTAATGTATTTGCTTGGTTTATTTATCAAGTCTTTGTTATCTCAATGTGTGTGTCTTGGAGTCGCCAATCCTTCTCAACTCCGATTTGAATTTAGTAAATCTTTTGGAAGTTTTCTTAACTGTTTATTGAAGTCCCATAGGCTTGTGCCATGTTGATCTCCACTAATGCAGTGCTTCAACCTTAGATCAATGAGGTCTTTCAAGCTTGTAATATTGACAGGTAATTGGGTAGATAAATGAAGAATTTAGGTTGTAAATTACCCAGTTTCCATCTTGTTTCTTCATTGTTGCCTTCATCTTTCTTCATCTTTCTTCCTCTTTCTTCTTTGTTCCTTTCTGATTCTTCTCAATCTCAGTCTAATTCCTCTTTTTTGAATTCTTTTTATGGGATTTCAACTTCCATATATACTTTATTCAAGCAGATTCTCTTTTTTTTTTTTTTTTTTGACATTTGGAATAGTGCAATGTTTTGTCTTCTTAGTCTTCCTATTACTCTTAGAGAATTTTGAAATTGCTTCTCCATTTTCAGTTGGCATTAGGGTACTATGTGTTAAAACACCCCTACGAGAGCTTAATGGTTCAAGGGTAATGAAGCCCTGAATAAAACTTATTCATATTTCACTAATCTCTGCCTTTTACTTCTTCAATCTCTTTCTTTCAAAATTTTGGGGAATAATATTCCCCCAAACTTGTTTCTTTCTTTATACTAAACTTTTATGAACTAGAAACTGGACAATTTGGGTTCTTCACTGAAGGTTTATTGCAAGGAAGGGAATTTCAGTTTGATTCAATTTGATGAAAAAAGCAAAACTACTTGGCTCTGAATCGGGAACTAAATGTCATAAACATATTTTGAGGGTAGGCTTATAAAGGCTCAAGGCACCCAGTGATGGCCTCGATCATTTCTGGTGGTTGTTTTCACAGAAGTTTCGCCTCAATCAATAATCAAACAAGTTCTAGGGCTTTGTGACTCTAAATCCACGAATTTCCCAGAGAAAAATGTTCCTAATTTGATCAAAGTTTCTCATAGGTGTTGTTGGCCGTGTAGCGTATTTCTTCAAGACTTGAATTTATTTACGTCTATTTACATTATTTTAACCCGAGCATTTTGTTCCATCAACCTTGACCAATTTCTCAATTTTGTAACTTCATGAATCTAACGAGCAGTATATACTCCTAATTCGATTTCTTTATTCATACCTCTGTTCTTTAGAACAATTCGAACATACTTGAATTATTAATTCGATTCCTAGCGAGAAATTAAACTGAAATGCGAAACAAAATTCAAACATCATGATCAACCAATTTGTAAGTCATGAAATTTATTCAAGATCAAAATATTTCGATTTTGCTTTATTGTTTCAATTACAACATTTTCACTAATTTCAAAAAAGCTATTTCTGCTGCAAAATCCTATCTCTTCTCCAGAATGTTGCATCCCCCGCTTCAAAATTTGGCTCACCAGACCTTGAGCTCCTAATGAGCGATCCGGCTCTTAACAAGGTCGTTCAACAAATTGGGGGGGCTGCTTCCACCTTTTCTTTGGAGCTTCTTGGTTGATGGATTCTAACTAATCCATATTCCCTTTCCATCAACCGCTCTCCGGATGAAACCACGTTTTATGGAACACACAGTGGAATTGGTTTGTTTTCCGACTCCACTCATTCCATAAAACAGTGTTTGCACCCCTCGGACGCTTCTTTCACTCTCATTCTCCGCTTTCACCTTTCTTTACCTTTGTTTCTAATTCCTTGTTCTCCCGTCCTTTTTATAGTAGACTGTGTCTTGGAAGAACACGTCATTTATGATTTCCTTCATTTATGGAGGGTTAAATGAGATTCATCGGAGTTATGTCCCTTCTTATATTTTCAATCCAGTTTTGGCTTTTACGGAAATTTTGGATCGTTCTTCTTGAATTTCTTAGTTCTTAGATTATGCTCTTTGGGCGAATGTTCCACAAGCGATTAGTCGAGAGATGGATTTACGTACGCCTTTGTATGTGACTATTTTGTAAAATCGGAAAGTTTAGATTATAGTTCCATGGACCTTGAATGAAACTAGACACAGGGTTAATGTTTCGACATCGCCCTTTGAAGTAAATACGTAACTAATGGGCTATCATGTCAAGACATAAGCTACTGGAAGTCACGTCATCAGATTTTTAAGTTGTGACCTAAAAATTGGAGTCATGACAGGGAATGTTCCTTATTTCGGTTATGACTAAATTTCATCAATTTGGTTTTCTTCTCTACTTATTATTCTTCATGCTCCCACATTCTTGGTCAACCCTCTCGAACCCACATTGTGTCTGAAACAACAAAAAAATCCAATTGCAATGATATCACAGGTTGTTCCAATGTCACTCAAAACAACTACAACTCAATTTATTTTATCATGCGAAATTGACAATTTCTTATTTCTCATATTCAATAGTTAAGCTATTTTAATAAGACAAAATAAATTCCCCCGAGCTTGCAATCAAGCTATAGTAAATAGAAAGATCTAACAATTATTTGCTTCGATTCTGAAATAAATATAAGATAGATAAAGGAATGAAATTTCCCTTTTTATTCCGGTCATGTTATATCATACATCACGAATGTGATTTTAGAGGTTCTTCTTTCTGTGCAATCTTCATTCTTTCCACAACTCTGCCTCGTTTTAACTTTTAGTTGGACCTCCTTTCATTCATCCAACGTATCAATTCCTCCAGCTTGGCTTCTATGGCTTACAATTTGTCCATCACATTCATTACGCTCTCTTCGGCTCCCCGCCATTTCTCTCTGATCGGATGATCAATGTGGTATTCAGCAAAATCCCCTCAAGTAGTGTATATTCCTTCTCATCTCCTCCATATTTGGAATTAGTAATTTCCCTTCTTTGTTCGGAAGGGATGGGGTAAAATTTGCTGAAATAAGCTCTCATCAGCTCCTCCCGAGTGTTAACCGAGTTAAGTAAGGTAGGGAGTTAAGCCATGTGGTGTACCTCTGCTGGGGAGAATGGAATAGCGCATTTAGGCAACATGGCTTCACCTTTACTCGATTTAATCCGAATTTGCTATTCTCGAAATCGTCCCGAGTGTTCATTGGGATTTAGGTGGGATGACCAGCGTTGGATTCTGTGGATATAGTTCATCAGTCTTTGGTTTGAGAGCTCAAATCATTATCGATTCTTTGGCTGTTTTATTGCCAAATATTTATTGTGGATGAATGAATTCCATAAGTTCTCCATAGTATCATGCTCTTTGAGGACTGTTGCTGCACATTTCTGGTTGGCTACATCGTCTAATCCTTTATCTCCCATGGCTGCATTAAAGGCCTTTCTGAAAGCAAAACACACTCCCATTAATAGGATTAGTCAAATCAACAAATATATTCAATGTCTTGGTTAAGGTTAGTGGCGAAATGAACCCTTTGCTTGAAAATCTATTTTGTTCTTTTTCTTTAAATGTCCCGATTAGTATTTATTAACTTTTCCGTCGAATATTGATTTATTAAATTCTTTCAGTCGACAGCGGCGCCATAAAACTTCATTGTTCGAACCAAAACACATGTAAATTTATGACACTATTACCAAGGACTATTGTCTAATCACGACAATGATGCCCGATAAACATTTGCGTGAGATTGAATAACATTTGCGCAGTTTATAACAAAATTACCAAGGACTATTATCTAATCCCGGGCAATCTGGCCATAAACTTATTGACATTATACTATATAAACCAAAAATCTCCTAGAGTAAATCATTTTCAAAGTTTGGTTTGATGCGATATTAACGAGTGCCTGGTCGACAGTAATAAAATGGATTTAAGTCGAGATATCGATCCCGCAGAGATCTCGAGAATTTTAAATCAACTTCTGCGACTACTCGATTTCCATACTATTTGGACCACTAAATGATAGTAAGATCCATTAAGGTCGCATTAGCAATCAAAGAATAAGCGAAATGAACAATAACTTGAATATAAAGAATAAAGAATAATTAATAGTTAGGAAAATGAATAGAAATTGAATAACTTCTCGTTTGGAAACATTAAGATCAATGCTATTGTGAAGTATCCAATTCTGTCAACTTGTAAATTTTGCTTGTGAATTTGATTTCAAAATCACATCCAGGCGTTAATAGTTTATTGGATCTCTCCAGCACTTCACATTTCATTATCACAATTTTGGCGCGATTCTGAATACGGGGTGAATCGCTCTTTTAACGAGGACTTCCTGTGATCTGGGTATTTTCTTTTGCATTTTCATACCCATTTATGGACTGTACACCTTAGCTCCCAAATTGCTCGGTCAAGCAGGATATACAACTTCGAGGTTACTCTTCCTCAAATTAAAATAGTTCACCCTCTCCTTGATTAGATCTCGAGCAGCTGCAGAGTTGGCTACACTATTCGAATTGAGTGAACTCTGCTTGTTTAAATTGATAACTCCGACAACTCGTTCTTGATTTCAAGTGAGAAGAGGATTTATCAAGTAAACTCATAAAGCTCATTAGATCTCTAATAGCAGGTTAATATACCTTCAAAGAAATATTCATAACTCCCAGGATTGTCATCTCTGTGTCACTCAGAGGACCTCCTTGAAATCGGAGCAATGAAACGGCTTCTTAATACGGAATATAGAAACTGATATTCAGATCAAACTATGAAGCCCATAACTTAGAAGTAAATTTCATAAACTGAAATTGCAATTTCTTTTGGAAATAACAATAGGAAAGATAATTTACATTGATAACATTCTCTTAATGGAAGCTAGGTTTCTCGATTCTTTGGTGCACGCTCATTCCTGGGTCATAGAATAACTGCATTGAAAGCTAGGAAAGCGAATTCGAGAGAATTTATCCCGAACCAACATTCAAAGTAGTAATTTGAAAAGGTGAATTGACGTCGGCTTTAGCTGAAAGCGATAACATCGATTCGGAAATAAAAACTAGAGCGATAAATCTAATGCGATCTATCCATATTAAAAAGAAAATAAAAAGAAAAGAAAAGAAAAGAAAAAATAAAGAAAATGAGCCTTCAGCTATCCAGACCTCTGCGTGCATGCGCCAAAAACTACCTTCTGTATACGGATAGTGCGTATTTATGGGGTTTTCAATTGGAGCCTAGTGTCGATCCTTGTGGATTCCAAAGTTAGTTGGCCCATGTTACCGTTCAAGTCGCGACCTCAATTCCTTGTGTGTGACATCATCCATCATGGAAGACCTCTCGATCTCACGTCGCGACATCACTGAAGTATTCTGCAGCCTTCAATTTGTCTTCGGATGTCGCGACATCAATCTCTTGTCGCGACATCAGCCTAAGGATCTGCAGGTTTCAACTGGTTTCTCATGGTGTCGCGACATCAATATATCGTCGCGACAGCAGCTCCTATTCTTGTAAATTTCAACTGAGTTTTCTTATGTCGCAACAACAACCTATTGCCATTGACATCAGAGCGATCCTTTGCATGCTTCAATCTTATCGCCACTTGTATCTTTCCACTAATTGCTCTCGATGTCGCGACACAATCCTACTATCATGACCTCGGCTTGTTGCTCTGCCGGCTTTGAATTGGTCATGCGTGGTGTCGCGAGCATGTCTTGTCGCAGGCATCGGCACTAGTCTGCGGAGGCTTAAATAGGTGTTCTTGATGTCGCGACATCAGTCTCTTGTCACGACATCGCTTTATGAAGCTTTAACCTTCAGCGAAGCGAGTCTCGTATCAGCGTTTCAGATCAATTTGTTGGATTTTCACGATGTCACGACAAGCTTGATCTATTCAGTGGATGTCACGACCTCTTCTCTTCCTGCATTTGTCGCGTGACTGCTGTCGTCATATTTGCACATATCATTGTCGATGTCATGGCCAATTATCAGATGTCGCGACACGAGTCTTCTTCTTCTTCATTTCTGGTTGCTTCACCTGGAGTTTCTTTAACTCTTCGGCTGCCTTGTTTTCAAGTAAGCTTCTTTTAAATTGGAGTTTTCTTGTTACTAACACTGGATATGCATTTGATCTTTATGAGCTTTACGACATCGGGTTCCTTGGTCTTTGTGCGTGGCCACTACTGCATAACATGACTGATTATCTCATTACTTGCTCATCCACCTTGCCTTCTCTTTACTTAAATATTCTTAACTTGGATTCCCTTGCAATTTAACGGTTTAGTTTTGGATTGTTCCATAATTCTGCACATAAATCGATCTTGTTTAGATAAAAATAGATCAGAAAAATGGACCAGAAATGGATGACTTTTAAGCTAAATCAAACTCCCAGACTTAAAATTTTGTTGTCCTCGAGCAAAAAGAAAAAAATTTGTTGTCTCGAACAAAGACATTTTTAATTGTTTTGCAGTTTTATTATTTCACCCTTCTAATGCGGAATTAAAGATATAGTGACATTTCAAATTTAAGTTTCTATTTTGCAAAAACAAAGCATAGTATATACTGTCACAAAATTTCTTGATAAACTAATGTATTTAAGCGAGTTTATTTATCAAGTCTTGTTATGTGTGTGTGTCTTGGAATTGGCAATCCTTCTCAAGCGATTTGAATTTAGTAAAATCTTAAGGAAGTTTTCTTAAGCGCTGTTTATTGAAGTCCCGTAGAACTGTTTTCGTATTGATCTCATTTAATGCAGGTAACTTCAACCTTGAATCAATGGGGTCTTTCAAGCTTGTAATATTGGGCTTAGGTAATTGGGTAGATAAATGAAGAATTTAAGGTTATGCAAATACAGGTTCCATCTTGTTCTTCATTGTTGCCTTCATATTTACTGTCTTTCTTCCTCTTTCTTCTTTGTTCTTTAGGATTCAACTATGATCTAGGTCCTAGTTCATATTTTGAATTCTTTATTGAAATGAGTTTAAAATTCAAACATAAAAGCAGGAGGCTTTATCTGTTAAACGAAACTAATGTGTACACTTTGTATGTTAAGAGAGAGCAAAGTAAAAGCAGAGAAATCTATATATATGATAAGCAGGCTGAATAATATCAATACACTTTGTATGTTAGAAACAAAGGAAGCGAGGAAACTTCTGATATATCGAATAGTTTGTTGAAGCCGATTGAAAACACGAGTAAGAACTTGGTTTTATATTCCACGAAAATTCAAATTAATGGTATAAAACGAGAAAGAGTGCTTGTGAGAAAATTGGCCTCCTTACTATTTCGGTATTCAACCTTTCTCAAACGAAATTGACACCCTCCAGGTGTATTACTCTTCCCGGGAGTAAATTAAGCGATACAAAAACTTACTGATTTTCTTGAAGCCTGTACTTAAGATTACATCTTGACCAATAAAAATGACAACACATATTGTAGATATTCATCTCGCATCACCCATTAAGAAAGATAGTTTTAAAGACAGAAGAAATGCATATTTTGCAACTTGTAATGGTAAGAAATGGGCAACAACCAATGGTACGACTAACCATAGCATCAAGAGTAACCATCAAATACAACAAGTTATGAATGGGCCATTAGACCGATGTTTATCTTGTAGGTTATGAATATTTGAAAGCATTAAAAACATAATGAATTATATTATAAAAAATTAAGAAGAATATGATAAGTTTATGAGAGGTTCAAAGTTTGAGCCTCAATGTGGACAAAAAGAAAAAGAAAAAGAAAAATGAAAAAAGCATTTACCTATAAACATTTAAAAAATGTAATCTTTTTGGATTACAGTATAAGCGAAATATGTACTTTATATGTTAAAAGAATAAATATAAATAAAGGATTTAAAAAAAAAACAGCTTTGCATTAGAATATATGTTTTATTTCAATATTCGAAATTATATTCTATGTAGATTAAGCAACCATCCATTATACGATTAAGATATTTATCGAATTTAGGTAGCGATAACGAATTCAAGACTAGAAAGAAGGAACAACTAAATACACAAAATGCCTTTAAAAAAAGAAAATTATTTAATTGATAAAAATAAATTGCCATTTGAAATGGCTAATATAAATCAACAGGAAACCCGACATATAAATTGAAAAATAAGTTCTCAAATTCGAAGCACAAAATTCATATGATAATAAAAGTAATGCATTAAGAAAGGGTGCTGATGTGAGTTCTTCACTTAAATGCTAAAGATGTTTTTTAGCGCACACAGATAGTTCTGGTATTTTCAAGCAGTGTATAAGATGGCTATAAGACGAAATGAAAAGCCACCCCTTTGGCTCAGAAGCGGTCAACTGGCATAGATTTATAACAAGAAAGGTCTTATAGAAAAGAGGCAAGCGTATAGTAGAGACCATGTCTTCAAGCAAATAATAACAATATCTTAGATAAATAATGGAGCCGGTGCCGTGGGACTACGGAGAAAACATACCTCTCATAAGTCTTATATCTCACATGCGAATTGGGTGAAGCTCCAAGGACGAATGATAAATAATGGGACCGACTACATTCATATATTCGTACACATTCAGTCGCGAGCAGTTCCTATTCTTACAAAGCATGGTGTATTGATTGTTTGCCTGGCTTAGCATGTGATCAAAGGTTTTCCCCTCCCTAACATCCATTTCATTATGCAACCGGGTTGATTTAGGACGTCCACTTCCAAAGCGTCGCATTGACTCCGGTGGTACAATCACAGTGCCATCATAAAGAGGTCACTCATCTTCATTGAATATTGGATGGAAAAGGGTGCCCATGTATCATAAATGCGACTTAGTAGTGTAATGGCCTTCTGAGCAAGCGAATCAACACAAACCAATGACATCTTTGATATGAAGTATGGCTACATGGAAAGCCATATATCAATGTCTTTACACATGTGCAAGTTTTCACCATGTAAGTTGGCGATGAGTTCAGCCACTCCTTGACTTCTGGAATAGGCCAGCCAACAAGTGATCAGTAAAGGACAATTTCCATCGAACCAGCCTTAACAACACGATACCAGATGGCATCAGCGTCTTAAGGTGAATTGTAGAGGATGCCAATCTATTAGCACCTACTTCTCTTCTTTCAATAAAGTAGCTGTTGAGACGGAAAGATTCGATTGTCTTGTCACGGGTTACTAGGAGGCTTGTGACCCTTGGTTCACTATCAGAAATACCTGAAATGTTTGTTGTCATTAAACCATATCTTAGACCTCGGAGTAATTGTGAAGAGCCATAGCTGGGAAAGGGAGGCGCCTCACAGCTTGAATTGATTCTCGATTGTATTCATATGCTTTTTGAATTTGCATTCTGTACTAGCTAAAGCTGCTCAACCATAAATTCGCCAAAAATTTTATCTTTAAGCAAAATCATAAATACTAAGCAAATGACGCGTGCAAATCTACGTGATATCTGATGGTTGTAATGACAGATGAGGATAGGCCATTCTTTGCCATGATTCTGGATATACGTCGATATAGCGCAAATTCCCGCCCTTTGAGTAACTTGATTTCTAATGCATGCGAGAACCATCGACTATCATTATTCTGCCTTACGTGTCGCGAGAATGCCAATGGGAAAGCTTGATTGATTATTTAGTCACCCGTAGCAATCAATAACTTGCCTTTATACTTCCCATATAAATGTGTACCATCTATGCTCATAGCGGGACGACAATGTTGGAACCCTTCAATGGATGGCTTGGGCGGAACACGCGTTAGAATATCAGTGTTTGGCATGTGGTTCACATGTTTTGACGATAGCACATCGAGTTTGCTTGCTCTATGCCCGAGATAAGCGTGTTAACTTTGTATATATGGTAGAGAAGTCACCCAAATAAGCTATCTAATTGCTTTGTGCTTCCCATCACGCCTTTTTGTATGATATTTGATATCTGTTTGTCCATCACTCGCTGAATATGGCGTCATGATGTGGTGTGCACAATTAATGCCTTTATATGAGTAAAAATTTAAGTCTAGTTGATGATGGTCCCGGTTCAAGCAAGGATTTACACAAGTATGCGGCCCAGTATATTTGTTGATAACAAATAAGAAGTATCTTTGACAACCATTGCCGCGAAGCTTATGGACGGTGACATTCTTGACCTTCTTACATCTTAAAGCGAAGCGATTTTTTGAAGATGCATAGCGACATACTCTTGGTACTTTAATAGAGTAAATCTTTGCAGGCTCTTACTTTAAATCAGTTCCAATTAAAAAACTACTTAATTCACAATTCTCAATAGGATTACCATTAGTAAATTTTGCACCCGTAGTTTCGATAAATATCAGGTTTCTTCTTGGGAATTAGTTAACAGTATGTGAAATGATGGCAACGATAACATCTGATAATAAGGTGGTTGGCATCGAATAGTGCTGTAAATTCATTCTCCAAAACTTGGTTGGCTTCGAAGAATGATGCATGTCGATCAACCCCGACATCCTCATCATCCTCCATGCATTCATGTAACATCTTCACCATATTCATCGTCGTTCTTCATACGCCTTGTCTTCATCATCTCCCATTTGGTCGGTATCGGTCTTTGGACTACAAACCCACAACCGTGATCAAAGCGTACAACATTGTAATTGTAGCGAACAAATATACGCATGGCCGCCTGATTGGTTCAATTGTGCCTTGACTCGAACAACTTTAATATCTGAGTTCAATTTCCTCTAGTTTGGTGTGTTAGCGGATCCAACATTTTGGCACACTCACGTCTCATCCGTCTTTGGATAAGGTTGGAACTTTTACCACTCTAAGGGGATACTTACAAATGAGTACTATTTTGAACGCCGTTTGTCGATGGATTTGTCTTTAAGTATATTATATCGGTCGATTGTTGGAACGTGCATTCATGGGAGTACTTCCAAAGGCTCAATGCGATTCCTCCTCATATTTGACATCGGTTCCTCCTCGATGTTGTCCATTATAGTAACATGTCACGGAATTGTTGGAACATACATAATTGGCCTGTCTAAAATTGTCTCACGTCAAATTAAATATTATGAGAGGTAATTATCCTTATATCACATCAACTTTATCATAAATAAAACAAACAAAGTGTCCTCATTTACTAAACTAGAAACAAACCTCCTCTGGAATTTGTCTAATAAAACTATTAGGTAAGCTAAAATTTCCATTTCTTGTATATATTATTAAATTAAATATATTATTTTTATTTGTTATTTTTAAAACTAGTTTAGTAATTTTAAAATGTAAGAATTAAATAATTTAAAAATAGAAAATTTTAACTAATTTTAAATTAGTAGATCTTTTTTAGATTTTCTTTATTTTAATTTTTTCTTTACTCAAAACCAAACATGGTATTTACGATATCAAAAAATAAAAAAGAAGCAGAAAGTATTACCTTGCTTTTGGTTGATGAGAAAATGATGGAAGATGAGAATAAATTGTAGTGTTAGATTCGATCTTTATTGTAGGACCAAAGTTGAGTAATCTCCCTCAATTTACCCTATATTGTGATATTTACCCTATATTGATTAAAATTGGTAAATCATTAAATCATTAAAACATATGATTTATGTGGTTTGATAGTATGTCTACTACATCCACATAAATAACGAGTTCATCTAATCATTATAATCAAATAGCTTACATAATAAGATATTTATAATAATCTTGAAAGATATGACAAACACAAAAAAAAAATTGGCTCAAACTTTCCTTTATAACATAATTTTGATATAGAACACAACCCCGTTCGTGAATGAAGTAAGAACTAAAGAAATTTGATGGGTCAATTGAGACCATCCAGCTAACAACACAAAATAACTTAAAATAATCAAACCCCAGTCTCACAATTAAACCAAATAATTTCATTACGAGATTATAATAGGAGTACCAAAAGTATCCAACCACTCCATCTTTCCAATTTGCTTAAATGACAAACATAAACAGTTAACCGCTCACATATATAGACCAAAAATAGAAACAGGTTATCAAGTGGATAATTAATTCTCAAATTAAAATAGGAAAAACGTAGCAAAGTGAAGAAAGCGGAAAAACAAGGCAACATCGACAATCATCATACGGGTTAAATGCATTTGTTGATCGTATGAAATCAAATGAATCTCATCGCCTTGAGGATAAAGCTGTTTAACAAATATTCCAAACAGCCAAACACCCATTTACAAAAAATAAGTGAGGAGCAGGCGGAATGCTTTACCTGAGTTGGGGGACGGAGAGAAGGAGCAGGCAACCACGGGCAGGGCGTGCGGAGACCGTGCGGCGGTGTGGCGAGAAGTGGGAGGAAGCGAGAAGAGGAGAATAAGGAAAAAAAAGCCTAACCAGAAACTTAACTGTCAGTACCCGTAGATTCGGGCAATGACGTTTGAATTAGTTTAAATGGCCTTGCGTTGTGAGCAGTGACATTCTTCTTCAAATGTCACCGTTCTCAACGACGGCAATTAAATTAATCCAAATGCCGCCGTTCACGACGACGGCTTCTGCCTGTATCAAATCCCGCCGTTCTCATTGCCGGCATTAAGGTATAATTTGGGAAATATTTTAGACGATACTGTAATTTTATTTTATTTTTTTTAATTTGGCGTATTTCCGTACAAAACTCGTTAAGGACGGAGTAAACTTTCAATGACTATGAGGGACTTGAAGTGTTGATCATTGGGAAAAAAACCGAAAACGAAACCAACTGAGCTACTCCGAAGCTAGCTTAGATTTTGACTCTACTTGATTTAGATTTTCAATTGTTTTGTTGATGTGTAGACATAAAATTTATAATAACATAGGCAACAATTGCATCTTTATTCTCAATTCAATGCCAGATCTTGATATAAATAGAGCATTATCTCAAACCAATAATTCCAATGCTTGGACCAAGGAAAGCAACTCAACTTCCGTTACAATGAGTGAGAACATTTCCTCTTCAGAGACCGAAAGCAGGAAAAGAATCGGCTAAGAAACAATGCCACTGAAGCAAATTCATCCTTCTTGTTACAAAATTTTATGACTTGGAGGAGGTAGGGAGCAGTGGCTGGAAAATTGATTTTTGTTTCTTGTTGTGAGCTGCTCTCTCCCACTGGAAGGAATCCACAGCCTTTCTGCAGCAAACTTTCCCTCTTCATTTTCCCAGACAACAAGGTATAGTCAACAAAGATCCAACACTGCTCAATCACTCTACAAAATTAAATTTAGAACCAAAATACAAGATTTAGCAACCTCACCAAACATATATTTCATATATATCTTTAGACCAAATATCTGTGAGAAGAGAGTAATGAATTCTAAAACTGAGCCTTTGAGACCTGATTCAAGTAATAAAAGGGTGGGATGAGCATAAGGGAGAACCAATTCAAATCCAGAACAGAGTGTTATAATATAATATGCAAAGTGAATAGATATAAAAAAAATCAAAACTGAAAAAAATTGTAGTAGTAGTGATGGGACTCACCCTCCCAAATAGAATTTTTAACTCAAAGCAAGGGATGCCATGACAGCAACAAGGAGGGTCTGTAGTGGTAGATATGCTGAAACAAACACAGGGCCTGCCTTCCCAACAGCCCATAGCTGTATCGAAAAGCCAATTCCTGAAACTATCACCATTTCAACTTTTCCAATCTAAATATCGACTTACTTTTAGTAAAATAATACAAACCAACAATATAACAGTCAGTGCTCATCAAGGATAGTATTCATACATGTGATTAAATAATAAACACCAATGTAAGCATATGCTTTTAAGTCAATGTTATGATATGTAATGAGGTCATCTCCAAATGCTCATTTTTATTCCTCAAATCAGATGCTTGCAATTTCCCACATGACACAACCAAAATATGATTACTACAATGACCCGCACCTAATCATGTGATATTGTCAGTTTTTTGCTCAAAGGGTGGGTTAAGCGAACTTTTAAAACGTCTGTGAGTTACTAGAAGCTCATGCCACATAGTACTATAAACTTTTGCCTACCTGATATGGGACATAACAACCGCTAACAGATGTAAAACATATGCACATATGACAAAGTGGTACAATAAGTTTATGGTACAAACTAGTAGAGAACACAGAGTTCAGCTCGGGAATGAAACAGCCAGGCTTGGGAGTTTCTTTCAATTAAACCTGCAATTGCCAAGAACTGTAGGACAGCAAAGAAGCAAGTGAAAGAAGATAATGAGAGCTGAGCGGGGTATTTCTTCAAGATTGGTGCTTGTAGCACAATCCAACTTGACCAACATATGCAGTGACCTATAAGACCAAATGCAGCCCAATGTCAATTTTACCTCATCTACATTAAAAATGGACGGTTGGGTGGTTCAAAGGACTATTTGGCCCAAATATGATTAGCCCTTGTATATGGTTCCAATCAAAGCTCCAGCAACACTACAGATTGTTCCAAGAACTTTACTTAATGCCATCTCTCCTGTTCAACTGAACTATCAAATCTGCAAACCAGATCTAAACACAAATCAATATACACAATTATGTTGTGTGTTAAATCGAAAAAAGAATAATATAGGTAACATGAAAATATATATATAAAAAAAATACAGAAAATGGCTTGAATAGGGGAAAACTATGGGCAGAGAAGGAGAAATCCACTATCTCAAATATGGTATGGATACACAAAGAATTAAGAGTATTGTGAAGATTAGGGAAAAATCACAAAACCCAAGACGAGAAAATCAATGATACCTCAAAAAACCTCATACAAGTCTAGCATCATGCTTACCTTAGGATGGCTGCCATCAGAAAGGTCACAGCGGGGACCTTTATTCTCTGTAGCAGAAGCTGAGTGG
Source organism: Tetrastigma voinierianum (assembly GCA_016808115.1). Taxonomy (NCBI): domain Eukaryota; kingdom Viridiplantae; phylum Streptophyta; class Magnoliopsida; order Vitales; family Vitaceae; genus Tetrastigma; species Tetrastigma voinierianum. Next base: position 94,709 of record JAEQBH010005918.1, on the reverse strand, counting down.
GTGATGTGTTGTCTAACCTCAGTAAGTAAAATCCTTGGTTTGCTGTTATTCTGTCGGGAAAGGAAATAGAGAGTAGTGATCAATATCAGAGTTGCTCATCATATGCTAATGATTGAAATTGTTGTAGTAAATCATACCCGACAAATGCGAGGAGGAAGAATTGCATCAGAAAAGAAGTAGTCAGTGCCAGATGTTTCCATGGCCCAAGAACAGTAGAGTTGCAGAGATTTCAGATCTGATTGTAAAGAAACGAAACAAATAGGATAGTGATTGTGAATTGCTATCAGAGATAGGCAAGGGAGAATAACGGCGAGGCAATAATCGTTCTATAGGAAACAGGCTTGCTTATACCCATGTTAGGGCGGTCCTCAAAATGACATGATTCCCGGCATAAGCAAACTGAAAAACGTTCATGACTATATTCTGCTGGCGCGATCAGGCAGCAAGACATTCTTCATATTGGTGCTACACCAGTTTCGGCCATTGAAGCAGAAAAAAAAAATAGAATTGGGAAAAGTGAATCACAGAGAAGCAAGCAGATGAGAAGTTGGGAGGCTTGGAGTTGGGCAGAACCTTGATTCTATGTAGTTTGCCTTTATTAGCACCAAGTGCACATGATGGGGTTCCTGGAAGAGACAAAGTGGCTATTGTTGAGCTCACTTGTTCTCCATTATTTGTTTACAATTAACAATCCACAAAGCAGGAACTTTGAGTTATTGAAATCCCGTTGTAGTTCTGTATAGTTTTATCGGCACATTATTATTATTATAAAAACTCAATTAATCCATGCACCCGTAAGTTTTTTTTTTTTTCCGATATGTCGTGTATACACAGATCATTCATGTCTCGTATTTAGATTAATTATAAAACTTTAAATTATCACATAATAATTTTGTTATATGTTTTGGAGTAAAATAAAGTAAATATATATTTTTTTAAAATAAATGTCTTAAAAATAAAATAAGCAGCTGAAATTATATAAATATCGAGGACAAATTGGTAAATTGTTATTAAGAATTTAGAATAGCGTAAGAATAAAAAATTGTATGCCAAGAAATTGAATAAGTTGATTTGCAAATATAGGAAAGATGAAGGACCAAATAACAAAAATGGAAAAAGAAAGAAAAAAATGAGTTTTTGCCAAACATGGCCTTATTTTGGAAATAAATATCTCATTTTTTTTGTAACTGAAAAGAAGCAAAAAAAGCAGATGAGGAAGAGAAGAAGGAAAGAAGAAAGAAGAAAGAAGGAAGAAGGAAGGAGACAAGAGATCAAATGTATGGATTTGTATGGTTTTCTATGGATTTTAGTATGAAACTTGTTATGAACTTTTGTATGAATTTTGTATGGACGTTTGGTATGAATTTTTGTATGGATACTTGTTTGGGGGTTGTTTGGTTTGGTTGTGGTCTTCAATGGAAGAATAATTTGTATAGAGAAAATGTTTGATTTTAGGGGAATGCGTATTTTTTAAAACGAAGTGTTTTCTTGTAAGCTTGATGTCAAATAAATCCGAGGAATTAGGTGATTCAAAGTCTGAATTAGTATACTTTAGGAGAGCAAATCACCATGAAATAAGTATATCAAATTTAGACTCAGTGAGCGGAAAATTCGGTAAGTGATGTTAATTTTTTGGGTCGGTCTGATCTGATTTTAGGTTCGAGCGGTTTTGGTGTTAGGTGTAAGTTGAGTTTGTCGTCAAATTTAGTGATTAATTTTTGGAGTAAACTATATACAGGAGAACAAATATTCGGAATAAGTATATCAATTTGGACCCCATTGAACTGAAAATTCGTGAAGTAGGGAACAGATTCGGTCCACGAAATATATTTAAGCCGATTCGTAATTTGTAGTAATTCGATTTGTTTAAATCGTAAAGCATAGTTATGGTCTAAATGAGTGATTGAATTTTTATCTGGCCAGAGCGTTTGGGAGAATAACTCATGTGAAAATAATTAGAATTATGTGGCTTGAAATTAAGTTGTGGCTTCGTCGACAGCGGAATCTTCGGATGTCGGGTTTTTCGACACCACTCCACGAAAATTAGCGAGTCTCCTTTGTAGGGAGCTCTACCCGAGTCTAATGGCTGTCTAAAATATCGACAAGTACAGGGTCTCTAAATAATTAAAATAATGAGTGAGCAGACGCTAAGTCAATACTCAAACATATAAGCTGTGACTATAAAACCATAGTCATAAGGTTTAAATTACATCATCTTATACAAATAAATACAACTCATATATATTTACAAAATATATATTAAAGCCCTCAATCCAGAGCTCTTTGAAATTACCGTTTACCATTTTCAAAAAATTGAATTTTTTTATCTTGGTTTTTACATATTATGTCTTTAATGTTCCTTGAAATTTTTTTAACTATAGGACACAATTCTAGATTGTTCTTAGAAAATTATGAGGTTGTTTGGAATGTTTAAATAGTATCTCGTAAATTAAGAAGTCAAAATGACATGATATTTGAACCATAGAAACTAAGACATAGTGGTATATTGAGGTTACCCCATTTACATAGTCGAAGTGTAGTCTAAAATGAACTTGAGATGCCTCGGGTATTCTTATTGAATTGGTTATAGAAATTGAATTTGTATAAAGACTATATAATTGTATTGTTATATGAAATAATACATTATAGTAAGTTAATCATGATAACATATGTTATGAAAGCTAAAAGAATACATATAATTTATTATATAAAAAGAATGGAGTTAAATGTTTATAAGAGATTATTTGATAATGAATATCTCGCCATATCTGTGATATCGATGAATTATTCATGATATTATGAGATATATTTTCTAATATCTGAAAGATTGTTAAAAATATAATAAGAGCGATTTAATGCCGCATAATTTGGGTAATTTGATAGATATGCATGCCTATAGAGATATAGTTCTTTGCAACATACGATTTATAGATAAATGAACCTTAGTTTGGGTCGATAACACTCGATCCCAATTTGAATCATTATAGTGGCCGTTTGGGTCCTTTACTATAGAGATGTTGTCTCGTCTACGGTGATAGATACATTCAGATACATAAAGTTTTTCGTATCCACTTATAAGGTATTTGCAGACATGAAACATAAGATAAATGAAGTAAGAATGTAAATGGCGTAACATGATATGAAATATGCATTCTTTATATGATGATACGTAAGCGATGATAAGTACAAGAACAAAAGCGTAAATAAAAAATATGATATGAAATTAAACATGATAAAGGCGAATAAGTGATATATGTAGAAACATATTATAAATTATATGTTCAAAACATGAATAAGCATGTGTATATATAAATGAATAATTAAAGTTATATATAATTGTCTAAAGTGTGATGACTTTGATTAGAATTAGATCTATATGTATTTATTCAGACTGAAAGTTTATGGTTTGGCACGAGTGTTTAAGTAAGATGGTAGTGCAGAAGGAAACCGGATGACCAGGTGTGGAGGCCAGAGCTGTCTTTACCGCGGACCGGGCTGATATCGCCAGGCGATCGTGGATCTGACTAACAGACTTGTCCTCTCTGAGTGGAATTAAGTAAGAGGTATTGTGATTGGTCATTGACCTCTCTGAGTTTAAAGAGGCTTTCCACACAGCCTTGGTTTTGAAGGTGAGGTGAGCACATGCAGGACCTGAGTTGTGACAGTGTACCACATCAAAAAAGGAGAAGGAACATGTCTCAGTGTGAACGCCCTCATTCCTTACATTTTAAGAGAATATAACTTTCCATGTAAATTGGATGCTCTTCTCTTTCATAAAGGAATGAGGAATCATATACATGTAATGGCCATTCTTCACTAGAAGGATTGATTAACTACTTATCGGATTACTGATTTGACTTAGGCATCGGAGAGGCGGCAGGCGCACCACCGTTGTTTTCTTGATTGTTTTGCAGGTACATGCTGGCAGGTTAATGCTCTGACGATCCAGTGACTTAGAAAAATCAAGAGACTACAATTGAAGGCGGTTGTGGAATGACCAGAGCAAAAAAAGCTCATCAGAGCTATTTAACGAGGAGCTTGGCTACATCCGTTTTCAGTGATCTCCATCCCCATTTGGTAGTTCCCCGTCCACTCATGGGACCATCAGGGTTTTGTCGACACATGACTGCAACCTAGTGGATCAATCCATGGAAGATCAATTCCTTCGTTGGTGCCAGGATATAGAGGCAAAGCAGGAGGAACATGCTAGACGAATGGCCAGATGCTGATGTGTTGGCGCTGTATGAGTAGGAAATGATGGCAACGAGCTCGTCTGGAAGGTGAGCAGAGTCGAAAATGCAGGGAGTAACTCTTGCACCAGGTTAAATAAAGTAAAGCGAAGACTATTCGATGGGAGACAACGACCTGTGGATGTGAGGTTATCTTCGAGCGATGTTTGCGAGATCTCGGCTTGAATAGCAATGGAGGGTCGGAGTCAAGGAAGAAGCCGCGTCGTTCTGGTGAGTCCGTCGGCGAGCCTGCCGTCGAGTGCGGGAGAGTTGAGGCGCGGGTTGGGCGCGCCACAACATACCTGCGTGGCTAAAGTGCGGCACCATCCTTACATTGGGTATCCCACATTGGAGGCCCCGCACAGTCACCCGTATATGCACACCTCACTGGCATTCGGGGACTGGGACTATCTTATCGTCCGCTAAGTCAGCACATCTTGAGTTATGAGCCTGACTTATACAGTGGTTGCCGTGTATGATGGCTCACCAGACCGTCTGACCATATGTTGCTTGACTAAAGCGATGGTCCCGAGTGTAGGGGAAGCAGGCGCAGTCTCGTGCAAAGTGTTCCCGACCGACTGAAGGAGTTTGCCTTGGCAGTTCCACAAACTCCGGGGATCCATCAACTAGTTCGAGTGAGTTAATGGGATATTGTTTCGATGCATATGCTGGGTGGTCAAGGGAAATAGTTATACAAACCATTTTCAAGCGGGGATGAATCTATCGGAGTTCACGGAATATTTAAGATAAGTTGTCGTGATGCCAGTGGATCGGTCCTCAGGGGAGCTTCGAAGAAAACTTGGGCTAACTACATCTTTCTTATCGTTATCTAGATGCGCCTCGTGATGGAAGAACCTGGATAGACGGATCAAATCTCTATTGGAAGAGCAAATATCGGCGGCCTCTAATGATAATGATTACCACCAATCATGAAATCGACGCGAGGCGCGGCACAAGGGGCGAGTAGAACCAAGAGCTCACAGGGCGATCAGGAAGAACTATCCAGGTTCCACCTACGAACATCTCCTACGACAAGCTCCTTCCTCTCATCGGGAGTCCTACGACTTTAAATGGCTGCACAGTGATGGATCTTGGGCACTTGCGTGGGCTGGGGGTGCGGTTAGCCGCCGGGGACCGCGGGCATGGAAACTGGCCGAGTGGGGCCACTGGTTCCTGGTGGAGAGCCGATCAGGGTTGGCCACCTCGGAGATCTTATATTCGGGCGGCTGCAGTAGAAACCGCCGGTTGAAAGAAGCGGCCGGCTGGGCTCCCGAGTCGAGCCTGGCCCCTGTGGGTTTACATAGTGAGCTGGTGACTTTGTGCCAATCCAGTCTTGAGAGAAAGGCTGCTCACGGCGACCTGATTAATTAATTGAACATTCATTGGATAACGACCAGTGTGTCGATTAGGTTGATGGCCCGTATCCTTTCCTCCCATTAACTTGATCGATTAATCCTCCTGTGATCTGACGTTAACGCTACTGTGCATTAACAATTTTGATGTCGTAGAGGTGCTTGACCCGGATGTAATGGCGAAACTTTATTCCTTCGGCCCTTTAAATGGATGAGTTCCACTTGACGAAACAGTTACAATTTGTGGGAATTTTGTCCATATTGTGGGACCACAACCATGGGTGATATTGTGACTAAATCGAGCAGGCCGGTTACTCACAGCAAGAATCTTATTCTCGGTTGTATCGAGACTTAGAGACCCTCTGATGCCATCGTTGGTGAACCTCATTTGCACACTGTAGTAGTACCTGGCTTACCATGAGCAATCGGTTACCTAACTAGTGTCGAGCTGATTAACCTCTGTGACGATTAGCAGCGAGTCTATCAGTGTCAGTATAAGATCGTGAAGGGCAGCTCAGCAATCCGACTATCAGACTGGTTTTAGGTATAATCTGGCTGCTGACGAGTTAGATAGGGAACAATTGGCTATGGATCCCTTGAAATCAATACTCTTGGGTGGGCTAGATAAACACACTTCCTCCAGCTCCATAAATGGAGAAAGGCTTTCAATTGCGGCACCATGTGGTTATTAAATTTGAGGTAGATAACCTTTTGAAGCCGAGGTTCATAAAATCAGGTACCCATAATGGTCGACCAGTGAGTGGTGGTGCCAAAGGTGGTGCATGGAGAGTATGCGTCAGACTATACCGATCTTAGCGGCGCATGCCTAAAACAACTTCCCTTTGCCATGGGCAGTTGTGGCCGAGTCGGCCTTTGCAGGATGTTGTCATTCTGGATGCCTTCTCGAGTACCATCAATCCCCATGTACCGTCGGGATCACGGAAAAAACGGCGTTTATCACCCACATGGCGAACAACCTGCTTTATAATGTAATGTGGTTGCGTTAAAAGATGTTGAGGTGACTTATTGAAATTTGGTGACGAGATGTTTTGACATTGTTGGGTGTTGAGTCGCAGGTATTGATATGTTGAAGTCCGGGAGCGCGGACCACACTACACATCTGCAAGAAGCTTTGACTCCTCGGAAGGCATGCGGGCATGAAACTTCAGTCAAGCCAGTGTTGTAGTCAGGGTTGCGTGGACAGTTCTGGGTTTCATGACAGGAGGAGGATGAAACTGACCACCTTTCAAACAAAGCTATCGCAAATCCCGACTCAATTATAGAAAAGGGGTATAGTAGCTCTCACTGGCTTTGTTGGCACAGGCGGTTCATCTCTCGATTATGAGCTGTCCCAAGCCTGCCCGCCACTGCCGGGGCCCGTAGGCGGGATGGAATTGGCCGTGTGATGGCCTTTATGGCAATAAAGCAATATCTAAGCGAGACCTCTAGTCTCACCATGCCACAGGCTAGCCGAGACCTTTGTTCGTATATCTAACTTGAGAAATCTCGGATGTTTACGTGAGTGTACTTTTTGTTGCAGAGATGGAAGGCGGAGGCCGGTGTTCTTTATTCCGAAAAAATCCTTAGTATAGTGGAAACAGTTAAACCACCTTGACGGCACCTTTGGCTCTAGGGTAGCAACCAAGAAACTTCACCCGTATTTTCAAGCACACCCCATTGTGGTGCTAACTAACTACCCCTTCAAAGTACTATTCACAAGCCTGACTTATCTGGGAGAATGGCTCGTTGGGCAATCGAACTAAGCGAATACGGTATCCAGTATAAGCCAAGGTTAGCTAAGAAGGGGCGGGTTGCCGGACACTCTAGCATAAATCCCTAAAGAAGCTGGAGACCTTGCTATTTGTTTGAATTGGTGGATCTGCCAATTGTAAATGGCGTCTCGGCCAGACAGGAGGCGACGCTTGACTGCAGCCCAAATCCGAGTGGGGGCGAGATCGTGTGAAACAATCGGTAGCTTAGCGCCTCAGGCCAATAGATGGAGGCGTATAAAAACTATCCTGGTGGGGATTGAGCGCGTTGCGATATCGGCGATAAGCTCATAATTGGTGATTCATGAGTGGTGGTGAGCAGATGCGCGCCGAGCTGGTCTAGGGATCAAAGATGAGCATGTGCAACCTTGGTTACTTGACGGCTTGGGTAGTTTTGACGGAAGCTGAACTACAGGGACTACGGTGACGAGACACCTTGTAGTCGATCGTGCCGTCTCTACGATAACAAAACAATATTCTGCTTTGTTTGCATTATCGATCCAGTTCCTCGATGGCGTATCGGGTGCGGTGGCGAAACCTCACTCACCGGTGAGCCACGCGCGCGATATATTGACAGAGAAGGCTCCCTGCGAGAAGGACGGAAGCATAAGGTCGAATCCAATGCCAAAAATTTTCCTTGATGGATGGGCGCCAGTTCAACGATCTTGGCGGACCATAGTGAAGTGCCAACTGCGGCCGGGGCCGGTATGTGTTGGCGGGTGCCTTGAGGGGTATGTGGCAATCATCAGGCGGCGAGCTTTGCCCACATGGCTCACACCTCGAGTGTGTGGTCGAGCTATGAGTACCGCCGATTACGTTAAAATACTGACAGTGAGCCACCAGCGGCGGGCTCCGTCTTAAGATCTTCGACTCAGTCCAATTTCCGTCTCGAAGCCAGTAGCCGCCGTTCGACAGAGGTGACATAGTATGATCACTCCCTACCGCCCCCTCTCAGAGGAAGTTGTTGCTAATGGCCACTAATTATTTCAGCAAATGGATAGAGGTTGAGGCTTTCCACGTGATGAGGATAAGATGTCATTGGTTTATCACGGAAGAATATCGTTTCGTGATTAAATATTTACGATCGATTGTATCGAACAACAAGCTGGTTGATAAAGTCGCAGGTCTACGGCTCCTGCCGGGTTGAAAGCAAAAATCTATACTCCACCCACGGTATCCTCAGCGCTTGTAGGAAGCCATAACGAAACCACATTTACTTTGAAGCGATTACTGGAATTGTCTAAGAGCAAATGGTGCAGAGCGAACCACTGAGGCCTGCAGGCTTCTGAGCGGCCTTGGTCAACGACATATCTCCCTTCGCACTTACCTGGGATGAAGTATAATCCTAGAAAATCGGTATGCCTAAGCTCGAAGACTAATGTACACGGCGGTTGAAGTCACGTAATCTATAGTCAAGGACACAGACACGACAGACCAGCTGCAGGGGCGCGGTATGCGGATAACATCTTGCACCAATCCATAGATTGGCAAACTTGTACCGCGGGCATGTCAAACCCGAGTGTTCAAACCCAAGGACTGATCCTCGAAAAGTCTTCAAGAACCGCAGCTGATCCGGCGGGAAAGTTTTAGCCCGGTGGGAAGGACCATATATTTGTAACCTGAACCATCGCCAATCTCGGCAATTTTAGGCATCACGGTTGATTGGTCTTTGGAAAAATATTTTGTTTGGAAAATCGGAGTAAATATCACGATTTTTCGAATCAAAAACTCGATTTTACGGAAAATTTTTTTGATTTTTCCTGGCTCCAAAATATAAAAGAAAGAATTGCTTCTTACAGTTTAGAAACCGTGAAATATTTGGAAGTGGCACCCTCGATACAGAGCCATTGATTGCTTATTATATATAATGCAAACTTTTTTTTTATATTCCTCTTATTATTTATTTGTTCATAATCCTTTATATATATTTTATTTATTTTTATTTCATTATAGCTTTATAATATTTTTAAATCAAATATTAATTTGAGCCGAGAAAGAAACAAATAATATCATTTAAAAATTTAAAATTATACTATATAATATTTTAGAATCTCTATATTATCTACATAATATTTATAATAATAACAAACAAAATAAATAGTATAGTAACATAATAATATCCCATAATAATATATTAAATATAACATGTTGATTTAATATTACTAATCCATTGATTTTTAATCTACACTTAATTAGATAAGAATCATTTCTCACCAATCATATAATTAAAATATGAAAAATTTTAATAGCGGAGTAATTTTACCATGTAAAAATAATCACCGTGTTTACGATATTTAAGATGTTGTAGTAAAATCCAATTACCGATATATCGTGTTTCTGGGTATTTTGATCCTTGATTGTAACAGTAAAAGCGAGTAGGTTCATATGCACTAAATAAGCTAAAACCCTTGAGAACACCAGGTACTAGAATGGCAGAATGTGTTGTGCACCTCAAAGGTACTATCAATAAGGTTGTTTGGAGTCTCTAAATAGTGTTTATTTCATTTTAATTATCAAAGTTACCGAGGAAACGGTTGATGCCACTACTGACTATTGTAGTTTGTTGGTGGTTCATTATTAAGTTCGAGGAAGGTTGATGCTCACATAAACTTTGTATGGTTTATTCTTGGTTCATTACCCAGTAGAGAAGGTTGATATCGGCCCGGTATGGTTGATGTCAGCTAGTTTAATTTAAGTTAAGAACGATTACGAAAATGTATCGAAGGTATGGTTAATGTCTAGTTGGTTCATTACTAAGTCCGAGGAAGGTTGATGTCCTATTTGGCCCAGTATGGTTGATTCCTAGTTGGTCCATTACTAAGTCCAGGAACGGTTGACGCCCTATCCGACCCAGTATGGTTGATGCTCAGCTGGTTCATTATTAAGTTCGGGAAAGGTTGATGTCTCGATGGTATAATTGATCATTTGGTTAATTCCGCCGTCAGGAAGATTGTGACATCTGTTCATTGATAGTTGTGCCTGGTAGTCCACGTTACCAAATCAGGAAACGGAGTTAGCGCCTTATCCGGCTCATTATGGTTGATGCCCGAGATGGTTCATTCTTGAATCAGGAAGGTTGATATCTGTCCGGAAGCCAGTATGGTTGATACTTCATTGAGTCATCCCGCCCCATGCCTACCCGACTAGACTAAAAAAAGCAACAGCAACGTGATTTGCCAAGAGCTTTGTCAGCCAGAAACTGGGTTACATGTTTCTTGAAAGTAGGATTGTTGTCTATGAAATATGGAAGTAAACCACTCAAATTTTCAACACTTATACAGGACCCTTACAATTTTTAAATACAATAATCAAAGTTGAATAGAGGTTGTTTGAAATATGAATAAAACTGATTTTATGTTTTGGAATTAATAATGGAGTGCGTTTATAACAACTGCCGAGTGCCGCAGTTATCTAGTGGTAAAGGTGGATGTATGTGAGTCGGATATAATTCACGAAGTTGTGAGGAATGTTTGAATCAGCTACTGCAACTGCTGAGATCCACTGTGAACCTTATAAATAATAGTTTAGAAAGTGATTTAAAAGACAAGATATCTATCTTGTTCAATTTAATTAAAATACAAAATTTGAATTGAACTAACAAATAAACTGGACTGAATCAAATATCTGCTAGAAATATTGAACTTGAGATGAAATTATTATGAGCAGTCAATTTACATTTAGACTAAATCTATTCTTCTCTAATTTTAGGTCCAGATTTGTAAATACCTAATAATAGCAGCTTGATTTCTATTCTTATATTAGAGTCCCTTCTTTCTTTCAAAGCAAATGATCTAATCGATTACTTGTATTCAAACTCTTTATAAGATGGTATTTTCTTTTTAATGTATTTCATACCATTTCTTAGGAAACATTATGATTTCTTGCATCCCAGATAGGGTCATTCTGAAAACTTCTCTGGATTTGATGACTCATTATTTAGATATGATGGATTTTCCTCCTCTTTATTAGATATCGGCAAACAGGATGATCAGAACCTATCGACATATTAGGAACGAAATCTCTTATGAGTTAAATTGATAAAATAATTCCCTTGGCCAGCTATGAGTGGTGGAATTTATCGAAATGAACTCGAGCTCCTTAAGTTCTTGATGATAGTCTAACATATCCACAAGGATTAAATGTTCCAGAGCTCTGACAAAGAATCTCATCTATCATCTACTAGAAAAACTTCTTAAAAATAAACAGCTATCTTGAGATGGTATTGGTACCTGTAGGAATAACTAATTCACAAACAACATCGATCAAATAAATTAAAATCCCGATTTGGAAATTCCTTCCATTAAACAAAAAATCTTATGTAATAGCGGTCCTTCTGAAGTTGTACTTCTCAATTACATAATCATCATTAATCAGATGTTGATCTCAAGAACATCCATTGTAATTATAATTCTTGAAAGAAGCGAGTGTCAAATTGTAGAAGCTTAAGATTCTGGGTGTATTGGAAAGACAATGAAAAATTAAATTCAACTTCTACATTCTAAACAGATTATTGATCCATACCCAGAAAAAGGAAAAGAAAGAAAAGAAAAGAAAAGAAAAGTATATTCTAAAATATACAATGAGACTTCCTCGTCCTCCCCGAACGGTGGAGTTACCGAGAAAGCGAGCCTCTGCTGTGGCGTACTGTTGCATAACTTTTTGAAGTGGGCTGATTCCAAGGTTCCAGGTGATTTTCCCTAAAATTAATGGCCTATCTCACTGTTTTAGGTCGCGACCTCAAAAGCTTGTCGCAACATCATTTGCGCTCTGGATCCATCAAGTATGTCGTGACCTCGAGCTGGTCTCATGTCTTCGGTTTGTTCTACAATTGTTGGTCGCGACCTGATTTTTATGTTGCGGCCCGGTTTCTCTTGTTTCTAGCAGTTGATGTCACGACCACAATTTCATGTCGCGACGACAGTTCTTCCTTAAGCTAAAATATAATATCGACCTCAATTTCATGTCATGACATCACATTCACATGTATTATATTGATCTTTATTTGCGACCACTACTACAGCCCCTTAATAAAATTATGTGTCTCTTGACCTCAGCTCATCTTGGCTGTTTATCTGCTTTCTACTACATTCCGTGTTGTGACCTAAAAAGCATGTCGCGACACCATTTATGTTGTCGACCATGGTTCTTGATCCGCAACTCCTTTTTATCATGACTCAATTGTTTGTGCGATTCCATTATCTGTCTGAAACCATGGATTTGATTAAACTATTCGTTCACTTCCTTCTTTGAAATCATCTATATATAAGCGACCTCAAAAGCATGTATCGCGACATTAGTTCTTCCACTTATGACTTTATTTCTTAATTTGCAGTTTACTTCTCCTTTAGCTTCTCTCCTTTATGAGTCACCACCTAAAAGTATGCTGTGGCCAGATAGTTTGCCCATATCACCTTTGCTCTTGTTGCAATTGCCAAAACAGTACGCAACATGTTTTATACGCTGTTCGAGAATTTCGTTTTTATGTCGCGACATGAAATCCTAGGCGCGACCTCGATTGGTGTCCTTAGCTTACATTTTTGTCGCAACCTCAAATTCACAGTGAGAGCTTACAGGGTCCATTCGTGGGTCTTAAGTCTGGGCATGGAATTGTCTGATTAGATAAACATTTCATATGCATGTGAGCCTCAGAAAGTTAAGCGACATGGAGATCTTTGTGGATCTTTTGTCTTGGTCTGAAACAGGAACATAATAAATGTGACTTTTGTTGGGCTTACTATCACTTATGGTCGCGACCTTAATTCTTTGTCGCGACTTAGCTCTTGTGTTCTTAGATTACCATCCATGACCTTAAAGTGCGTCGCGACCGACTACTTGACCGGATGTAACTACGTATACTATGTTGGAATTTGTTTCTTTACAGTAAAGTGCGCAAAATAAAAATTTGGTAAAACTTTCATATTTTGAATAAAAACAAGCAATTATATAAAAGAAATATATCAGAAAAATTGATTAAAAATTAATAGTTTTACTCATGTGAGAGGTCTCTATATGAAAGGCACAAGAGGCTAAATGACGACAACAAAATCCCTTAGTTCACTTGAGTGTCGAGCTCCTCATTCTCCCAGTGCTGACAGGTGGTGGCCAGGGTGCCTGGCCCGACCTAGATGGCAGAACCAGCACCCACCTCTCACATCTACATCGGGATGTTCCAGTGAACCCTGAGGTGCTGGGGGCATCTGAGTCCCAGGTAAGAGAGCTTGGAGGTAGCTGACCTTGTCTCTGAGCTGAGTGGGGACCACCTGTGCTTCTAGCGACCTTGAGGCACCTTGTGCAGCGAGTCAGCGCCAAACTCCCTTGTGTTAGGCATCCTGCAGTGGCTGAGGCATGTTGGATACTGGCTAGCTTTCGAGTTCCACATCACAGGCGACCCGTACATTTCAACATCCAATTTGAGTCATCGGCTATTAGACAGTGGCATCTCTAGAGCCTCAGAGCGGGATTGCCACTTTCGAGGCTTCATGGCCTCAGAGCTCAATGCGAGTGAACTACGCCTCGCCTCTCAGTAGAGAAGCACTTAGGGCAATGAGGTGGGAGGCTCAACCGACTAGGTGAAGTCGTAACCTCTCTTAAATCCCTCGTGGGGACCAGAGCTCCAGTCTTTGGTAGGCCATGTTTCTAGTGCGATGTCCTTTCTTGTGAATAGACATGTAGAATACGACAAACTAGGAAATAATCTTCAGAACATCATTGTGGGTTACACAAGCGTGTTACTAGTTCCATCAGACTGTGAGATTAAGATTCAGGACTAGCATCCACAATCTTCAACCATATGTAGGATATCCTCTACCAGTAGACGAGAAATTTGGGGTGGCATGCTCTCACCTCCTCTCGACTTGCACAGTTACGGGCAATTCATGTGGGGTTGGAGTGCATATCGTGAAGTCTGCGGGGGTTCGCTGTGTTAAAGGCTATGGTGACAGTGATCTCCTAGGCGCCCTTTGGCCAGACTGAAAACCTCCTCCATAGGTGGAGTAGAAGTTGTGGAGAGGATGATGTAAATTGATAGCAATGGTCATACGCCTGCTATAAATTGATAAGTATAGAGGGTCTCTGGCCGGCAGAGCATGCCGGGAGATGAATCACCCAGATGTGCGGGAGTGGAGGAGCTCCCGACTCCAAGGTGGCGTTTTCGAGATCCGATTGGTCACCGTGATCCCGTCTCAGGCGAACTGAGATGGCCCATTGCTACATCCGGAGGACCCTCACCCCAGGCCATCTCGGGGATGACGATGCTTGCTCAGCTTGAAGCTGGCATCAACACGAAGCGGCACAAGTCAGGCAGTGAACATTTACCGTCCCCCTCCTCTCTTCTTCTTCTGTCCAGGACCAGTGGATTATAGAAACCCGAGGACAAATGCATACTGGAAGGTCTCCAGGGAACCTTACATCGCCGGACTTCCCACCTCTTCTGCTTAGATACTCGAGAAGGAGGGAGGCCTCTTCTTTAAGGAGGATGCTCAATGACTGCCTTCACCCAGCACAGATACTTGTGGAGACAAAATTTAGATCCTCACTATGAGAGGAAGGTTACTTACTGGCTAAATGCGGATTAATTCTCTCGACTGACATATACAGCCTCAGGTTCCACTGGATGGAGATGAGTTACAGAGACAGAGTTTAGCGGTCCGTAGTAACATAATGCTCACCTTCCTACAATTTTTGTGAGTGGGGCGTGAGATGACCGAATCTTGTGTTGGGAGCCAGATTCTACGATCAAATCACCCATATTCTTCAAAGTAAGAAGGACTTCGTGATGTCACTCGGCTGATCTCCCGACCTTGGATTTTGGCGCATTCTAAACTTCAGTGTGGGTTTTACCTGGATTCCACACTCTAAGCCGAGTACCACGGTAATAAGGTCCAGGTACATGACCGGTGTGTAAAAGCACACATGCTACACACACAGAAAGAACATTGGCGGTTCTGACGGAAGGTCGAAGGAGAGCACAGGGTTTTGGTCTGAATCCCACAGCAGGGTCCTCCTCTCTGCCTTAGACTTTGGCTGAGATCGGAATCTGCAATGAATTACTGAAATGGAGACTTTACTGAATTAGACATGGATAAAGCCTGAGCCCGATGTATTAGGCTCAAGGTGTAAGTAAAACAAACTTCCACCAATGAAAGGTCTAGCTAATAAAGAAGGTTTAGTACGCATCATCCAGTTAGAATCCGAATGACGTTTGGGTGAATATAGGTAGGTGGTGCTTTGGTGGAATGTGGGGTAGCCGACCGGGGACGACATACAGAGGACGAAGCCTTAGACTCACAGAGTTACTCCCGATTGAAAAACACTACGTTGTGACATATAAGCCGCAGTAAAGGAAGACTGATGGACCTCAAGATAACGAAAGTGTATCTCAGGGTTGATATAGCTAAGATCACCCTCGTCCATGGAAAGGGAGGAGATGATCACCTTGAAACCGACTCTCAGTTTGAGCCTGCCTGCGCCCGGCTGACTGAAGTAAGTCTCTCCGACCTCTCGCCATACTCTGGTAAAAACAACAACACGGTGAGCGAAAAGAGATGAGGAATCAACCCCAGTGATCTATGACGGTAAAAGCAGAGACTATATTGGACCATTGGACAGGAAGATTCATGATTATAACATGCCTAAAGTTTCACCTACAACTCAGTCACCAGAAGCAGTGACAAATAAAGGTGAGGTATACTAAACTTGTGAAAATATGTTTACTGAAGAATGGGAAGAAATAGATGCCTAGTGAAGCCTGGTGCATGTGTACGAATATCAAGCCAATTAATTATCATTTGAGTTTGGAGGGACTACAAGGATGATCAAGTTATAACACATAACATAGTTGCATTATCATGACTTGAACTCAATACTATTAGTTAAGGTAGGAGATATCTGATAAATCTAACTAAAATGTCAGTGGTTACCAATCCATCTATTTCCTGGTAGAAAAATATTTTTTATATTACAGTTGTCTCATTAAAAAAAAACAAATATAATTTAAATTACTTAGAAATTTATATTTTTTTAAATTGTTTAAATATGTATTTGATAAATTAAAATAAATATAAATATATGTGCATTAGAAAAAAAAATAAGAAACAAAATTTATCACTTCAACCTATATTTATTTCCACCTGTAATTTTCTTTCTATTTTCATTTCTTTGCATTTTTCCTCATGTTTTATGGAAACCAAATAATTTTGTCTATACTTCTAGATTTTTAATATTTTAGTTTTGTCAAATATAACAATTAAGGGGGGTTATTATGAAGAAAACCGAGGCCTCCTCTTCTTCTTTTCTCTTGATTTTATTACTTATAGCCTTAATAAGGAGTTTTTTTACTATTGTAGCCTTAAGTACACTAATTTATATCTCTATCTATTTTTTTTTATCAATAAAGGTGGATTCTACCTTGCATCTAAGTTTTATTTGTTTTTTAATGATTTGATCATTTCTTTGTGGGAACATAATGATGCGATGTCATCTCAGTTATGACATTTTTTGTCTTTATGGTGGGACACATTTGTATATGATGCTTTTTCAACAAGACTATGAGGCTGGAGAGTGTGGGGGCAGTGAAATTTTGGACAGGGTGTTTATTGAGAAGAGCTGGGATCTGAGGCGTGCTGTAGTTAATAGAGTTTGAGTGGCGGATCGTTGCCTTTGTTGATGAACCGGGTGTATTGTTTCTACTGCAAAGCTTTCTGGGAAGAAGGGGGTGGCGGGGGCTTGCCCGTGAGCGGCTCCGACCTCAAGTCGGTTTCTTTCTAAGAAAAGAGGAGACCTTCCTTAGAGGGCGAATGTGTTGCATATGTATGCGTCAAGTGTCCATGTAGAATGCTATGTGACTGGTTTTCCTTGCGTACCTTTCAGGTGGGTAGTCTTGACCCTGGCAGATGTTCAACAGGTTGGGTGGTGGTTAGGAGTCTTCCATTGGGCCAAATGTTCTTATTTTAGTCCATATCGGGATTTGGTACAAGATATGAAGGAGGCGCTTGTTTGAGATAATCCCTCTTTCCTTATTGGGGAGATCAAGGCGCGATGATCTGTTATTATTTTATAACATCTGATAGGATTTGGTTTGGATCGGCTGAGGATATATTACAAAGGGATTGTGCATTTTACGTATGAAGCGATACCTGATCGGTTGTAGGATATGGAACTAGTGTTGGGGATTGTCCTTTGGACTGTATGGGCCTTCGATTTGGGCCGATCTTGAGAACTGGGCCATTGGTTAGGCGTACCACTTCTTTGGAGAAAGGCCCGGTGGGCTGAGCTATTTTGAAAGCCTATCAGTTGCCCCCGTATGTGCATTGCAGCATTAGGCAAGAGTGTTATCCCTTCTCGTCTATCGGTTCTGCAGGTTTCTATTATCTGTTTTGGGGTTGGGCTAGTTAAAGCCTTACATGATCTATAAAATCTTGTAGTAATGATCCCTGTGATTTCTAAGCACCATTTATATTTCCTCCGGTTTCATGTTTCTTCCGTGGATATCTTTATCTTGTACCTTCTGCTAGGGACCTTTTCTTTTCTACGACCTCTGTTCATGCCTTTTTCTTGTAATTGCCTATTCATTGTGTTCAAGAATTACATTGTGTCGTATGGTTTGAGTTGATGCTGACGAAACACACTAGGGTTCGCAAGTTGGTTTTATTTCTTGTATCAGCTTGTCTCAAGTCATGGAGTCAGGAATTCGGCTCTTCTTCTTTCTACTTGGTTGAGTAGTGGCCTCTCTCAGTTGGTGTGGGTGTTTGGCGCGTGCAGGATGTCATGGGCAGTTGAGTGCATGGGATCGGTGTTTCTTTGGAGGCGCGCCATGTTCCGTTAGTAGTCAAGAGAAATAAACCTAATCACCTCAGGGGTGGGAATTGCCTTCGCACATAGTTAGACGCTCTGGCGATGTGGGATTTAGTAGTCGACCGCCCCAGTATAGGGTACCTTTGCTGATCGTTATCGATGCCTCCTTGTACCAGAGTATGGGTCCCGATGTCTTAACCTTTATGACCTTTGTTCACAGGATGTTTGTTTTTAAAGTGCCATGACAATGGCTGTTCATTTCCTCTGCCTTTCATGAAAAGGGTCTTGCGACATTCCAAACATTTGCCCCTCGGCTTCCATCCCATGGTTGGGGCATTTTGGTGGATTGCGGCTGCTAGGGATAAGGCTTATGATCCTAACCAGCCTTGTTTCTTCATCTTTTTCGCGAATGAGACCCACGGGCTTTTCTTTATTTTCAGGCGTTAGGGGCTCCTGCGTGATCTCGACCTTCCATGCGCCAGGTCATGGAAGGGCCTTCATTTCTTAAGTTAGCGGTTTCAATTGAGGGCCAATCCTTAGCTTAAGGTTGACACCCTGGGTATTCCCATGGCTGGGCGCTCTGACTAACGTCGTGGTATTTGTCTTGTTTTTGGTATGAACATCTGAGAAAGTTTGTTGGGATGTTTCGATTTTTGTACTATCTATTTGTTCCCGGAGGCTGAGCGAACTTAGCGGCCCGAATGTCTCATAGCCACACCCAGCGTTGGCTGGGATATCCTGCTCTTGGCAGAATTGATAAGTCGGACATTCTTTGTCCACACACATCTAATCACGAGTGCTTTCGTTCCTCTTCTTGAGGGTCTTTGCACTGGCTTTACCACGGGATCTCTCGAGTCGACTACTTCTTGGCGCTCTAGGAAGTCTTGGTTTCATTTGGGGCGACATCTGGAAGCTCTCAGTGTGAAAAGGAAAAGCAGGCTCCGTTGAGGAAGGAGGCGGTTGAACCAAAGTGAGCTTTGGTACCGCGCGCCGAGCCGGAAGCGGGCATGTCGTCTCGCTGAAGCGAGGCTCCGTGTTTTGAGCCCCCGATTTCCACCCAATGGCTTGACGGAAGGGCTGGAGCCGCTGATGCGACGTGTAGAGGCAATCGTTGTTGGTGCCTCTGTGATCTGGATCCGCCTTTGGAAGAAGTCAAATGTATAACGGAAGGCGGCAGCTGAAAGCAAAAGTCGGCCCGAAAACAGGACTCTTTGCTTTCTAACTGGGCTCAGCGGCAGTCTTGTCCTCCATCCTCAGGACTCAGGCCTTAGGAGGTGAAGAGTGATCTTTTGTTAACCTTGAGCTGGCTTTATCATGTTGGTGCCTGTTGATCTATAGTGTGCTTGCTTCCATCTTGTCTCGGTGTTGAGCGTTATCTTCATGGATATGGTAGCCACTCATACGAAAGGCACGGCGAGAGAGCCAAACTAAACAAAGCCGTAAATTGCCGAATTTGCCATAGCCCGGTGGCCTCTCTCCGCTTGAAACCAGACTTGGCTCGCAGGCGACATATCAGTGAAAGTGGAAAGCGACTTCACGTCGATTTAAAGTATGCCGTCGGCTCGTCTTTCGGGCGAAGAAGCAAGAAGCGAGGTTGTGCTTTGGCGACCGAAGGTGTGCTTGGGAGGTTGAGTGGTCGGGCTTCTGCAAATGATTTAGTGAGGCGGGGAGGGTGTACACCGGTAACCTGCGGTTGGGAAGATATTTACTCCGGTAGTTTGAAAAGGGATCTTGACGAGTGCGTCTGCGGTCTTGGCGATCTGAATGATAAGCAAAGCAGCCTGTGGCTCATCCTTTCGAGTGCAAGGCGTTGCTAATTTTTCATTGGGATCTTACGAAGCAGCGAAATTTGGCGACGGCTGAGCAGATATCAGCGGTTCTTGTAGCGGATCTCGCGGCGGGGTGGTTAGCGCTCCGGAGGATGAGTCATTAGTGGTGGTGGGTTGGGCGGTGCTCAAGGTGAGCTTACGGTGGCTCGCCTTTCAGCGAGCTGTCGGCTATACTCGGATCTGGACTTTGTTTGACCTTCCTAGTGACGAAGCGGAGGAATCTTCTGAACTGTTTCAGGCTTTGTGGTGCCGTAGTGGCGATTCCCCTCTTAAGTCTCTTCAGTTCCTCTATTTTTTTTTGTTTGTCGATCTCCTATGCTTATGTTTTGCAGCATGACTTTGTTCGTTTATCTATATATCGTTTCTTTGAGTGGACAGGGCAGAACATGTGTATAGAAACATATTTACATATAAATATACTCTCTTCTCCTTTTTTTCTTTTTTATATGTCTTCGTTCTCGACATATTGTTGGCATCTTCCATGTGTTTGTGATGACAGATTGAGGATGGTGGATGAATAAGATGTCGTCGGACTTAGTCGCGTGGCGCTGTAGGAGGCGCTGACTTTATTAGTTAATGCATTGGGAGGGATTAGTCCACTGTGAAGTGAGAAAGAGTTTGCGATACTAAGTGTGGTAAAAGCGATCCATGTATTGGTGGTGAGCAGAAGTCAGTGTGAGTTTATTGGAGCAGAGGTTGATCTGAGCTAATGAGTTTGTGTTGAGTGATGGGAAGGCTAAGTCATCAATTATAATTGGGGAGGAACTGGTCGTTGATCAGTGGATGGAACAAGTCCGAGAATGAATAGTTCTTGGAGCTCGTCCATGTTGTGTGTGATGGGAAATACCGTCGGAATGAATAGTATTAAGGTAGAGCTCGCGTGTTGGGATGATGGATGATACAGTGAGTAAATCGTGGATAAAGTAGGCTGTCATTCTTGAGTGATCATGTTCAATGAGGTGGCAAAATGAAGCTGATCTATGTTGAAGGCGATGAGGCGTGAAATAATAATCTCAGAGCTCCGTCCAAAGTCATTGAAATTGGTGGACAAGGCTAAATTAGAGGCTAAATCTATTAAGTGACTCCATTCGTCAGCTGGTGATGGGATGAAACTAAGTGAGGCAGTAATAGTGAGCTGTGTCTTGGTGATGGGATTAACTCGTTGAATGAATATGTAGTAGAGCTCGTCATGTGATGATTCGTAAGGATAATAATAAAGTATAGCTTCGTCCGTAAGTTGAGTGGGATTGACTGGTAGAGATATTTATTAGTAAGGCTGTCTCGTGCTTGTGGTGGAAGAGCTCGTCGAGTGAATGTGAGGCCTTCAGTCCTTTGGTGGATGACTTAATGAATGATCGTTGAGCAGGGCTGTGTCATGTTGTGGTGGAAGGCTGTGGGGCGATGGTAGGAGGCTCGTCATTTGGTGATGGAATGACTCAAGTAGAATGATAATAAAGTGACTATCGTGCAGATTGGGATGGGCGTGAGTGATAATATTGACTCGTCCATAGTGTGTGATGGGAAGAGGCTCGTCGAGGAATATATTTTGACTAGTAGATTAGCTCAGTAAGTGTTGAGTGATGGGATGACTAGTGAGATGGTGAATGGTAGAGCTTCAAGTGTGTGGTGATGGGATGAGCTGGTGGGGCGATTGTAAGTAGGCTCGTCGGGCGGGTGTAAGTAGAGCTCGTCATGTGTGGTGATGGGATGATAAGTCATAATGAATAGTAAGTGAGCTTGTCTGTCTTGAGGTGATGGAAGAAGCTCGTCATGATGAATAATGCAAAGTATGGCTCGTCCGTGGTGATGGGATGGCTCGTCGAATAGTGGTGAAATGGAGGCTGCAAGTCTTGTTTGTTGTGATCGAGCTCGTCGAATGAATAGTAAAGTGGAACTGATCCATGTTTGGTGATGGGATGAGCTCGTCGAGGAATGAATAGTTGAAGCAGGAGCTACGTCCATTGTTGTGTGATAGGGAAGGCTGCCGTGGAATGAATGGTAAAGGTGAAACAATCAGTGTTGAGGTGATGGGATGAGCTCGTCAGAAATGAGATAATGAGTAGAGCTGAGTCCCGTGGCGAAGTGATGGATGATCTTTGTTGAGAGTGTAAAGTAGAGGCTCGTCCATTATTTGTGTGTGATGGGAAGAGCTCGTCGGAATGTGTGTGTGGGTGAGCTAAATCCGGTGTTAAGTGATGGGATGAAATTTCGTCATAATGAATAGTAAAGTAGGCTCGTCCGTGGCGGGAAATGGGGATGGGCTAAATCGAGAATGAATAGTAAAGTAGAGCTCGTCATGGAAGTGGGATAGGCATAGTGAAGTGAGTGTAAAGTGGGCTGCAGTCATTGTTTGTGTGATGGGAAGAAGCATTAGAGAATGACTGTTTGAAGGTGAGGCTCGTCAGGTGTTGGTGATGGGTTGACTATCATGTGAAAAATAGTAAAGTAAAGAACAATTCATCTTTGATGATGGGATGAAACTTGTGAGGCAGAGTAGTAAGTGCCATTTCGTCATCTTTGGTGATGGGATGAAGCGCTCGTTAAGATATGAATAATGAAGTAAGAGCTCCTCCGTCTTTGAGGTGATGGGAAGGCTGCGTCATGATGAATAGTAAAGTAGAGCTCGTCCATCTTTGAGTGATGGGAAGAGCTTCGTCATGATGAATAGTAAGTAAGAGAGCTCGTCCACATCTGCGGTGATGGGAAGGCTGGTCATGATGAATATTAAAGTAGAGCTCTGCCGTCCGTATTGGTGATGATTGAGCTAAGTCAGGACAGTAAGTGATATGTCAGTGTTGTGTGATGGGAAGAGCTTCGTCGGAATGAATAGTAAAGTAGAGGCTGCGTCCCATGTTGGTGATGGGATGAGGCTCGTCGGAGTGAATAATAAAGTGGGGCTCGTCCATCTTTGAAATGATGGATGGGCTCGTCAAGCAGTGTAAAGTGACTTCAAATCAGTCTTTGAGGTGATGGGATATGAGCGTCAGGCTGAAATTAGCAAAAAGTGAAATTTCGTCAGTGTGTGGTGGTGGGGTGACAAATCAGGGATGAATGTGATAAAGTGAGCTGCCAAGTCATGTTGTGGGTGAAGGCCAGCGGAGATGTTCAGTAGTATAACTTTGATCCATGCTGAGTGATGGGATGACTCAGTCATGTGGATAATGAAGTGAGCTGTGATCTTGAGTGATCAGGAGGCAGTGGGATTGATCAATGAGTGAGCCTGTCCGTGTGTGGTGATGGGATGGCTCGTCGAGAGTGAGTAATTAAAGGCTGTCTCCATGTGTTGTGGTGAAGGCTGTGAAGTCAGAATCTGATGGTAATTTCTTGTCTTTGATGGAAGTGGTTGAGCTCGTCAGGAGATGAACAGTTGAAGCGGGAGCTTCGTCCGTGTTGTGTGATGGGAAGAGCTCGTCGGAGGAATGAATAATGGAGTGAGAGCTCGTCAGGTGTTGGTGATGGGGATGACTAAAGTGAGAGAGGGAATCAATCAGTAAGTGACTCGTTCCATCTTGAGGTTATGGGATGAGCTCGTCGGCCGGAGTGTAAAGTGAAACACTCGTCCATGTTGTGATGGGAGGCTGGTAGAATGAATAAGTAAGGGTGAGCTGTGGTGTTCGTGTGGGATGAAACTAAGTCGAATGAATAGTAAAGTAGAGCTCGTCCATCTTGGTGGGGATGAGCTTGTCGGGCGGGTGTAAGTAGAGCTCGTCCATCTTTGAGTGATGGGATGAGCTTCGTCGAGGTAGATAGTAGAGCTCGTCCGTGAGTGATAGAATGGCTCGTGTGGGATGACGATAAGTAAAGCTGATCCATGTTGTGTGATAGGAAGAGGCTTCCGTCCGGTGAAAGTAAAGTAGAAACTGGAATTGATGGGATAGGCTGATCGCTGCTATTGAATAGTAAAGTAGGCTTTCGTCCATGCGTGTGATGGGAAGGCTTCGGCAAAGTGGCAGCGTGGCTCGGTATTTGTGTACTTAGTGGCAATGTGGCACAGGCTGTCCGACTCTGACGGCGTGGCTGTCTGGAGTAAAGTGAGCTCGTCAAATTAGTGAGTGGCTCCGGCGCTGAGGCAGTGGCGATATCGTCTTCAGTTCTGGTGGGCCCAGACGGTCTCTGAGATTTCCCCTCATTTTGGGGGATCGTTCTCGATCTTTTTCTTGGGATTTGTCACGAGTGATCTTGCAGCACCCAGGACTTAAGTCTCGCCGTTTGTCTGTTGTTGCACTTTTTTCTTTGCGGTGGAAAGAACTCTCTTTCTTTATTAGGGCCTCTCGCCAGTTTATGTATTTCTCTGCTTTGTGATGCCCGGCCATCGCGGCACGAGATTCTTGAGATGAAGCGTGGAGTCTTCCGATTGTACTCTAACCGCAATGAATCTGTGATGGCGAACTTCTCATCGGGTATGTCTATTTTGGGGGCCGGTTGAACCTTTGCACGTATGACTTTAAGCTTTCACAGAGCCTGTTTGGCGCTCAGCGTATGGTAGCTGAACTTTACATGCGTTTTGGCTCTCAGATGAAGTGGAAGCAGTATGATGGATGTAGTTCCCGCAGTGTGAGATGGATGAAGGGAGTCTGTTGAACCGGGCCAAGAGTGGCCTTTTAGTCAGCAGTGGTGAATATACGCATGTACCAGGTCTGATACCCGTAGCTGCATCAGGTTACTACTGTAGGTATTAAGGTGATCGGTCTTTGACTGGTGAATGTTTATTTGTGGCATTGAACTTTGGGAAGGAAATGTGGCACCTCATTTGTGAAGGGAACTCGGTTTGTTGTACCCAAGGTATCCATGGTATTGAGTGATCCTCTAACCACCTCTTGCCACGGTGGCTCACATTGAACTCACGAAACCTGCGCTCCACGTATGCGCTCTCATCTACATTGAGGAGTCTTGTGGTGCTTCGTTGCGACTGCCCCCCAGTATTGCCGTTTCCTCCTCTGCCTTAGGAGACCCGATCGAGGTCCGTGCCCCGGTAGTGGACTCCTTGCATGGCCATGCAGGGGAATTGTGTGGCCAGTTGCTCTTCGTGGGAGAGGTCTGATATTCCCGGGCTGTCAGTATCTCAGTGGATGTTGCAGCGTACGAGTAAGTTGTTCCCGATTCTTGCCTCTCAGATTGGATGACGGTGAAGTGCTTGTGCGCCACTTGGTATGGCACAGCCTTCTTTGCAGGAGGTGTGTCTGTTGCTGGTGGATCACATCGCCTGCGGTGGCGTTACCATGTTCCTTGATACCATCGATGCGCGAAATCGATTATATTTATGAGCGTAGTTCCCGCAGACGGCTCAATTGATGATGCTTTTTTGTGGAGCCCGACTGTGACGTGTGAAATTTATTGGCGGGTACAGCGATTGTTTATGGGTGGGGATCGAGCGTCTGGTTGGCGAGGCGGATAATTGCATTTGTTGATCTGCGGCAGGGCGTAGTAACTCTGAAAACGAGGAAGAGGGGGTGGCGGGAGATGATCGCCTTCCAATCATGATTCTTCAGAAAAAAAAGCTAAGCGAATGTATTTATATATATATCACGTCAAAAATATATATAAGTACCAGCGTTAGTTTTAACGTCCTTTATGATCGTTGGTCTTGTATTACATAGTGAATGTTCAACAGGTTAACAGGTGGTGAAGTTGGAGTGCCATCGGACCAGAGATATTCTTGTGCAAACCAATGTCGAGTTTGAGTACAGATATAGAAAGGGCTGCTGTTTGAGATAATCCTCTTCTTTTATTGGGGAGATCCGTGACGATGATCATTATTATTTTATAACGTGAATAAGGTTTGGTTGGATCGACGGGATAATATATTGATATGGATTGTATTTGCAGTATGAGCGATACAATCGGTTATGCAGGATGCATGGGCTCGGTCGTTCGGTTGTCTTTGAGACTATTGCCTCAAGGCCTTGTTGGTGGGTGCGGAAGCTGGCCTGGCCTGCGCGTTGGCGTCTGGCTGAGCAGTGGGGTGGGCTGTGGCTATTTTTTAAACACTATGTCAATTATGAGAAATTATTTAATAAACAAAAATATATATGATCAAATCTAATCGAATAAGTTGTTGTTAATATGTTCTGGAAGCCCCAGAATAAGTATAATATTATAGTAAATAGTAATGTACCACCTCAAAATAATAATATGAAGAGAGGCTCGTTTATGAATATGTAGATTAGTTATATAGTGTGATATTTAGCTTCATATATATATAATTTGTAACAAATTTGATTGCTGTATAATTATATTATGATCTCTTCTTTAAATTTTGGATACATAAAGATGAATTTTGATAAAAGCAGAAAAGGAAGGGCAGTCAAAATCGTAGATAATAGTAATAATTCTTATTTTATAAAATATTTATTTTTTAAATAATTTGAATTGATTATTATCGATAAAGTATTACTCTTGCGTATACAAAAATCATACAAAGCGCAAAGTGAAACAGCGCTTGGGTCGTGGCGTAATACAAGTGGGCTGAAGACTACAGAATTTGGTATCATATGAGTGAATTAAATCATATGACTCCATAATATACCGATGGTCATAATATAATTTATTTTCTTTGTATGATTAAATATATTTCTAAATCAAGATGAAATATTATGTGTAAAATTGTAATAAGATGAAGAAAGAAAAATAAAGCGTGTAATGTTTATCAACACATGTTGATATAATGCATGCAAGATCTAATATTATATAAATATAATAATATTATATTTTAATTATCAGGATGAAACAATAATTTGTCAAATTATTATATGGTTCTATCATTATTATTAAGGATAAATTATCCAATAAAAAAAGATTATAGCAAAGATGATATCGTGCGATTTTACATCGTTCAATGAAAAGCAGGTTTGTGGACAGTACCAAGTCACTACAAAGTTGTATATCGTGAGCAGAAAACGCAGCGTTTTGATGGAACGGCAACAATTACACTCCGTAGTCCACTGTCTCCTCCAGAACGCGTCGTTTTTCTCAAAATTTCTCTTGAAACGGCAGAACTTCATTATCGTCCTCCCTAAGAGTACTAAAACCCTAAGAGCTGTTCCAAATTGGTATCACCTAATCATTTCATTTTCATCATCTCTCGATTCCTTTCATTATTTAGAAATTTGCCTTTTCGGGAAAGGGAAGGAAATCAAATTGAAAGATTGGCGGAAAAGTAAAGAGAAAAGAAGAGGGTAAAGAGAGCCGTGGAGAGAAAGTAGGTGAATTCGACCTCAGACATTTCTGTTTATGTCTGTTTCATATATTCAATGTCACTGACACCCGACAAAGAAGGTATGGATGTGGTGGAAATTTTCTAGTAATTGTTGACGATGAAGAGGGGTAGGAATGAAGGAATGACATTATAGGTTATTAAGAATGAGGCAACAGAGTAATGAACAATTCCTCCATCGGAGAAGCCCCTATCAAAGGGAGTTGGAAGCTTAGCGAGGGGTTATGTTATCACTCCCTGGAAATTGACAGCCAGGACTACCATATCTTCTATTTTCAAACCAATATCTCTCTGTCATTATATTGTTTATTATTACTAGAGAAACTATCTTTTCTATTTAAGATCCAACTAAGAACATACACCACGTTCATCCCAATTTCTGCACTCAATGCCCTTCTCATAAATGGAAGGCACTAGGAGTGCACTAGTTTATGTATCTAAAAAAGAAAGAATTACAGGTGCTTGAACTCGAGAATTATATATCTTTTCCGTATATATATCGGATTAGAATTCATTCGCATTTTTTTTTTAAATTTTAATTTTTGTTGTTATTTTTCCAGCAATTGCCGAGCTGTTGGACAATGCTGTTGATGAGGTAAAAAATATTATTCTGCGAATTTTTGTTTTCATTGTGCACCATCCAGAAGAAATCATATTATGTGGCTTTTCTTAATTTTGACATTGCATATGTGCACACAAACCTCGTGAAGTCCTGCAATGTAACTAAAATAATTGAAAAAAAAATGCAAAATTAATATTTTAATTTAAATTTAATAATTCCGAGGCCGCAATTTTTTGTGGCAATATTATTTTACAAAAAAAAATCTCTAATTTATTTACTTGAATCACAACTTGAAAGATGACAATTAATTTCAAATCTTAATGAATGACCGCAATTGGATTGTTTCTAAATGAACTCATTGAATGACAAAATTCACGTATGTAGTCATTTTAAGATTTCTCATACTTGTAGGAAGATTTTGTGAAATATATATATATATATATAAGGCGTGAAAAAGCACTTGTGGTAAATGGATCAACCTTTAAGGTTCTCAAGCCTATTTAAATTGTGATATGTAGGTTAAGCATCTAAAGTGTGAGTAGCATCATCCTCTCTTGAAATTACAACTACTCATAGATTTTTGAATATATTTGGATTCTCTCTCTAAAATCCATGCCTCCCTCGTAGGGGAGGAGACAGTTACTGAAGTGGAAATATTTTTTGACATTGAGTGAGAAACATTGAAAGCTTTGAAAAGATGCATCTGGGAGAGAAGAAAAGGGGTTACTTAGTGGATTAGTTTAGATGACAACAAGAGTTTTCCTCGGTTCTTGTTGGGTTTAGAGCATTGCTGGGCTAGTTGTTAGCTTAGGTCGATAATTGAGGAAGAAGAAGGAAGGGTTATGAGATGGAAAGAGGATCAGGTCAAAATGGAGGTTTCATTAAATTCGATGGGGACTTAAGGGAATACGCTCCTTCAAGAGTATGCGTGGTGATGGTGGGGGGGAGTAGTTTCTCTTTACAGTTGTGGTGGGAGTTAGCTTCCTTCCTGGAGACGAGATTGCAGAAGAAAAATGGTCTTTTGTGTTGTGGAGAAGACGATAGTTTCTCATGTGCGGAAGGGAGAGTGAACATTGGGAGGCGCATGACTCAGATGGCTATAGGAGTAGCGAGGCCTCTGGGACGGCTTGCGCGAGAGAAGCCTCACCAGTTCCACCAGGGTTCAGGGGCAAGAATCTTGAGGGTTAGAGCCACAGGCAGGAGTGGATCAGAGCCTCAGGCCTCTTTGGATAAGAATGTGAAATCAGTAGACAAAAGGCCCACAGGATCTGTACATGAAACCCTCTGAGGCACTCTGAAAACTGTAGTAGAAGCCTAAGGGTGAAATAAACCAATTTCAAATCCATTAGACAATCCATTGCGTGAGCTCTGTTGTGGATGTTCTGCCTCTCATCCCAAACTGAAGGAATTCGCTAGAGGCGAGGAGGAGAGAGGAGGACAGGGGAGGGAAGGGCCTCATGGAGTGTTGGGAGTGGAGAAAGGCGGGGACGTGGGCGGTTCTTCCCTCCCAGGGTTTGAGAGTGAAAGGCGATGGGCGAAAGTATCTCTTGATGCAATAGCGGGACTTGGGCGATCCCTGAGGCCGTAATGAGCCCGGAGTTGGAAAATAGGTTGAGGTTCAATGCTGTGTTTTCTCTCTACTGCATTTTGACCGAGCCCCTCGTCGGGGCTCTTCTAACACTGAGAGAGTTCAGTGGTTTAAGGTAGGAGGGTTAATTTATATGATGACAGTGTGGGCGAGGGTGTGAAGTGGGGAAACAAGCAGGATGATCGGGATGTGGACTATGCGTAGGGTGGGGGAAGTGACCGTAGCGGTGAGTATGAAGATTGGGAGGATAGTATGTTGGTAAAATTCAGTGAGTTCCTGGGCTTTTTGATAGTGGGTTTTGATCCTCAGATTATTGATCTCATTCGGAAGCTTGTGGCTAACCGGAATCAAGGGTTGGGGAGTGGGTGAGGGACAGCGGTGTCTAGAATGTGAGACGTGGTTGAAGGGTGGGTGTGCACAGTAAATTACAATGAATGAATGGAAGGTCTGAGGAGGCAGGAACATTTGATGAAAGTTAATGAGATAAAGTACATCTTGGAATGTAGAGAGGTGAATAATCTAGGAAGGAAGAAGTTGTCGCGGTTATTGAAGGATCGAGAGGGCTGATTTGGTGTGTCTTCAGGAGATGAAAGTTCAAGATGTGTCCTCTAGTTTGGCTTGAAATGTGGAATGTGAGGAAGCCTGGACAAGGGGTTCTAATTGATCTTGTTGGGATAGTAGAGTCACTCTTTATTTTGGGACCAAGAAGAATATTGGACTTAATTGATATGGTGATTGGGGTTTTTTCCATCTCATGTTTGCTCATAAATATGGAAGATGGTCTCCAAGGGATCTTCATGGGTGTTTATGGTCTTGTTGAGGGTAATTTGAAGGAAAATTTTGGGAGGTTAGGAGCAGTGGGAGTTTATGGACCTCCAGGCCCGTGTTTTGTGCGAAAGTAATTTAAATATCCCTCCATATAAAATATCAAGAGAAATACAAAATTCAACCATACACTCCATTCTTGAAGTTAATAACAACACCGTCCCAAAGATATAATGCGAGGGTCCTTCACTTGGAAGGGGTATTAATGGCGGCGTGTCAAGATGATAGATTCTAGTCTAAGGATTAGGAGAGTTAGTAGGGCTGATCAATGTACCCTTCCCAGATCAGTTTCAGATCATTTCCCCATCCTTTTAGATGGTGGAGGAATCAGATCAGTGCCTTCGCCCTTTCGTTTTGAAATTATGTGGCTGAAGTTCGAAGGCTTCAAAGACCTTCTAAAAGGGTGGTGGTAGGGTCTTAGCTTCAAGGGATCTTCTAGTTATGTCTTGGCTGCCAAGTTGAAGGCCTTGAAAGGCATTCTTGGAATAAGGAGGTCTTTGGTAATGTAGGGTCTAAGAAGGCCGAGGCCAAGGCCTTGCATGGAGTTAGATTTTGGGATAACCAGGAGAAGGAGAGGGAGTTATCCTTAGCAGAGGCGGAAGAGAGTGTTAAAGCCAGGGAGGATTATAAGAAGTGGACCCTCATGGAGGAGGTTTCCTTAAGGCAAAATTCTAGGGAATTGTGGTAGAAAGGAGAACAGAGAACACGGGTTTTTCTGTAGCGACTCTCATAGAGAGAGAATGTCTTTAAACAAGATGTGAGTGTGGCTCTTGGCTCACTGAAGACAATGATATTCAGAAAGGGGTTGTCGAAGCCTTCCAAGCTTTGATGACCTGGGGGAGAGTTGTACTTTTTGCATTCACAGAACATTCCTTTTGATGGGAGTGAGATGGATGATTTTAGCCAGTTGGAGGGCTAGTTCCACATGGGGAAATGACACCACTGGTGACGGAAGGCCTCGGGGCCGGATGGTTTCCTAATCGTGTTTTGGTCCTTTAGTTGGGAGTTTGTAAAGGATGAGGTGATGGGTTTTTTCAAAGAATTCTATGAGTAGAAGAAGTTTGTGGGGAACCTCGATACTGCTCTTAGTCTTGAGATTCGAGGAAATGTGAGGATCAAAGTATAGACCCATTGTGTAGTACGTTGGGAAGCACCGTATCAGATCTATGAGTCTTGGCTAATAGGTTGAAGGATGTGTGATGAATAAAGTGGTCTCCCCTCTCGAAATGCTTTTTGCAGGAGCGAATCTTGGATCTTTTAATCGCTAATGAGGTTGTGGTCTCATGCTTGAAGAATGATGTGGTGGGTACAGTCTTGTGCAAGTTGGACATTGAAAAGTCCTATGACCATTTGAGTTGGGAGTTTGTGCTTGAGGTTATGAGGAGAATGGGTTTTGAGCAGAGATGGTTGACTTGGATCAGTTGGTGTATGCCATTTTCCATCCAATCTTTGATCAGCTAGCACGTCGGCCCAGCTTCTTTGGAATTGAGGGGTTGCGGAGGAAGGTGGCCACTCCACCATATACTTTGTTGATACACTGATCTTATTGTTTGATAAACAAGGCCGTGGAAGGCAATTTCCTGTCGGGGTGTAAGCTTGGGAACAGAGGCAACGGGGAAGAGGAGCTGGTTCTATCCCATTTGTTGTATGTTGATGATACATTGTTGTTTTGCAAAGCTATTCCAGACCAACTGACTCATCTAGGGTGGATTTTGATATGGTTTAAGGCCCTCTTAGGGTTGAGAATCAATTTGAGCAAGAGTGAGATCTTCCTTGCTAGGGAGTTTGAGAATGTGGAGGATTTGGTGGCTGAATTAGGGTGCAAAGTTGGCTCTCTTCCTCACATTGTTTGGGCTCCTCCCCCTTCTTGGGGCCCCGCGTAGGAATTATGCGAGGTGTGTGGGATCTGAGGAAAAGATTTAGGAAGAGATTGATTTGCTTGGGCCTTGATATATTATTTCTAGGGGAGGTTACTCTTGTTCGCGGTGATACGTCCAGTCTTCCTTATTTACTTAATCTTCACTTTTTTTGTATCCCCGACTTGGTTTGCGAAGTTGGAAAAAGTCGAAGATTCCTTGTGGAGGAGGAAATCTAGATCAAAAAGTCTCGTCTTGTAAAATGAAGTGCGTGTGTTGAGACGAATTTGGTGGTTTGAGTGGAGGGTTGTATATGGGTGAACAAAACGCCTTATTAGGCAAGTGGAGCGCTTTGCTAATGGGAGAGCGCCTTGGAGAAGACTATCGATTAGAGAGTTTGGGGGAGGGGATTGATTGCTAGGAGAATAAAGGGTTTTTATGGGATGAGACTTATGGAATAAGGAAGGATTGGGAGATTCTCTATGGTAATGCCAAGTTTTTGATTGGTGATAGCGGTAGAGTTTGCTTTTGGAAGGATATTTGGTGTGGGGAGGAGGCTTTGTGCAGGTCTTTTCCCACCTTGTTTAATTTAGTTGTCCATAAAGATGCTTTGGTAAGGGTTGTTTGGGACTATTTAGGGGTAGGAGGAGGATGGATCCCTTGCTTTATTAGATCTTTTAACGTCTGGGAAATGAGGGAGGTGGAGAATTTCCTACACATGATCTAGCCTTTGAAAGTTATCTCTAGTAGGGAGCTAGGAAGCACGAACACGACCACGAGGATACTACACGGACAACAGTCAGCCCAGGACCGTAGATAAACGAGGACACGACATAATAAAGTAATAAAAGTAATTATCTTTACACAAATATTATTCTTAAAAGCAATTTAAAATAAATAAAAATATTCAAATTAAATATTCAAAGAGCCCGACATAAGTAATACTAAAAAAACTAAATAGTAGCATTTCCCATACGGATAAAATGAACAGCTACGATTCGGGTTCATCAGAGAAATATTTTAAATCTCAGAAGTCCGGCTTCTCTACAATCCGACCAGTCAAAACCATCTCCTCAACGTCCCACGTTTAAGATTCTGCTCATTATGGTTTGGGGTCTGATAAGGCCGAAGATTGTTATGAATTGGCAAAGTCACTCGACTCTTTGTGGTTTCAACTTGTTTCTCTTCATGGGTGAATGAAATTATATGTGCTCGTTGAAAGGGATGAACAAGGTTGTCCTAGTAATTTCAATGCTATAGATTGAAGCATTGGTGCGGAAGTTCCATGAACAACCCACCATTTTATAGGACTCATGTACGACTTGTCATTGATATAATCGCTTCTAGAAAAATCATAAGCATGGAAGCCGACATACTCCTCATTCCTTTCGCCTCTTATCAACTGTTTGAAAATCTCTCATGACATTTTTCTTTCTTTCTCTTGTATAAGTGTGATAGAGCAGCGATAGGAGACTCATCAAGCCGTTGTTGGACCTTATACTTACAGGATTGAGTCATGACATAATTTATAAAGGTTAAAGCATCATAAAATACCAATTTATACTCCAAATCATCAAAACTCTGATTTAAACTCTTAAGATTACCTTGGATTTAAGGAATGAGCTAAGCAATTTAAAGGTGTGTGGCTTTTAGTCCATCTTTCCACCAAGATTCCATTCACAATTTCAAAAAACCTACAAATATAATTATGAAACAATTTATATAAGTTCAAATATAATAAAAACTTTCAATCAAAACTCAAATATTTAACTGATAAATCTTAATAACCTTGAATTTTCTATGAGCCTTTTATGTTCTTTCTTATAAATGGCTTCCTTTAGTCCTTTTCAATGTTCTTTCTTACAAGTTCTTTTATGGGCTTTGGAAATCGGTGGTTGAGTTGGATAAAGTGGTGCGTCCCACGCTGACCTCCTTTTTAGTCCGCACTGTGGCTCCTCTTGGTTTTAGAGCTGAAACACAGTGAATCCTCTTCCCCTACCTATTCGTGATCGGCATGGAGCGTTTCAGGTTTGTTGATTCGTGGTTGAGGCCTCTCTTACAGTAGCAGGAGTTGCAATCGGGGGAGGGAAGGAGGATATTTCCCCATTTATTTTAAGCGAATGACACCCTTATTCTGAACTGACAAGATCAAATAAAAATTTATGAGGTTGGACTCTAATGTACGAAGCAATGATTAGAGTTAACTTAAGCAGAGTGAGATCGTGGTAGGGTGGGGGTTGTGATGTTGTTGAGTTAGCCTTGGGCTCGGTTGAGTTGGGTCTTTCTCTCGTATTTAGGTCTCCTTGGGGGCTTCCTGAGCTACAGGAGGTTTATTCTGTGAAGAAGGTTTTGTTGACCTCATGGGAAGATGGGTATATATCAAGATTGGAAGGATTACGTTGATCAGCGTCTTTGTCTGGTCGCCGATTTATTAACATCATTTTTCAGTATGCTCAATTTGCACTAGATTGGAGAGAATTCAAGATAGTTTACGTGGGTGGGGCGGCCTTGAGAAGAAGCTCATCTTGTTAAATGGGCACTACATCTGCAGAAAAAGGGGATTGAGTCTGAGAAACTTCTCCAGGCTTAATAAAGCTATTTTATGCAAATGGAGCTGGAGGTTTGTAAATGAGAGGAATGCCCTCAGGAGAAAGGTTTTGAGTAGCAAAAAAATGGGAGACACGAGGTTGCTCTTGTGACATGGGGTAGCTTTGGTGTTGGGTTGTGGAAGGAAATCGTAAAGACCAATGACCTCTCTTTCTCGAAATGCAGCCTTTTCCTTAGGCGATGGAAGAAGGTAAATTTTGAAGATGTTTGAAGTGCGGTGGTAGGCATCGTGTAACTGTTCTCCCTCCCCATGTTTTCTCTGGTTGTGCAAAAAGATGGTGGCAAATCTATATGGAATTAAGGTTAGGGAGGAGAGGGTGGTTGGTCTTGACCTTTCTAGGCATACAATGATTGGGAGATGGAGGTGAAGATTCATATCCTCACATCATAGGAAAATGGACCTTGGATTGAGGACAAGAAAGCTTTTTCTGTGAAGAGGGTTCCGTTCTGGAAAATTCTTTGTCGAGGACCAGCCTGTGTGGGTTTTGAACCTCTCTTCAAGTGTTTCCATTCCCGGCTTAGTTTTGATTATGTGATCCCTCCAGTAGCTTTTTTGCTTAGGAAGCTTAGGAAAAGTGATCACACCTTGGATTAGCTAAGCGTTCGCGGAAGAGCGCCGCGAGCATCTGCTGTTCTATTGCAGGAATAGCCGTGATGCTTTGCGGACCTTTTTGGCGGTTGGGATTAGTTAGGTCTTTGCATTGCTGCATCATTCCATACGCATGACGGCGGAAAATGCATGGGTAAAAACGAAAATATGGATGGTTGTCCTTTATGCCTTTTTGTGGACTTTATGAGAAAAAACCAAGGATGTTTGATACTGGTCTGGCCTTCAAAAAATTAAATCTAATTTCTTGAGCAATTTGTGGAGATTGGGCAATCTCATATAGTGTTGCGCGTGAATTATTATTAGTTTTTGGCTTGGCTTGGCTTAGGTGTAGGTAGGGTTGTTTGCTTTTTGTCAGGTTTGGTAGGTTCTTCCTTGGTTCCCTCTTGTTCACTTCCTGTGAACTTTTTGGAACCTCTTGGTTCTTTTGTTCTATATACTGTTTTTAACTAGTAAAAAAAAAAATGGCCCCTTCCTTTTTCGATCATTTGAATCCTTTACTCTGCGTATTGTGAAGCTGAGGTCTATCAATGTCAGCTAATCGAAGCATCTCATATATAGGAGCTGTAAAGCCAAGGATATAATCAACATCCATTCAAAAGTCTTAATTTAGGATTTTATTCTTAACTTCTTTAGCTTTCATTACATCATCTTCTTTATACATCTCCCATTCTTCACTCATCACCAATTGCTCTAAACCTCATTTTTTTTTTTCTAATAAGCAAGTAGAAAAAAAATTTTCATTGTTACCCAAAAAAGAAAGCGCCATGTTTACAGGGAGTAAACTAGGGGAAGCCACAAGCTTAAACAAAAAGGAAGGGAAGAGACAACAAAAACAAACCACCCCACGAGGAAACTAACTACTAGTAGTAGACATGTACAAATATTTTTTTTTTTTTGATGAGTATAGACATGTACAAATATGACAGTCTTTTCACAAAAGAGGTATCCACATCTGGCATTATCCCAGCCCAAAAAATCAGAGAACTAATGATTAAATGCTTTGCTTTAGAAGGAGAAAGGAGCATCTTCAAACACCGTTCCTCTCTTTTCGGATGGCCCGACAAACACGTAGGAAACTGACCCGCACAACTTTTGTTTGTTTTCTTTCTTGGGAGCTAACTCCATTACACGAGAAAGGTCACTTAACCATGTAAGGGACAAGCCCGACTAATTCTTGTCACGAGAAGGATGGTAGTCATAATTCACATGTTGCTTCCTTGATGTATCAATATGTGATCTGAGCTATAGTCGTTTTCCTCTGGTGTTGCTTGCAGTGGTAACCTCTCTTCTTTAACCGATTCATTGTTAAGACTTTCCTCCACCAGGCTTCCCAAGTGAAGAAACTCACTTTTGAAGGCACATAAGGGTTCCATAGAATTTTCACAGGGGCTTTGAGGAGAGCACCTTCTTCCAAGCTGTTGTAATAACCTCTCATTGAGAATTGACCATTTTTTATTACCTTTCCACACTGATTTGTCCTTCTTTCGCGGGAAAATATGCTTGTTGTTTAATAACCCAACAAAATTCTGGACTTGCTCCATCTCCCAGTCGTTAAAGGGTCTTAAAAATCTCTGGTTCCAAGCACTAGAAAAATTAGAAAGATCCCAAACCTCTTCTAGTGTTGCCTTTCTAGTTCTTGCAATGTTGTAAAGAGTGGGGAAGGTGACACATAAGGGTAACTCACCACACAGTGTCCTCGAAATCGATCTTGTTTCCTTCCTAAAGCTCAAGATCTGAATGCGCTTTAAAATTCATGCTTGCCTCGAGGTTTATTCCTTTCCAAAGACCTTTGCTAGCATTACCCTTGGGTTTGAGCTTGACCTCCAGTTCCATACTTGGAGCGATGACGTTTCAAACAATATTTCCCTCCTCAGCAAACCTCCAAGCCCACTTACTTAAAAGTGCTTTGTTCATAAGAATATGGCTTTTGATACCTAGGCCCCCCTTCATTTTTCACCGGCAAACATTTTCCCACTTTATCGAGTGGATTTTCCTCTCGGTGGAACTACTCCCCCAAAGAAAGTCTCTTTGGATTTTCTCAAGTCTTGAACAAACACTCTTGGGCATTCGAAAAAGAGACATAACGTAGACTGGCAGGTTAGTCATCGTGTTCTATTGCCTTTTCCAGATTGCTAACTTTCTACGAAACTTTTCTTCCACATTATCCCAAATATTTATGGAAGTTTGTCTACTACCAATATAGGGAGGCCTAATTAGGTTGTAGGGAATGTTCCTAAGTTGCAACCTAACTCAAGAGCCAACTCCTCAACATTAACCACTTTCCCCATCGTCATTGTAACTCTCTTTTCTAAGTTGATTCTTAGACCAGAGTAAGCCTCAAACCAAAGTAAAATCCAACATAGAGATGACAATTGCTCTTTCGAATCATTACAAAAAACCAAAGTATCATCAGCAAACAACAGATGGGTTATGTGCATAGTTTCCCCATTTCTTCACTGGAAACCTATAAGCGGTCGGGGAATCCTTGGCCGATGGCTTTCTCAATAAGGATGGAGAAAACTTCCATTCCCAACACAAAAAGATACGGGGACAGTGGGTCCCCTTGTCTTAAACCCCTAGAACTTCTAAAAAACCCCATAGGCTTGCCATTAACAAGAATAGAGAACGAAGCAGTGGTGATGCAGCACTTAATCCACGCCATCCACTTATTACCAAAACCCATTTCTTGGAGCACCGCGAATAGGAACTTCCAACTAATTTGATCGTAGGCTTTTTCAATATCTAAACACGGCTTATGCCTTTCTCTTTTTCTTAGTGTTTGGAATCTAACAGTCTCATTAGCTATAATCGAGGCATCCAAGATTTGTCTTCCCTCCACCAAAGCATTTTGAGCTTTATTAACCAGCTGGCTCATCACCTTTTTAATTCTTTTTGCTGAATTTGCATCGGCTGTATAGGACTATTCACAAACTAATTAGTGCGAGTCCTTGAGCTCGGCCCAGCCTGATAAACGTCGAGTTCATGCTTCTCAAGAACTTCCCCGACTCAAAAAAATCCTTGAACATTAACATAATTTCCCCCTTGACAGTACTCTAGTTGAACTGCTAGAAAGCCACCGTATACCCATCGTACAGGGCTTTGTCCCACAAGTCAGTGTTGAGCACAAACTTATATTTAGAAAAGTCTTCTCGAAATCTCTGCTTGTGAGCTTTCTAGCTTTGAAGTTAGCCTATAAGTTGCCCTTCATTCACCAAGATCTGTGAATAAGGACTCAAAGGCATTCACAATACCCAGTCTTAGAGCTTCCTCCTCTCTGACAAGCTCACCATTAATATTCAGCTGAAGTATTGTGTTTCTTCTCCTATGAGAATTTGCCATTCTATGAAAGAATCCAGTTTTTCTATCACCTTCCTTCAACCAAATTTCCCTAGACTTTTGCCTCTAGGAGGTCTCCTTAAAAACAACCTAATTTTGATACTCCTTCACTGTGCTAGCTTTCTCCACAGTCTCTTCCTGGGACAAAGGTCTAACACATTCAATATTATCCCAGTGAGCCACTCTCTGTAGAGCTTTCTTTTTTCTCTCTTCAAGTCTACCGAAAGTCTCTTTGTTCCAAGACCTTAGTATTGCTTTCAGAGCTTTCATTTTTTCCATGAGCACATAGCTTTTGGTCCCTCGGATTTCAAGATTTGCCCACCGATCCGCTATTAAATTATGGAAGCGATCCGCTTGAAGCCACATATTCTCGAATCTGAAAGGCATAGGGCCTTTATTAAGTCCACCTCCCCCATCCAATAAAATCGGACTATGATTTGAGGTCGGTTTTGGGAGAATACTTTGAATAACTCCCCTAAAATAATTGTCCCACTCCTTTGAAACCAAGAATCTGTCCAACCTGGCCATCCTTTGATTGTCCAGGCCCCCTTTCCTAGTAAAATCTCCTCCTTGTAAGGCTAGATCTTTCAGCTCAAGATCATTGATGACTTGGGAGAATCTTCTCATTGGGCCTGTGAGACTGCCAACCCTGTTTCTCCCTTGGAAATCTGACCACATTAAAATCACCTCTTAGGCACCAAGGGTTCTCCCATAAACCTTTAATAGCACCCATCTCTCCCCACATATCTTCCCTGTACTCCCTTTTTGTGGGTCCATAGACCCCCATGAAAACCCATGTGAAACTATCCTCACAGTTCTTGAATCTACACAACAGAGTAAAGCAGCTCTCTTCAACTCTAATCATCTGAAGCACTCTCTTGTCCCAAAGGATGAGGATTCCACCTTAAGCCCCTTCAGCATTAGCAACGACCCAATCCATATGTCTACCAGCTGCCAGGCTCCTAATGATCTCACTAGTTGTCTCCTTAAGCTTTGTTTCTTGAGGACAAACCATGTCCACCTTCTGTGATTTCAACAAGGCTTTTATCACATTTCTTTGGATAGAATCGTTCGCCCCCCTCACATTCCAAGACAAAATCTTGATCTTCATAAATAACCTGTATAGTTACCCCTCCCTCCTTTCGTAGGATCCCCACTTTTACTTCTCTCCTTCTCCGTGACTGTCCACTCCAGATTTTTCATCACCCTATCGAACTTAGTTTTTCTTGTACTCTGTATATCCTTTCATTTTACTCTTTTGCCATCCATCTTTTTCATCAAATCAAGTAACTTTTTTTCGAAACCTTATGTCGGAAGCCCCATAGCTCTACTAAACTTTTTTAGGCAGCTTTCCTCCCAACTTTCTCTCACTTGATCCTTTGTCTCGCTTTTCCCTTTCTCTATTTCACCCTGAGATTTAACCGATTCCCCCTCATTTTCCCCCTCGGACATCGACTGCCCTGTAAACTCCCCATCATCCTCATACATCGAAGTAGGATCTAGCCCTTCTTCCTCCCCCTTACTACTCCCTCCTTAGCCAAACAGCCCCTCGAAACAGGGACTCGGCCAAAAAAAGAAGAAGAAGAAGAAGAAGAAGAAGATATGGGGAGAAAAAGAGTCGCCAAACATCTCCTCGACAGTCTTTTCTAGCCTCCCCTCACATGACTTCGGCTAAATTCTTCTGCTACTGGTCTGCTTTTCTCCCATTGAGAAATCTTGAGAATAATGGCAGTGACCCATAGGGTTTGGGACATACTTATCTTTAACCCTTGGGCCTAAGGATACCTTAGTATCCTCCTTCAACCCATCTAAAATCCTCTCCATTAGGATTTTTGGGCCTTTTGCATCACCATGGGTTGAGAAGCCCTTTGGCCCATTAGAAAAACTTTGTATTTGGCCACTTAACTTATCAACATTTGCTCCGATACAGTTCGGATCATTTTAGGCGACACACACGGGGCCTTATCAATAGAGTGGATCTCCCCCTTCGGATTTTCTCCTTTCGTCGACCTTGATAAGATAGCCTCTGTTTTGACTTGACCTTTACTCCCCCCTTTAGATGCCACGTACTCCTAATATTGTTGCTTGTCATTATTACGTCTTGGGTGGAGTAAACCCACATGCATAGGCGCGCGTGAGACTACATCTTCTTCCACCTTGTTTTAAAGCTTCTGTTTCTGCTATTTCCATGCTTGGTAGACATGTCACGCTGCTTGAGTGGGGATCTCCCACTAGATTTGGAGTTCGAAAGATCTGGACCCTTCTAGTATGTTGACTACACTTGGCCTAGTTTTCTCACCCACTTTTACTAACATTCTTGCCCTAGTTACCTTCACACGCAGCATTGTCTCTTTGTTTAAAGCCAGAAAACCTCCACAAGCGTTTCCTATATTCTTTAGGATCTACGGGTGCCCTGGATGTGGAAGCCTACAACGATCAGGCTTCTTGACACACCTTTATTCCTCATGCACCCTACATCTGGCCTCCACCACTCCAGCTGTAAGAGGTCCCCTTTAAAACTCTTTCTTCCTGCCTTAAGGACCCATTTTGCCTCCTCCGGGATATCAACCTCTAAAAACAGAAGATCTTGGTTTATATAAGCGATCATTATTCCCTCTTTCAACCTCCAAGCCACCCGGGCCCACACTTCTAGTTTCTGAGTCGAAGGAGTGGGGTTCGATTGTGTTCTCCACCTTCCTGTCAAATAGAATTTCAGAGTTCCCATTGCTTCTTTTAGTATCCTTTCCCCCACATCAGCCAGCATTTCCACTCTGCAGCCTTCTTTCAGATGCTTGACATAGGACACACCATGAGATTACCTTATTTTACGAGATTGAAACTTTCCTTCTCCATCCCCTTCCTCGGCTCGACTCCGATGCTCCTCACTGGCTTTGCTTCTTGCTGAATTTTTATTCCTGAACCTCTAATTTTCTCTACTATCATTTCCCATCCTTTAATCAAACCTCTTCCTTTGAGAAAAATAACATGTCTTTGTCAACGTCTGTTGCGAGCATAAACGAGATACCTTAGAAATGAAACTTTAACCCTTTGATGCAGCACCTTAGGTTCTTCCATTCTTCTTCCACTCAAAGCTCTTCGGTAGCGGGTAGTCACATGGCTCGCTTCGGCTCATGAGTTACTCATGCCCTCCTTTCCAAATTAGATCCATGATACTAGACCCTTGCTCCTCTCAGTGATGAAAAATT
The DNA here is from genome assembly GCA_016808115.1 of Tetrastigma voinierianum. Lineage (NCBI taxonomy): Eukaryota > Viridiplantae > Streptophyta > Magnoliopsida > Vitales > Vitaceae > Tetrastigma > Tetrastigma voinierianum. The sequence continues at coordinate 52,936 of JAEQBH010005918.1, read as the reverse complement.
TCAACTTTCTCCCTTCACCTTTCGTCGAAATCTCAAAAGACTTTGATTTCACAACAAACCAGTTGCTGTTTCTCTCGTCCTCACGCATCCCGAGAGAGAGAGAGAGAGAATTCCTTTGCTCTAAACCTCTTTTTATTGTCTTCAATCGTTTAAACATGACAATAGTTGAAGCAAAACGTGTATTGGCCACTGAAGGTAACTTCAACTTGCAATAATTATTAAACATTGACAATCTCATTGTATGATTCATAATGAAAAAGGCATCACTTAGTAGAGATCAACCACATTGTTCATCATAATATCTTGGGTGTGTTGATGGTGCACATATGTTCTTTAAAGCAAGGTTGAGAGTATGAACCACACAAGGGGTCCAAAAGATATGCCGAAACTTTGATTTCACTATGTGTCCTGCTGCTTTGCAGGTTGCAACATTATCATTTATAACTTGAACTACTTTTTGAGGATCGATATCTTGTATAGTGTTAATCAACAAATCAGCTATAAAGTGTTTGTCCTTAGTCTCCCCTTCATAGTTTATAGCTTTCAAAAACATTAGCTTTTGAAACTGCCATGATGTTAATAAATGCTCTTCTTTGAGCATCGAGCCATCCATCACTTTGCCAAATCTCCCTCCTTTCTCATTCCAAGTCTTCTTGATTTGTTCTAATAGATTCTCAATATTACTCTTCTCCTTTAGCAATAATGTAGTTCTTAATGCATTATAGCCTGGTGGGACATAACCTGGAAGTTGACTTGCACTTTTAAACACATGAACATAATAAGGGTTTCTAGCAAAGTGAAAGGACAACCCCCTAGTGTAAAATATCCTAGCTATCTCACTATCAACTACTTCACGTGCACCCATATTGAATGCCTTCTCAATTGATCCAATAGCTCCCTTCCTACTTTTTGGATTGATTGATGGAGTTGGCAATCCATGGTAACGAACACTAGTAGCAATATCACTAGTAGCGGAATTCCCCAAATTAGATGCTTCAACGCTTGATGTGGGTAAAGGAACTTGCTTAGGATTGGATTGTTTCACCCTTTATTCAGCTTCCTCCATCACCATTCGTATTTTAATTAAATTTTTATTCGTTACTTTAGTACAAGATGCAACCCCAACCCCTTTAATTTTTAACAGGTGAGCCTTAACTCTATAATTTGACCCTTTGTATGTTTGTTTACATAAATTACATGAAAAACATCATTTCCTCCTCCTTAGTTAATTTCGCTTCTTTCGTGACGTACCTCCATAATGCAGCATTGTCATCTTGAGTATTTTGATCCTTGGCTCGAGTGCTACTCGTTGTTTTTAATCTACTTGATGGCTTGAGGAAATCAGAGACCAATAGTCGGGCATGAAATATATTGCAGTCTGCTTCAGATAATTTATATCTATGTTCATAGAATCATAATCAACCCACTAAAATTTCCAAAACTTCAAAGGATTTATGTGATTATTTACAACTAATCAAGCAAGTGACCACCACTTTAAGAAGAATAAATTTCTTGATTTCACCCTAACAAGTGAATTACACAAGTTCCAAAATATATATATATATATTTTTCATTTATGCATATAACCAAAAATCCAAATTTCTCAACAATTATAACAAGTAACAACAAATATAATTCCAAATATCTTTACTACAAGATTCATTCAGTATCTTAGGACATGCATTAACCTAAGAAAAACACGTTCTCCATGTATTTTTTGAGAAATTTACAAAATGAAAGTTTAGGGTTAAACAACCCTACCTCAAATTTAGAAAATTTAACTGTTGAAACTCAAATCCGTCACTGCAGGATTGTTTCTCACGTTGAATAGAATGAACACTCCAAATTTCTAGTCGTTTGATCAAGAAATCACGGTACAGCTGCGTGGGGATTTTCTTCCTTTTCCTCCTTACTCTTAGGATTACGAGACTACGACTGACCCATTACCCCCTTCTTTCTCTTTTATTTTTTTTTGTCTTTCCCCCATTTATTTTCAACCCCCCACGTCATGAACTTAACTTTTTTTGAAAAGTTGTTTTTTTTCTTAACTACTACTACAATTAACTTATTAACCAATATAAAATTATTTTCATCTCTTTTCCATTTCTTTTAAAACACATAGAAAAATAATTTATTTGTTTTTATCACACAGAAAAATGATAAATGATTAAATATGATATTAAGTTATTAAATATGATATTTTTTTGATAAATGTAATTACTAATTAGTATATGATATTTAAAAAGTCATTTAATTAAAAGGTTATTTAAATTTTTAGCCCTATTATGTATAGTTGTGAAAAAAAACCTGATTTTGAATATTTAATTTAATAATTATGATCATTATCCGAAATTCATGTTTTAATTTGATCTTAAGTAACGTGTATTTGAATGATTTTTCATTGCAACGTCGATCTTCATTTTTACATTTTTGGCATTAAATATGATTTTTTTTTGACAACTAAATATGAATATTGTCTTTAACACGTGTATTTTTGCTTAATTTGGTCATTTTTAGATATTTTAAAAATATTTTCATCAAATTTTATATAATTTTTGTTTTACCAATATTTTTGTAAAAATATCCACCGATATTTGAAAGAGTGCTAAAGTGAAGAAAAAAGCCAAATAAATTCAAAATGTTTTGGTTTTTTAAGAATCAGGGTCGGATTGCAGTGTGCTTTGTGAATGTTAGCCCATAAGTTTATAAAAAAAAAACCAAAGAAAAAAAACCCATGAAATATGTCCAGTTGTTTCCGAAGCCTTTGACTTCTTATCTGGTCAATGACACGCCACATGGCGTGTCAGGTACGTATCACGTGCGTGTCGACGTATCTGACATCACGGACGCCTTCTACCTTACTTGCCTCTTTTGTATAGTTTGGCGTGAAAGGAATAGAGTGACTTTTGATAATGCGGTCTTCTCTGAGTACAAATTAAAGAGTTATTTCATTTGTAATTTATGGGGTTGAAGTCGATGTACATAGTGAAGTCTTGACAGGCATAGTGGGGAATCTTGGTCTTTCTTTGGATTTTTAACATGGTTGGGGTATAGATGATTTTTTGGGCAGGTGGGTTTTTTTGAGCAATTTGGCTCCCTTTTTTTCAACTCCTTGAAGTATACTCCTAGTATACTTTTTGGGTGGCTTTGGTTGTTCTCTTTTTTGTGGTTATTGCATTCCGTTCGTTTACCCATCATATATATATTCTATTTTTTGTGAAGCCTATTATTCTCATATGAAGTCATTACTGTTAATCTGAAGAAGTCCTCTTCATTGAAGGACGTCACCGGTATTTCTATGTGAAATTTGAAAATTAAAATGTAAAATCCCAAGATTTAGTTGCTTAATTTAAAGAATTTCGTTCGATTTAGAAACATGTTTTGTTAGAAATTTATGACAAGAATATTTATTTTTTAGTTCTCCTTTTGACTTTAATTAGAAGATTTGTTTGTTAATGAGGGTTTTTTTTTTTAATTTTCTTTTGACTGCACTTGAAAGATTTGATTTTATTTGCAAGACTAAATTTTGTAGCCTCCCAATTTCAGAGTGTGTCAAGTGTGGGTGACTTATCACTTGTTGAGTCCAATTTAGAGATAATTAACTAATTTTTTTGATGTCTACAACATCCTTAGTTGGATTCCATATGATTGAGAGACTGCAACTTTGATGATTCTTTCTTACTTACACTTATTCTTCAATTAGAGGCGGACATATGCTAGGCTGAAGAAAGCAAATTGAAGGTCTTGGTTGGTTGCATTCTGTTTTTCTTTAGACTGTCTTTGGTTCCCAAAAAAATTGAGAGAAAGTGCAAAAGAAAAATTAGAGAAGGAAAGTAGAAGTAAAGGAAAAAAGCATTTAAAGTCGATAAATTGCTTTTGTTTGATACTTCAAACTCATTTAAATCAAATAATTGGAGAATGCAAAAATTTTAATGAATTTTTAAACTATATTTAGTTTTTTTAGTATTTCCTATGGCAAAAGCAGATATGAGAAAATCATTTTTTCTTATTATTTATTTGTTTTTCTTTCATTAGTGTTCCCTTTACCTTAGTACTTGGAATTACTGGGGAGTGTATCTGCTTTCTCAAAATAGACTAGATTCTGCAATAGTCCTTCTCAGGACTTCACAAGTTTAGCAACCAATAGTGCAACTTTGGACCATGATAGGAAGGGTAAATTATTGGGAAAATTAACATGCAGATACTATGGAAGGAAAGGAACAGAGTGTAAGGAAAAATATGGATGGCATTTTGATGGAGTAGAATTGTCCCCACATAAAATTCCTTTTGTTTATTTTGAAAAGTGAAAAAAAAAAATGATTAAACCAAGAAAATGCACTTGAATGATTCCACTGTATGAAACTGTTCAGTCTACCAATCGCATTGACACTAACATTGTTTTGGTGTGTAAACACATGCCTGTGTTTTTCAAATTTCCAGATATGCAATGGGGCAACCTTTGTAAAGCTTGATAAAATTGATAATCAGAAGGACAACTCTCCTGCTTTACTTTTCCAAGGTATGGCATTAATATATTTGAGCAGATGTGTTTTCGTGCATCATTTTTTTATTAAATGATAAGTTAGCAACCATGGATGTTCCTTACAGATGATGGTGGTGGAATGGATCCTGAATCTGTTCGAAAATGCATGAGCTTGGGTTACTCTTCGAAGAAGTCGAACAAAACAATTGGACAATGTAATTACCATGAGTTTCTTTTTTCATTTACTGTCCCTTTCTTTGATGATAATCATTTTGGATGATTATATCTGCTTCTACATTTCAATTTAAATTGTGGTTTTCATATTCATTCAATTGGTGAACCACATCTAGTAAATGAGTAACTTGCATTTTTACTGCTTCAGTTTTTATTTTTCTTTTTGGTCAAATGCAGAACCCTTGTGCTTCTAAGGATAAGGTACACCTCCTTTCCCTTGTTTTTCTAGGCATACAAGTCTTCATTAACATGTCTTAGATTTACCACTTAAGGGTTCACTTAAATCGTGATCAATCCAAAACCAAGACTTTGTACCTTAATAAGAATTAGATTATCTCAACCATATGCCCCCTAAAAAGAATGGCCTAGATAGCTCCAGATCCATAAAAATGAATAGTGACTTTGAATATTTAAGTGTGTAAAAAGATGCCATATCCTTTATCAGCTAGATTCCATCCAATCCACAAAATTGGTTAAAGATATCCTAACCTATGTCCCCAAGCTTCTAACAAAGGAGCTTTTCAACAATTGAACCGATTGCTCCATATTTTCAAATCCTCATTTGATTCCCTTCTTCCACAATGCCCAAAAAATAAATAATTGGGTGTTGTCCAGATGTTATTGGATTTCCTTTCCACAAGGGAAACATGGCATCTTAGGTCTAGACCTTCCTCTAGAATGAAGGAATTTTTTTATCCTGGTCGGTTTGCGAGGAGTACCTATGCAACGTTTGTTGTTCTAATTCCAAAGAAAAGCGGAAGACCTAAGGGACTTTAGGCTGATAAGCTTAGTTGGTGAGTAGCATAAATGGTTGGCTAAAGTTTTGACTAATAGACTTAAAAAGGTGTTGGTCAAAGTTGTCTCAAAAGCTCAAAATGGTTTCATTGAAGGTAGGCAAATTTTGGATGCAGTGTTGTGGTCAATGAAGCGGTTGACTCAATTTTTAGAAGCAAGGGGTGGGGGGAGAGATTTTATGTAAGCTTGACATAGAAAAGACCTATGACCATGTGAATAGGTCTTTTTTATCTTCAATTTTGGAGAAGTTGAGCTTTGGAAGGAAGTGGATAAGTTGGGTGAGATGGTGCATCTCCACTGCAAGTTTCATTGTGCTGATCAATGGAACCCCTTTTAGCTTTTTTTGGAGCTCTAGAGGGAAAAAGCAAGGGGGCCTTTTGTCTCCTTATTTGTTTGTGATCGTGATGGAAGCCCTCAGCCACTTGATTGATAGCTTGCCTTGTGGGGGGTTGAGGGGGAGGTGGATGTAGGTATCCTACTTGTTGTTTGTAGATGACACTTTGATCTTTTGTGAAGCCTCTCAAGATTAGGTGACTTACCTTTGTTGACTATTGATGTGGTTTGAGGCATTTTCAAGGCTGAAAATTAATTTGGAAAAAAGTGAATTAATACATGTTGGCAGAGTTGACAGTGTCACAAGAACTAGCGGATGATTCGGGATGCAAGGTGGGATGTTTGCCTGCTACTTATCTTCGAATGCCTTAAGGGGCTCATTATAATTCTATTGCTATTTGGGGTTGAGGAGCGATATCGGAAAAGATTGGCTATGTGGAATAGACAATATATCTCAAAGGGTGGAAGAGTCACACTAATTAAAAGCACTCTATTGAATATGCCCCTCTACCGAATGTCTATTCTCCACTTGCCAAGGAGGGTTAGATTGAGGCTTGATCAGATTCAAAGAGACTTCCTTTGGGAGGTCAATCTTTGCATCAGAAGATGCACTTAGTAAAGTGGTCAACAGTGTGCTTGGAAAAAGCAAAGGCGGTCTAGGTGTTAAGAATTTAGCCACTCCCAATAAGGCTCTCCTATGCAAATGGAGTTGGTGGTTCGTAAATGAGAAATGAGCCTTTTGGAATGATGTCATAAGAGGGGAGTATGGAGAGGAAGAGGGGGTATGGGCTTCTTGTATGGTGAGGGAGGGGTTTTGAGTGGGGTCATGGAAAGCAATTAGAAAGTAGAGACATTTGTTTACCAACAGTTTATCGTTTATAGTGAGGAATGAGCAAAGGGTCAAGTTTTGGAAGTGGGGGAGGGGCAGCCTGCCCTCAATGCCATATGTTCCCATCTTTATTTGCCATCACTTATTCAAAGGAGGTTTGAGTGGGGGATGTATGGAGAGAAGCATCTAATGGGGGGTTTTGGGACCCTATGTTCATTAAGAGTTTAAATGATTGGGAGGTGGATGAGGCGGAAAGACTTATGCTTTCGTTAGCAGCGAAAAAACTGCATGTGGAAGTGGAGGATAAAGCTCAATGGACGGTGATTAAGAGTGGTGATTTTTCGGTCAAATCTATGTATTAGGTGTTGGAGTTCAGCCCTACTATCAAGTTCCCTATGAAAATTGTTTGGGGCCAGTGTGTTCAACCAAAATTACGCTTCTTTGCATGTGAAGCAACCTGGGGGGAGAGATCTTAACACAAGATCAATTGCAGAAAAGAGGTTATGCTCTCACTAATAGATGTTGTCTTTGCCAAAAGAATGAGGAGACAACAGACCATCTTCTTCTACATTGAACAACAAGAAGGGTACTTTGGGAGTTGCTTTTTTCTTTCTTTGGAATCTCTTAGGTACTTCTCTCGTTGTGGAATACGTTCATGGGGTGGAATGGGGTGTTTGTTAGGAAGAACCGAAGAACCATGTGGAAGGCGGGACCTTTGTGTATTTTTTGGATGGTGTAGAAGACAAGGAATCACATTGTTTTTAGGGATGAGTTATTGTCCATATAAAAGCTTAAGTCTTTTTTTGTACATCTTTGGTCGGATACCAAGTTGTTTATGGAGGATGGTCCCGCGACCTTAGGTAGTTTTATTCATTGGGTGGGTGCCATTTGAGGGCTTTTTTTTTTTTAATATCATTGGGCTACTTTTTTTACTCTTGTTAGGGGGTGAGTTTTTCCTCTCAATATATTACTTTTTATTGATAAAAAAAAAAAAACTTCCGAGTCCTTTAGCGACTCTTTCTAATACCCTTATCTACTTATAAAAAAAACTAAAGAAGGAAGGACTCGAACAAGTTTGAACAAAGAGAATGACAAGTGCATAACAATCTGGTTATGGTACAAGGAAGGAGGATCTAATCAATAGATTCCATGTTGTGTTAATAAAGGTAACAATTGTTTTCCAACAATCATTTTCTTCTTTGAAGATGATCTAAAGCCTATCCTTTCCTAACTAACTTTCCAACAAAAAATCCTTTCTTTTAATGGGACCTAAAAAATCTAAATGATGTCTTTTAAGAAAGAGATTGAACACCTCAACTTAAAAATAGGATATAGAGATTTGATTGAAAAGACACCATTCCTTGGGTCCATCCCGATGACCTTATCATTTTCTTTCCTCTTAACAGATTTGCCTTGCAACTTGAGGAAAAAGTTTGTACATTGTCTAGCTCCTAACCGATTCATTGTTTGGTAAAATAAGGATTTCAATGTCCTTCCTTTTTTTGTTCTTCTAATGCATCCTCCTCCCAGATCATCTATCCTTCTAAAAGTTCACCCTCCTCCTATCATCCACTTTAAAGGATTCTCTACTATTTAAAACGCCTCACCCCTTTCTCGTAGCTTTCTGTAACTCGACCTCATACCAACCTTTTACTCCCCTACTTCCTTGCCCTACCTTTCGAGAATAACCTGTTTCCAAAAAGCTTCTTCATCAAAGGCATATCTCCAAATACACTTATCAAGAAGTGGCTGATTAAGGAAGAAAGACATCTAATGCCTAACCCTCTTTTACATTTTCTTTGTATAGATGATGAGTCTTTATGCTAAAGGCTACTTTTTTTTCCCCAAAGCATTGCCTTACCTTCGATATTGATAGCTTTCCAAGAACCGATAAAAAAATGATAGCTTTCCAAGAAACCTCTCCTCCACCTTATACCACATGGGAGACCCAAATACGGGACTGAAGGTCTCCACGCTACATCCTAACTCTGAAGCCAAATCCCTCACTTGACAATATTAATTTTCTTTTCTAAAGTTTAATTTTCAAACTTAAGATGACTTCAAATCGCATGAGCATTTATTTGAGCTTGTGAAGCCTCACAAAAGACGAGTAATGTTGGCAAAAAAATAGATGGGATACTTCCATAACTAACATTAGGTGGCATACATCCATCCCTTCACCCTCCCTTCCCTTTGCCCTGATTCCCACCTAAAAAACGATCCTCCATACTTTTCTCCAAATGACAAATAATTGTCCTCATCAACAACACAAATAAACATAGGGAGGAAGGGTTCTCTTGCCTTTGCCCTCTTGAACTTTGGAAAAATTATATTGTTGTATCATTTTTTAACAATTAAAGTTTTATGATAAAAAAATACCTATAAAAAAATACGATAAAAACACACTATATGATGTATTTAATCAATTTTTGATTTACATCATTATTAAGAAGCAAGGCTTAAAATCTCGGCTGATATTGGTATGGCTTGGTTGAATTGCACCCGCCTCGACAATGGCCGGTATTAGACCATGTAGAGAGAGAAAGAAAGAATAGGAGTGGCCCATTTGGATCTGTTGCAAATAGGTCTTACAAAGAGTCTCAAAGAAAGAGAGAGACTGAGAGAGAGGATAGATCATTGTGGAGTTCGTGTGTTCTAGTCAAATTCCCAGTGTTGTCGGTCGATAGATAGATAGGTAGATATTGCAAAAAATAAATTTATTGCAGAAAGTCTAATATACTTCTATAATAATGTTATTTTATATATTTATTAATTTTTTAGATTATGGATCATCAAGTTCATCATCTTAGCAAACATATTCAAATTATGAACAATTCTTAGGACTATATTCTCGCTAGGCTAATAAAAATATTATTATATTTGAAATAAAATAATTCATATTCTTGATATTATCATAAATAACTTTCAAGTGAATACTTTTACAACTACTTATATAATGTTAAATATAAGATAATTTTATTTTATTTATTTTTAAAAAATCTTAACTCACTTAATTTTGTCTATTTTTTTCATACTTTATATAATATTCTTATAATTTTTCAACTTTCAAATTATCTTATTTTACATATCAACCAATAGCATGCTGATATATCGAGACTAATACGCCTTGGGACCTTCCAAGTCAGTGACTGATACCGTGACTTTGAATCATGTTAAGAAGAACTAATTAGGAAGCCTCAATTAATATGATCATAAGTCTTCTTAAGTTTGCAAATTGGAGTAGTTTGTCTCATTAGCTAGAAATGTCTAGTTAAGGATCTACCTACCCTGTACAAAGGCATTCTGGAACATTGAAACTACTATTCCCACCATCCTTTTGAGCCTATTAGTATTCTTGGATTAGAAGCTTATATGGCCCACCCTCAAAGCTTGTTTTCTTGAAATCTTTCATATCCTTGACACCTGATTCCATTAGAAACAACACTAAAAAGGTGATGACATAATGATTTTTTACAAATCTCTCATAGTCATAGAATTTCCTAAAAAAATTTGAAGATTTTGTCTTTTTCAAAGTCAACAAAACTATCAAAAAGCTAATAAGAAACCATTAGGACCTAGAGCTTTATCTCCATTCAAATCTAACAACGCACTGAACTTCTACTTCTCTATGAAAGGCAACTCTAAACCTTTGCTCTCAAACTATCCAAGGCTTTGAATAAACATCCCGAAGATGCTAGATCCTTATCTCTAGATCAGACAACACATTGTGGAAGGCCTAGGTTACTCAATCTGATTCTCCTTTTTGGGTCAAACTGCATTAACTTTGATATTTCTCAAAAAGTTTCTTCTTCTAGGTGTATTAGTCATATTTGAAAAAAAAAATAGTTCTTTGTTCTCTGTTAAACGATCAACTCTCTTAAAAGCTCAAACTTGTAGGATTTGAGTTTAATATGAATATCATGCTTTTTAACAACTTCCCTCATGTGCATGCGGCCCCATACTCGGGTACGTGGCGAGTCAAACAAACCACAAAGTCCACTATGGACTTTCAAATAACAAATGAGGAATAAATTGCAGAGAGGTGGCAGTTAAAGAGAAGGGGTTTTCACCTAGAAAGCATATGCCCTATCTGTGGGAGGAAGGAAGAAGGGCTAGAGCGTATTCTAATCCATTGTCCTTTAATTTGGGGTTAGTGGACTGATCTTCTTTCTGCTTTTGGTGTTTATTGGGCCAGTCCCTACGTTGTCAAAGACCTTTTATACAACTAGTTATACTTTCCGGTAAGGAAAAAAGCCAAGGCTATTTGGAGGGCAGCACTTCTAATTCTTTTTGGGCCATCTGGTAAGAAAGGAATAGAATCATTTTTGAAGATGCCACCTTTTCAACACTTTCCAGTTAGTCTCTTTTATTCAATCCTTTATGCCAGAATTTGGTTGTATTCCAAAAATCGAGATATCTCCTTTTGAGGATACTTTTATTTAGATGCTATGGCTATACCTGGAGTTGTTGGATTATTTGAAATTTGGTTTGTTTTGCTTTACATAGCATACCTGTTTTGGCTCTAGGGGCCTTTCTTGTATATTCCCTTTATGCTCTTCTTTTGTTCAATATAATTTGCTCTTTATTGATCCAAAAAAAAAAAAAAATTGCAGAGAGGTGGCTCTATCCCAGGACCTTTTACCAAACCAAGCTCCGATACCATGTTAAATGACCAACTCTCCTAAAAGCTCAAGCTTGTAGGATTTGGGTTTAATATGAATATCATGCTTTTTAACATCCTCTTTTCAGTTTTCTCTTACTAAATCGCTGTAAGTTTTTGTCTTTGAGAAACCTCTTCTATGTGCCATTTACCCATGCATTCTTACTAGTTGCAATTTTGTATGGATAGGGAACATTCAATGAAGAACAATAATGACATCACAAATTATCTTCATGTCTTATTGAATTGTAATACCTTGCACACGTCTTGAACCTTCCTAAAAGATGAAACTTTGAAATCTACATGTGGAGATCACACCAATGAGGAACTCAAACCTGTCTTTGGTATGCGCCTCCGAAAGCAATCACCTCTAAGAAGCTTACACTTCCAAGGGGTAGTGACCAATAGTAGTGACTCCATATTTATCTCAATGCCCTTCTCAATTGTGCCTTCACAATTAATATGGGTTGAAATTCCAAGTCACCTTGCTCCTTTCTGAAAGGAAGTAATTTGGCAAGTACAGGCGAATAAAAGAATTAGGGTTAGTCCTGACATATATAAGTTATTATCAGTCAGTGCTAACCCTGATTACAATCATGGTCAGATCGAAAACATGAATGCTCTCAATGTGCTGAGAAACCATTATTTTTTTTTAAAATTTTTTGGTCTTGAAATCTTTTTGATATTTATTAAATTTCCTTGATTTCTATTCCTGGAGCTTTGAATATCTGTACAGTTCTTGATTCCAAAGGTGTGTATATTTTCAGATGGTAATGGGTTCAAGACAAGTACAATGCGACTGGGTGCTGATGTAATCGTTTTCATTCGTGCATCCTCGTAATGAATATTTTCTTTTCTCTTTTTCTGGATGTAGCAGATTTTCATATTGTTGAAGTTGGATATATATCATATCAACTAAATTGTTTGAAAGGCTGTTGTTATATATTGTTTATTTATATTCAATTGAATTTTTTTTTACTTTCTGTGGAAGTTCATTCAAATATTCTTTCCTTTTGATACCTTGTTGGGTTGCTCTACCTGTAATACTTTGCTGCTTGCTACATCTTACTTCTTTATTTCAGTATTTCTTGACATCTTTTCCCTTATCTATCTTCTAGCCGAGCAACACAGAGCATTGGCCTTTTATCCTATACATTCTTGCGAAGAACTGGGCAGGATGATGTTATTGTTCCAATGGTGATTCTCTTTGTTCTTAGTGTTAAGGTCTTCTTTTTGAGCCTAAGCGTTTTGTCCATTTATGCCTCTTATTTCTGTTTTCACTACCTTGTAGGTTGATTTTGACATCTCGACCATTAAGGCTGAACCAATAGTATATAGCTCTGAGAAGATTGGTCTGCGGCAGAAGACCATTCTTGAATGGTCACCTTTGCATCAAAGGAGGAGCTCATGCAACAGGTTCATTTGATTTCACAACATATGACTTCCTATTTAAATGCAAAATTAGAGTTGTTTATTTTAATTCTGATGAATTTGTTTATACATTTTTCTAAAATGTTGTTGTATTGGAATTAAGTTGATAACTTTAAGCGGTTTGTGATCTATAAAAAAAAAAAAAACTTTAAGCGGTTGTGTTGATATGTTTCCACATATACAGAAATTTGATGTCCAAGAAAAATACAAAATTATGATTTTTGTTGAAGCGTTGGAATTTGGAAAAAACTCAAGTTTCCTTCCACAATAATTTTTGTTTATTCTCCAATGAATACTGATACAAAGAAAAGACCCCCCCTTCCTTGGGGTACATCCTTATACATTATATACCCATTGCGGGGGTTATATGATGGATGTTTATGAGTGGGCGAGTTAGCAGGTGATCCTCTGATGCCCTTCACGTTATACAGTGAATTTATACAAACCTCACATTCATTAATTGCGATTGTAACGGAGTTGTGGGAGTGGATAGCAGCGGCGTGTCCCACTTGCTTATCTTTGATGCGAGGTTGTTGAGATGGTAGCATACTCGACTTTCCCAAGGTCACACCGCTGAACAAGTCTCACGTCGAGTTGGTCATTCATGGCTACTGCGTGCGAGTTTGGGTCACTTACGCCCAGTTGTCGCGTGGTGTAGCATATCCCATTCCAGAATTTTTTATTTTTATTCAATGACATGACCACCATGATTTAAACCATCCGTTTTTAGTGTAGTCAGGTTGGCCCATTTTGTAACAATGAAATTAACTGGAGTTTGGGTTTGCAAATTGTTAGATATTAGATGTTTACTCATATTTTCGATTTTTAAAAACTTGAGAAATTAAATTATAGTGTTTGGATTAGGAGCTGAACAGGTTCATGTTTTGGAATTACATTATTTCAATCTATTTATGAATAAATAATGCTAGGTTGAGTTGTTATCAATGCCCAACCATTTACCAATACTAAGAAACATTTTTTTTTTTATGAGTAAAAATCAATTAAAAGAAGCGCAAAAAGATGCACCCCAACGTATACATGATGTATACAAAAGCACAAAAAGCAGAAAAAAGGGAAAAGAAAAGAAAGGTCGAAACAACCCCTGGCAAAAACAAGGCCCTCGACCCGTTCCCATCAATTCACAAAATCTACAACTAGATGAAGGACCTCGTGATAAAAAACTTTTGATTTAATCCTATGAACGGAAATTTCCTTGTCTTCCTCACAAAGAAACCTTGCCAACTCAGGAGCACTTCATTGACAGTAGAAGGAAGCACCCGGAGCACTCCAAAGAGGGGAAAAGTCAACTCCCATACAGATCTAGTAAACGTGCAATGTAAAAGAATATGGTCACAAGTCTCCTTCTCCATCCCACAAAGAATGCATCTATTCGCCAAAGCCCATCCCCTTCTCTGCAGCTTATCCAGAGTTAGGATCTTGCGCAATAGCTTCGACAAAAATCCCACTTTAGGAGGGACCCCGAATTCGAATCACATTGGAAGGAAAAGCCTCCCATCCATCACCCACCATAGTGTTATCTGGCAGCAACGATTAACCTTCCATCTTTGGCCCCCTTTTACCACTCTATCTTCCGAATAATTCGAGGCTTTTCATTCTGATTTCACGAAAAATTTTCCTCTTCCTTAAACTCCGATCATTGAAAGGGCCTCGGCCAGCCTCCCCCCTCAGACCATACCAAGCCTCCTGACTCGCCTCCTTAGAGTGCAATAACACAAATAAAGAAAAACCCACCCCTTGAGACATCACCACACTATCTGCATTCGACAGCTTACCTTCTCCATTGCCCACCAGCCGGCCTGCACAGTGGCGCGAATCTCAAATTAATCGATGGCTTTCAGGCTCCCACCATAGAACCTCCCTACTTGTAGAATTAAAGCACCACGCCTCAGCTCCTTATGTTGCACAAATCACCACATGCGAAAAGGCGCCTGATGAATGTTACCAATGCGAAACTACCACATTTTTTATTTGTAATATTTTGAAAATCTCAAGTTTTAGACAAAATGATCTTGGGAATTGTTTATATTCTCTATTTTTATCTTGTTTTGGTCTTTGTTTAACTTTTTAAGTTCTTTGGTACACTCTCATCATTTAATTTCTAATGGTGCTAATACTATTTCTTTCTTCTTACTAAATGGCCTCTCTACTTATTTTCCAATTCCTTTTACTCAATCTTTACTGTTGTAAACTCTCTTCATGTTTTAGCCCTCTCTCTCTCTCTCTCTCTCTCTCTCTCTCTCTCTATATATATATATATATATATGCACACATGCATACATACATACATACATATTGGTAATTGTGGGCCCAGATACTAATAGGTTAATCTTTTGGGGAAGTTGATGACTTAACATTGTTAAAGACATGATATTCATATTAAATCCAAATCTTATAACTTGAGCTTTTAGGAGAGTTGGTCGTTTAACATGATATTAGAGCCTAGTTTAGCAGGAGGTCTTGCTTTTGAGCCACCTCTCTGCGATTTATTCCCCATTTGTTGATTTGAAAGTCAATGAAAGACTCTATTTGGTTTGTTTGACTCCCCACGTGCGGTATGAAGTACACGTGAAGGGAGAGGAATATTAACCCGTGATATTTATGTTCATCCGGAATCACTGAGGCACAGGCTTTTAGGAGAGTTGAGTCGTTTAACAAACATGATATCAAAGCAAGAAGTTTTTGGTTTCATAGCCTTCTATTCCGTATTGTTATTTGAGTTTATCCTTCTATTCCCCATATACATTTATGTAGTCACAAATTTGTGTTTTGTGCACTGCTATTATGCCATGCCTCTCCACCTCTGAATGTAAGAGGTTGCATGGGGGGATGTTATCTTGATACATTTGTGTCACCAAATCTAATATACCAAGTTTTTAGGAAAGTTGGTAACCTATATATCATTCACATTTTGTTATTTATTATTTGGATAACCAGTTATAATGAAAATTGTTTTTTTTGGTTTGAAAAATAATATTTTCCTTTATCAGTGATTTCTGCTTCTCATTTTCTCATCCTGTGAATGAAAATTTTGGAATATTTGATGATTTAATAATAGAATTGGAACTTTCTGAAGTGCCATCCAAACAAGCACCTTTCTTCTTGTATAACAATTTTTGTGTTTTCTATAAGCATATTCATAACACATCTGGTCAGGAGATCATACAGTTCCCTATGAAAGCTATAGTCCAATCTCATTCTGACTTGTCTTGCCTTTATGTCACCTATTCGCTTGCCTTTATTCCCTCGCAAGGGTGAAGGTCTCCTTACTTTTAAGACATATTCCTTTGTCCATGACACTCCTGCTTGGAGTTTTGATTTTCAAGGAAATAATTTAGGTAGAATTTCTTTTCTTGAAGTCAGATTCTAACGTGAAAAATCAAGCTCTGCAAAAAATGCCCGATTGTTACATGCTTATTATTTGGTGATCATTTTTTTTTCCTTAAGGAAATTGCGTCATTCACATTAATTTTTGTAAGAATATGGGTTCTTTTTCCCGGGTGTTGGTTTAACTTCCTTCTTGGGGTTTATTCTTTTTCAACTTATGCTGGTGACTAAGGACAGCTCTAGATGGCTTTAGTAATTCTCTTGTCTTTTTTCCTATTGACCTGAAATTGTGTAATATATTGTTCTAGTATCATTGGGCTGAGTCCACAATCCGTTTGCATTGTACAAATTCTTCATTCTTGGTTTGTGCCTTTGTACGCTGTACCCTTTATACAAAATCTGGATGCGCTTTGTGCTCTGGAAGTGGATGACTGCATGTAATGGTTCTTGGTTAGCCTCATCACCATTCTAAGAGATATTAACTACATCTTTTTTGTTGTACCTTTTCATTGATGCATTTGTATTATCTGATTTGTTTGTTGCATATTTAGTTTGAGGACATTGGACCGCATGGAACAAAAGTAATCATATACAACCTGTGGCTGAATAGTGAAGAGCATATTTGGTGAATTTTGACGATGATGAGGTATGTTAAAGCTTTGGAAACGTGATATGTGGAATATTATGTAGGATTTTTCATATATGTGTAATTCTTAGGTGTACTTGGAGAAGTTATGGGTTTATTGTGAATGAAAGTTTATAAGAGTTATAGCATCTCAATGTGGTGATTGCATCTAAATATGTCGAAAAGTATGTTGGCTTGACCAGATTAGATTTTAATCGTTAATTTTAGTGCTTAATGTCACATTCCACATCGAATAAGAAGGAAAGTTCTTAGTACTAAAGTATAAGATCTTCTTAATCTAGTAGATGCATTTTGTTATAGCATATATCTACTTTAGATATAGAGTTGTAACTTATTAGAAAACTTGTCTTATAGAGTTGTAATCTATTAGGAAGGTTAGATTGACTTTTGTATATATAAATATTCACAATGGATCAATGAAAAACACAAGGAATTCTTTTCTCCAATTCTATTGTTTTTCTTTCTACATGTTATCGAGCAAGGGAAGGTTTAAGGTTAGAGCTTAAGATCTTGTTTCCTTTCCGGCCTTGACCCATTTAGTGTCGGTCCTTTTCGTTTGTCCACTTCATCACGAAGCTTTGAATCAGCCCTTCCACATTGTTAGAACACCTTCTTTGCTATCGAAAATTTTAGATGAACTTTTCTAGCGACCACCTCAACTCGGCCAGCGACCTTAGGTGTGCCATCCCGATCTACCTTTGGGACGGAACCACGGCTCGGCGACGAATACCACCTCGTAAGTACGGTTCTTTCTCAGCGACAAACCTTTTACATATTGAGTTAGATTTATATAACTAACAAGAAATCCTCATGAGAGTTGTATGCCATTATTTCCATTAAACGAGGACATGTTTGCGAAAATTGTAGGAAGTTGCAAAATAAAGTGAAGAATTTCGAGTTTGTTCCTTACTCCGAGAAATCACTTAAAATTCTACATCTACTCGTATCTACACACTCCTTTAAGTTAGGTAAAACCACATGGGTCATTAACTCTGCAGCTACAGACCATATGACAGGTAATTCCAATTTATTTACTACTTTTAGTCACCTGCTACCTCTATATTATGTAGATGAATTGACATCTTGTGTCCTTGGGTCATGAATGATTCACTTCAGGCTTCTTCTAATCACTTTGACATATGTTTTGGGTTTCTGATTTTCTTAATTTAATTTATGTGAATAAACTCTCACTTGTACACCTTTATTGAGTATCTCATTTTTTCTTGATTATTGTCTGATTCAGGATCTTTCGACGAAGCGGGTTATTGGTAGAGGACACGATCTGAGGGTCTTTACATCTTGAAACCTGATATTAGCCGATACTTTCGTTGCTTGTTTTGGAGTTGTTACTCCATTCAAAGTACATTGTCGCTTGGGTCATCCTTCTCTAGCCTTGTTGAAGAAGTTATATCCTTAGTTTTCCTAGCCTGTATCACTGATTGAGGCCCATTGAGAGTTGTAATGATATGGTAAGCTCATCGTAATTTGAGTCATAGAATTCGATAAGCATTTCGCTCATACGAATTAGTTCATTATGATGTTTAGGGTTCTTATTCAGTTTGTCTTTGAGGCGAGTTTAAATATTTCATTACTTTTGTGGATGATTTCTCGTGTCCAACGGCACATAAGTGAAAAATGGATTAATTTTTCTCATTTTAGTACACTTTTGTCTTAGAATTGAAACCATGATTTAAGTGTCATTGTCCCGAAACATCGAAAAGTGATAATGCGATGAATAATTATTGGAACCTTTTAGTCATTCATGTTACAAAATGGGGTCTGCTCCGGTACTCTGTGTTGATATCTCTACCCTCGGAATGGGGTGGCGAGAAAAAATGGGCATCTTCTTGAGGCTTGCCTAGGCCGCTTTTATTCCCGAATGAATGTCCACTAAACATTTTGGGCCGATCACAGTCTCCATGACTTGCTGATTAACGAGGATGCCTCGTTGGTTTTTAATTGGGGTACACTCCTTACCACCAATTGTTTAAATAAACCATTGTTACTATTAAATCGGTATTTGGATGCACATCTTTGGGGGATGTCCGTCGCCGAGTAAACTTAGTCGAAGTCGCTTAAAGTGTAATATGCTGTGGATGTTCTTGTGTTGAATATATGTGTTATTGTCTCGCTCTTCGGCGTTACTTTGTGTCTGCCAGTGTTGCGCGTTCTTGAAATTTCACCTCAGTTTTCCCTTTAAATACACTGTGCAGTGCGGGGAGGATGATGATAGGATGGGACGATTTATCGGGTTTATCATGCTCTATCTGCTCATACTCCAGTCCCATTCCCCTGCTTAAACCTCCCATTACTCAAGCGATACTCGACACCAAACCCCCAAGCCTCAGTCTAACACCGCCACGCCGACATTGGGGATCCATTCTCCAGCCGACGATCTTCCGACAGTTTTTTGTGCTGTAAACGCCAATGTGTTCACCTAATTTCTCATTTTTGCTCTTATAACCGCTTGTCATCACATTCATGATCTTTTATTGCATCCTTGGATTCTATCTCTCTTCCTAAACACTGTCTGTGAGGCTTTATCTCACCTTGGTCGACTTAGCACATAGCCAAGAAATGCGCTTTGGGATGATAATGGTACTCGAACTTGCACATGCGCTTACGTGCTTTGAAGAAAGCCATTGGATGTCAAGTGAGTGTTTGCGCTAAAGCAACTCGATGGTTCGCCTGCTTGATTGAAAGATTCTCAGGCTAAAGGGTACGCTCGCACGGCGGCGTGGACTATTTTGACACTTTTTTTCAATGTTAAGCAGACGACATATGTTCCTGGGCTTTTTATTTCATCGTCACTTATCAATCTGGGTTCCACTCAAATTTCGATATTAAGAATGTCTTTCACATAATCTTCAGAGGAGGTGGTGTATATGGAGCAACCTCTGTGGTTTGTTGCTTTCAGGGGGACATATGGAAGGTTCATGGTTCGAAGTCTTGTATGGTTTGAAACAAAGCCTGCGGCGTGATTTGCAATTCAAACAAGTCGCTGAGGAATTTGACATGCAGTGTTAGGGCACACCACCTGCCTTCTACAGACCTCCAATTCTCGTATGATTTGAGCAGAAAGGACATGGATATATTATCACCGTGAGTAACTCTACTGTGCATCTCATCCTTAAGTCCTTCTTCGCAGCCAATTTCATACAAAGCGACTTACAGGATGCTTAAGACATTCTTCGACATCAATTACGCTTAAATCTGAATCTTCTTATCTTAAATGCAAATACTACCGATCTATCAGTTTCGAGATTGGAAAGTCAGGGGTAAACCATGCGCTTCCTCCTATGGTTCCAGACGCATGTAATCTTACTAGGAGAAGGCTAAACATCTGGCGATCCCGAGACATGTAAGAGCAGTCGAAGCCAAATTACCTTACAAGAACCTCGGTCTTTGCATTGCCCACTACCGTTAAAGTCAAGACACGTCCGCTCCCAACGATCGACGATTGACCATCGGGTAGCCATGTAACAAATTCTATGTTATTTCAAAGGAGGTCGGTGGGATGAGGTATTCTATATAGTAAATTATAGACGAATAATCATGTTTTATCGATGTCGATCAAGTTAGGTCAAAGAAAGATAGAGATCCCACGGTTACGGGCGTGTCTTTGTCAGAAACCTAGTATCGCGGAAAGTAAGAAGCAAAGGGTTGTTTCTCGCTTGGAGTGAGTCTCAATATAGAGCAATGACATAGTCCGTGTGTGAGATCACGTGGCTCCATCAACTCTTTTTTGATGGAAGCTCCGCGACGAGACACCAATCCAACAAAACTCAAACCAAGCCGCTTCATATCGCTTTCTAATCCCAGATTCCATGAATGAACTAAAGATATCAAATAATCGGCCATTTCGCTCGCGGTAAAAATACAACTCTACTTGATTTCTACAAAGACATGCCAAGACTCAGAACAACTGAAAGGATATTTCATAAAGGGTTTAAATTGGGGACCGATTAGTTATCTATGTAAATAAGTCGACATGATTAATATCTATGCTCCAACTGAGGGGGCGGTTATAGTATTATATCTACTTTACATATAGAGTTGTAATCCATTAGGAATGTTAGATCGGGTTTTTGTGTGTGTGTGTGTGTGTATATATATATATATATATATATATATATATTCTCAATGGATCAATGAAAACATGAGGAATTCTTTCCACCCTATTGTCTTTCTTCTACACATTTCCTCAAAGCTATGAGGGCCCTTATACTAAAGCAAACAATACCTATACTACAGCTAAGCAGTGTCATTACAAATGGTATTAGAGGTAATCGCTGATCCAATTTGGGGGTTTGTTTGGCCCTGCAATCCTATTGGACACAACGAAAACGTTATGCGTCTCAGACGCGTAACATAATGCAAGTCAATACGCTAACATTTATCTGTGTTTTTAACACCGAGCACATGGCTGATTAGCATAGGCCCAAAATGCCCCCATTGAATTTATTTTTTTGAAAAAAGATATCTGGGATCACTTTAGTTTGCCCCCACTAATCTTGAATCCTAGTTCTGCCATCGACTGAGCATGAAAAGTATCATAGTTTCTATTTCTAATATTTTAGTGATGGACAAGAGCTCTCTGAAGAAACTGGGAGTCATTTAGTTCTTCCTTTCCTTATAGCACATGGGTGTCGTCTCATTCTTTCATAGGCTAAATGGATCAGGCCTAGTTTTGCTCACTAGTTTTGCTCACTGTAGGTAATGGACATGCATGCATTTATGAACATGGAAATCTTTGTTGGTTCTTGTTGGTGCTGAGCATGATGATGAACATGGTGCCTGTTCTGTATTAACAGAAAACAAGGTTTGACTGATGGTGTATACACATATATGGCTTTTGATGCAGGACATAAGGTTAAGAGATGAAGCAAATAGGGGAAGTTTGTCAAAAGTAACTAAAAGGACAGCTGAACTCCAATCCCATATTTCCTATCGGATCCGATATTCCTTAAGGGTAACTATTTGAATTTTGGTTTCATATATTTGGTTTTTGTTCATAAGAATTTACATGTTTGACGCACCCAAAGGGTACTAAATTATTAAATATCTCTGTGCAGGCATATGCTTCCATTTTGTACCTCAGAAAATTTACAAACTTCCAGATTATACTAAGAGGGAAGCCTGTGCAGCAGTTTAATATTGCAGATGAGTTGAAGTATCCGAAAGTAGTTATTTACAAGCCACAGCATAATACTGCATTAAAAGAGGTAATATGCATGGTGGAAGAGAAATACTCATGCATATTCTATGCACGATCAAATGTTAATCATGTCCTATGCTCTTATTTACTTTAAATTGATTTCTGTGCTAAGTTCTAACTATTAAATGACTTGTTGAATTAGTGACTTTATTCTTAACATTTCTCCCTTCCTTATAAAACTACAGAACAAAGTACATAATGATATAAAAGTGTTTTCAGCAATGGAGGATGGGAGAGGGGAGAAGAGGTGAAAGTGGATACAAGAAAGTGTGATATCCTATATTTACAGGAGAAGGTTCTGATATTTATTTGAGAGTTTGATCATTTTTCGCCAGATGCGAAATGAGGTTTTACAGACCTAGAATGAATGATATCTTATAGGATGAATGGATCATCAGTGACAAAGATCTACTAATCCCTAACTGCTAATGGAGTCTTGTTCTAAAGTTCATTATTTAATGAGGCAGATGATAGTAATGGATGTGGTGGAGTGTCACCCAGACATTGTGTATTCTATTTGTGACAACCCCATTTCCCTATGCTCCCTATCCTACACAGAACTTTCAACATTAATAGACAAATTTATTTAACCTACTCTTGGCAGTCTAAATGAAATTCTTGCAAGTGCCTGCGCCTCCCGCAAACCGATGGGTATGAATACTTGATGCTTAGAACACTTTTTCTTTTCTTCCGTTTTACCCCCCTACCTTATTCAGGTGACAAAAGCTAGATGTAAACAAATAATCGGTATATTCTATACGGTGTGTATCTAGATAA
This sequence comes from Tetrastigma voinierianum, assembly GCA_016808115.1. Classification (NCBI taxonomy): domain Eukaryota; kingdom Viridiplantae; phylum Streptophyta; class Magnoliopsida; order Vitales; family Vitaceae; genus Tetrastigma; species Tetrastigma voinierianum. The sequence continues at coordinate 30,185 of JAEQBH010005918.1, read as the reverse complement.
AATTATTTGTGCACCATGGGTTTTATAACAGTATGATTGAAATCAATAGACCATTTCCATTCCACAAGTTGATGTGATACAATAGCTCCCCCCACAGATTTGTTACTTCAGTGTCTTCTTTTTGGGATAAAAAGGCAGGTATTTTATATATAATTTTTAAGATTGGTTTTTGTTGTGCTTGATGTTATGGTTCTATATAACTGAGGTGTTTTCTTTTCCCACATTTTCATTTGTTTACTCTCTTGTGAATTATGGAATTTATTTCAAGTTACAAACGAAATCAGGGATCCAAATTCTCATGTTATCAATAGATGGTCAAGCTACTCTCTCTCTCTCTCTCTAAATTTTATAATCAAATTTTGTATAGAGACTTGGTGCTAGGGGATTTAAACTTTGCACTTGGGTTGATTTCTGGTGGATTCAGACTCCACATTGATTCATTGAAGATCACAGATGTTAACAACATTTGAAACCAAAGAATATCTAGATTTATAGTAGAATTTAACTTTGGAAGTGGAAGTGTTCAGGTAATTTGTAAACTAAACATCGTGTTTTGTTCTATTGGATTAGGCTTCCGTGGAAACCACCATTGGGTTTATAAAAGAGGCAATCTGCTCTTGGAGTTTGGGTTCAATGTACACAAAAATCGCTCATCAGGGTATAAGCTGCTATGAGTGAGCATTTCTTTTATTTTAATAATTTGATTTTGGTTTTGCTTTCTGGTGAATGTACTTCAAATTAGTGACTCTGAAGTTGATCTTATATTTACTCGTCGGATGAACAATGGCAAATATGGTGAAATTAATTTGGGCAATTTTAACAAACATCACTAAAGATAGTGCATTGAACTTTGTGTAGTAGGTATATAAATCTATTACTGATATGGTGAGTTTGTTTTGCTTTGTCTCAGCCCTTCTGGAAAGTTACAAGTGATGGTAGTTCAAGAGGGGATGGTGTTGTTGGTATGTTTTCCTCTAGACTTTATTTTCTCAAACATTTTCCTCATGATCTAGTCATGCATTATTTCAATGGATACATTTGCAGGAGTTCTGTGAAGCAAATTTTATAGAACCAGCACATGACAAACAGGATTTTGAGAGATCATCCCTGTTTATCCGACTTGAAACAAAGCTGAAACAAATGCTAATGGACTACTGGTTTGTTTCTTCTATTTGGTTTAGCTCCTCATGCCAGTTCTTGATCAAAATTTAAAGAGAAGCAAATGCGAATTTGGGGAGTTCCATATTATCTATAAATCATTATATCTCTTGCTATCTTTTTAGGATGTCATTAAAGGATATCTTCTCAATCCCTTGCTATCTTTTATATCACGGGCTCCGTTCAGTGTGATCATTTTATTTTAAGGGATGAATTAAAGTCATCAAAAACCATTGAAACATGATGGAAGAACATGGAGCCTATTTGGAAACCTTTTCTGAAGATACTTCAACATAAAACAGTTTTCTCCAACTCTAGAAATATGTTTGACAAACTTTTAATAGAAAAACTGTTCTTTGAGAGCAAATTTGGGTGTTTGATATTTTTTCCCTCCTCACCTTTTGATATTGTTTGTACTGCAGATGTTGAGCATACAGGGGCCTGTAGCCAACAAGAAATGTCTCATGTCTTTGTATTAAACATTTGAACTAAGAATGCTTTCTTCTGTTAAATCTAACACTGAGCAGACTGATATTAATACGACTTCTGATGGTCCTGTTTGGACAAGGCAGGAAAAGCAACTGTCATTTAATGGGGTTATCAACCTCCAGGTCTCAGGGCACAGAATACGAAAAGGAACACCCGCCTAATCACCTGTAGGACATGCAGCCTATGTACAGAAAGAGTTTCCAGCTGGGCAACACATTGTTGGCCTTGCACCTAATACGAAAGGCGATGAATCTAGATCATCAACCTATCAGTTCTCTCCCAGCCACTCGCGGCAGATGAGATTAATACAACCTGAAACAGATGCAGAACTAGTTTCCAAGAAGAATCCCCTCCTGTTCCAACCATTATTGGACTCAGAGATGTAAGTGATACTAGGCCTTGCTGACAACGATTTTATACATTTTGAAGTGTCCCTATTCCACGGTTCAAAGCTAATATTTTCACAACTAGATTGGTCATTGAACTGAAACAAAGGTTGCTAGGTCATGGATCATGAATTAAACCATTGGATTAACCCATAGTTATTCGAGGCGCAAGGCGCACTGAGCCCGTGCCTCGGGGCCTTGATGTGCAAGGCATTGAGGCGTGGGTTTTAAGTGAGGCGCGATCATATGTCAAATATATATTTTTATGACTTTAAGGGATGGTTATTTTCTATTTTTACATAACTTTCTCGCAATTTCTTGGCTATTTTAGTTGATTTTTTGCTTCTACTCTTTTATAAGGATTATACAATAGTTGGGAGGGTTATGACTTTTTTTTTGGAGTTGAAACATGGCAGAAATGGGGTTGGAGGGGCTGAAATTTCGAAAATCAGGCATCTAGGCCAAACAACGTTGTTTTGGCTCTTTTGGGTCCCATTCAGTGTCGTTTTGGTGCACAGTTTTTTTTTTTTTTTTTTAAACTCAAGGTACAACTCAAAATGACGTCATTTTGGATAAGTTAAAATAACTTATCCGACCTAAACGACATCGTTTTGGTAAAAAATGCTCGAGGCAAGGCCTTCTTTATATGCGAGAAACCGCCATAGGGAATGGTGGTGCTCGGGCTATACGCTTGAGCGCTTTGATAACTATGGATTAACCATGGTTAAATTGTAATGTTAGTGTGACACTATAATATATAGTTTATATATTTTTAAAATAAAATAATTAATTAACTTCTCTATATTTATATACACACATATGTATGTATGTATGTATGTATGTATGTATGTATGCATGTATGTGTGTATATACATAAATTAAAAATAAACACAAAATTAATACTAATTTCAAAGTGAACGTTAGGTTTTCGACCTCACATTATCTATAAGAAAAATTAAATATACAACCATTCTATTTCTAATTAAAATTATTTCATAATTTCATTTCTAGATCTATGATTAGAGCAAAATGATGTCATTTATAGTTAAAGACATCATTTTGAATTTAAAAAATGGATAAAAAAGAAGTATTAGATTGTTTGTTTTTGTGATGTCTTATTTCTAATAAGCATTAAAAAGTATAGAAAAATCAATATGTTGCTAGTTTTATTCAGGAAAAAGTCAAATATTTTGATTTTTTTCGATTCAGTAAAAAGTTTATAATAAGTTATGAATATATAGAAACAAACAAACTAATGTTGGTGCCAAATTTCTTTTCACAGTAAAAGCTAAAAACATAAAAATTCTCTTACTTTTATGTCTCTCTATCTGAGATTCAATTCTTCTATAGGAATCTTCTTTGCTTTTGTTACTTTAATTATTCAGTTGTTTTTCGATTGAGTTTGACATTCGGCAGATCCTTAAATAAAGTAGCATTCCTGTTGATGGTTCCGGGCTCATATCAGCTGATAAGATATGTGAAGAGAACATACAAACGGCTTATGAGGCAATATTGTACATTCAATCTAGTAAATCTAAATGGTTGCTGAACATGTCCTGTTTTTTGACATTCCAGCTGCCAACACCAGAAAATTCTGTAATCCATGGTTCGATATGTCAGTTTTTGGTACAGAATGTCCATATCCGGTTGCAACATTTAATGAACATAACATGTCTGAAAGAGGAGGGCAGCACATCATATTATGAACATACTATAGACATTGCAGGTGTAAAGCTATGAGAAACATTCTTATAAATTGAATCTTGTTCAGTGTAATGGGGGTGGGGCTTTATTTGACCTCCTCTAGGCTCTAGTGGAAAATGACTTTTCTACTCGTCCGTGGCCTACTCCCTCTCCCATGATGTTCTACTTACTTAACGGTATTTATTTAGCATAGAGATACCACTCCCATTTATGTAAGTTCTTAATCAAATTGATTGGATTTGCTTATTATGTTGCCTCTGTTTATTGAATGGAAAAACCCCACCATTGGGATCATTTGCAGGTGTGAGGAACGCAGGCAGAAAGAGAGAATGAGTTAAAACAGACGGTAGGTGAATTATTTGTTTTCAACGACTTCAGAGTTTAGGATGTCAATGTTTTAGTGTCAATACCTGACATAATAGCTACCGTTGTTTATTCGTTTGTTGGTATGAATAGATATCGTTATTAGAGAGGGAGCTGGAGGAAGCCAAGAAGAAGTGTGCTCAACTTGCTTCACGCCTGGAAATCAAAAGGAAGCAAGGGATTTTGAAATCAGTTGAAAAGATTTTATAGAACCACCTTGTGAAGCATTTAGTGGGACTGGAACAATCGCCTAACAGATAGTTGAAGTGATTGGGTCAGCAATTTCCTTTCTTTTGAACTGTATTGTATATTGATCTTAGCCCCCTTTTTTTTTTCATTTTTTGTTTTCTTGGGGTTGTACACAGCTACAAATTGTCTAAGCCTTGTTTGGTTGAGCCGATTGGGGGCTGATAACTAATTCACCCAAATCAGTCTGTTTGATAAAGACGTTTAATCTACCACTGATAGTTGATTAGGGGTGGTAAACACCTCCTGATGGGAAAAATGCTACAAATCATAGCTTACCTTGTTTCCAAATGTTGTTCATAAGCCTTCTCTGTATGTGACTCACTGTTGTTGGGACTTTTGACCTGAAAATAATTCTTCCCAATGTCGAATCATAAAGATATAAAATATAAAAATGTTAATATATTAATTTTATTTAGTAAGTATGATATTTACTTATTAAAAAATGTTAGTTTTTAAATTAAATATTTAATCACTATAATGCATAAATATAAATTAATGTATAAAGAGGTTTAATAGAGAATAAATACACGTTATGTCAAAGGCCTGGGATGGAATGAGGGAAATAGTTGTTGCAACAGATTTCACATATATATTTGAAAAATATAAATTTATCATTCGTGTTAAAAACACAGAATGATAATCAAGTTAAGTAAAAACTTTGCAGGATGTAATATATCTAGATTAATAACAAAAAGACGGGTCAGTGTTTAAATGCTAATACCTAAAATTTTCGGATCTTAATATATATATATTTTAAAATAGAGCAATTTATCGATTTTATTACAATCGATATAAACATATAATTAAAAGTGTTAAAATTCTGTAAGATAACACATATAGGTTAATAAAGAAATGATCGCCAAGGCTCAAATGCCTGGGACATGTAGCATTTCAACCGCAGACGTCGACGAATATTATTTGATACGATTAATCCGATCGAACTGGCTTACCTAATCGTTAATCTTAAAATTCAACGTAAGAATCTAACTATCGACGATACATTTATCCATCACAACAAGTTAACTATAAAATACACCAAAACAGACATAATAAAAATACTAAAACAAAGGAAACTAACCTAAAGTAAATAAACCATTTTATTTCTGAAAAGTTAAACTCATATAACGTAAGAACGATTAAAATTATGATTTCAAAAACGATAAAAATCACTCATTATTTAAAATAAAAGAGAATAGTATTATAAATATATTTCAATATATACTCAACATAAGACTCCAATTAACTATTTTTAGCCAAATAGGTGGACTTCTGTGTAAATAATCCGGCCGAGGATCTTAGCTGTATACAGCGTTTTTTAAAAGTGCATAATTCTTAAGAGTGCTATATGTGTGTGAGACATATGTGGCAAATACATAAAAAATACACTTTTAAATTTAAAAAACATTTAAGGTATTTTAAGGAAAACATGTTTGGTGAAAAACCTGATCCAAATGCTTTGATCGAGTCTCCTTCGGGTCATTGGTTTAATTCTAGATCAGCATAGTATTGAAGAGTCAGCCCTGGATGTTAGGGATTTTATAAATAAATACTTATTAGATTAATATAAATGAATAAACATATAATAAATCCAACAATCAATATATCAAACATTATGAAGAATACAATAAATCAATAAACTATAAATCTGATAACGCCATAACGACTATAATATATCTGACTAATTTCACATCATATTCATAATCATATACTTATTTATTTTTTCAAAATAAATTATTAGAAAGAGGTGTAGAGGGATAATTTTAGCATTCTCAAAAAAAACTAATTTACATTAGGGTCTTAGTAAATGAAAGACGAAATATGGAGCCTTTAGAGTTAAAATAATTCATTTAAAAAAGCACATGTAAACTTATTTTCAAAATATTTATAAAATTAATATTTACTTTTAAAATTCCTGTATTTATTAATTGCGGTTTTGAAAATTAATGTTAAAATCAGATTCACTCAGAAGATAATTTAAAACCGTATTTATCATCAATGGTTTTAAAATTCAATTTTTAAACCGTAGCAATGACTACGCTTTGGCAGCACTTATCAAAATTATACTAATGAATATGGTTTAATTTTCAATAGTTTTTCATTTAAAATTTTCACTAAGTATTTCTAAAATAAGTATCAAACATATTAAAAATTAAAACTATTGAAAATTTTAATTTTCAATTGTTTGAATATTTTCAATGGTTTATCAAACAGGCCTTAGTTTGAAGAATATTTTAAAAAAGCAATTTAAAATAAAAAGAAGAATTACTTTTGTATCAAATTCAAGAAATATAGTAAAAAACTTAAGAAGTCCCGCCCCTGGGTTTTAAGGACAGGGGCAGGGGTAATAGTTGCAGAGACTGTATCAGAATCTATGATTTAGGACAAGTGAGATGGTGGGAGTAGTAGGTTAGGGTTTAGGACCCACACCCCATAGCAGAAGACTCTAATCTTTGAGTGCTGAGAACAGTGCACAACGGCTTCTGGGTTTTGAGCTACAGTAGGAGAGGGATGAGAGGTGATTCTATCAAAATGAGGAAACGAGATTTGCAATTTCATGCTTTCTTCAGCTGCCATCTTCTTCCCTTCAGGTCCCTCCCTTCATCTGTTTATTCTGTCTTACCCTTTCTGCAAACCCTTTACTTCTTGTGTTTTGATTTATATCTCTTAGTATGAATTTGATGATGATGATTATATGATTGGCAGCACGAGGTGACTTTTCCTTTTAGAGAGGCGTGGTTCCATCTTCCGACGAATACCTCATCAAATACGAAGCCGAGCGCCTCCTTCCTCCACTCGCCGATCTCAATGGCGACGGAAAGAAGGAGGTCTGCTCTGCCACCACGACGCCAAAATTCAGGTCAATTTCTACTAATCAAAACTTGATTTCGCTTTTACACTGTTGTTAATAATTTTATTTCATTACCTTTTTTTTTTCTTTTAAATTTTATTGAGTAGATTCATTGTGGTTGTGTTAGGTTTTAAGCCTCACGCCAGGCGTGTGGATGAAGTTATTTCACAGCGAAGCTCAAAGGCAGAGGCTCTGTTGCCTGACAAGATCCGCATTTCTTCTTGGAGACGAGCTGTGGCCATGGCCACTGGAGTTGTCGATAGATATTGAAGCCGTCAACCCTAAAAGCAGGTTCTGGTTGTTGTTACCTGGCTGGTCTGTAATGTTTCTGATCACAACCTCAAAAAGCTATGGGAAGCAAATCTACAGGTGCTTTATTCATTGATCACAATTTTATTTGTTTATTCCTTTTCATGGATAATATTGTATTGCTGGTTAGTGTATCTTATATCCCCATCTGCCGCTCTCGTCTTCCATAGGAGGATTTTCCGCATAATGCTCACCATAGGGAGATAGCAATCTCAATAAGCAATTATACCCTGAAGCACGGGGATGCAGGATTAGTAATTGTTGGTGGAAGGATGGAAATGCTGGCCACATATGTTCACTTTCTTACTATGTCTTATTTCCATTTGGGTGATAGATATACGATACCCAAATAAGATTGTAAAAACTATTATTCCTTGAAATTCATGTGGAAAATTCTTATCTCTCTAACTTATGTGCAAAAAATGTCCTGTCCCTTCTAAATGCATAGATATGTTCTTTACTGTTTCCAGATCCATGGATCCTTTAGTCATTGATGGCAGAGAAAAATTATATATAGAAGAAGTAATGGTGAAAGAGGCGAATATTTGTGTTTGTTCATGATACAGTTTGTTGCCTCCCTTTATGATTGATATGCACAAATTGATACACTATTATGATTAATTTTGCCATACGCTCAGATGGTTGTGTCATAATGTCATATTATATGTCACTGATCAGAGATTAAGAAATTAGCATCTATAGATAAGTAACAATGTCTTATGAACTGGATAATATTTTTGGCCTTCAAAATGATACACTGCATTAACCTTTTAAAATATAGACCCCAGAAGAATAAGTGTTTCAAGGTTTTGATGACTAAAGACCAAAAGCCTGTAGAGTAGATAGGCCCTAGTAAAGTACCCTTGTTTTTCCAAAAGCTACGCCTTGAAGCTTTTAGAATATCTGATCCAAGGAAAGAGATTACATTGCTTTTATGACTTTTTTTGCCTATATGTATGTATATGTATATGTGTGTGTGTGTGTGTGTGTGTGTGTGTGTATATATATATATATATCACACATCTGTGTGTGTGTGTGTGTGAATGAGTGATGTTTTTGGGTTAACTTTATGAAGATCATGCAACCAAGCAACTAGTTGAATCTGTTCACTTGACGACAAATGATTATGGCAGGAATATCTCTTCTGTTTGTATTGTCAAGTAAATTCAACTTGGCATCCGATTGTAGAAATATTAATTATGTTGATCTTCATTGGTGAGTTTCAGCTGCCAAAAGTAGCGGTTGCCTTTACTATTTGAAATCAACATCTTTTCTCTCTTCCAATATTTGGGTTAACTTTTAAGCACATTTGTTGCCTTTAATGTGTTAGCCTCATTTCATATCTTTTCTTTTCTCCTCCTGTTCTGGGGGCTAAATAGTCCTCAACCATTCCGATGCACTAACTTCAAGATAACAGTACTAACAAGTTGATGTCGTATATTATTATTCTGTGCAGATCTCTCGAGAAATTGAATATGATTTAAGTGCATATTTGCATTTTATGCATTTGCAGGCAGAACTGGTACAGTGAGATGGACAAGAAAGAATGAGGTTGTCCCACTTGCTCTGGATTTTGGAAAACCTTCCATTACATTGCTTGTACCACCTCTTGATAAAAGTATCCTAGTTCAGTATCAATTTCTTTTTTATAATCAACTGTTATGTTTTGAATTAAAAATCCCTTAGTCCATTCTAGAAAGATTAAGCATTCGTGTACGTGTTTGTTTGTAGTTGCAAAAGATTCTTGACAGTCCTTTTGTTAAAATATCGTAAGGTGTCGATTTTTTGCCTATCCAAAATAATATAAGGTTTCCAAATAAATTTTTGTTCTATAAACATTACAAAACGGTTTATAAGAATAAAAACTATCAAGAAATTTTTTTAGAAAACACTTCCCTAGCAAAACTTGTGCTTCTTGATTAGCGTAAAATGAGAAGGTGTTAACCATGAGGGATAGCTTAGTTGGTCTAGTCTTGGGTTGGCTTCTCAATGGTTGCTAGTTTGAGTTCCCCCATGGCCACCAGAGGATTTACCCGTAACTTCAAAGTCCATAGTATTAGTCAAGGTGCACACAAGCCAAAATTTCTACACGCACTAAGCATCATAAATAAATAAAAAATTGAAAAAAATGAGTGGGTGATGGAGGTTATTTTTCTTGAGAGTCTTCCTTATCTAGTCACTAACCTCATTGTTTCATTTCAGAATATTCAGGCATCGTTCATCAGGATGCATCACAACCAATTCCAAGAACATAACTATAAACTCATGTTATGCTTTGAACACTCGTCACCCTGGAGAGGTATGTTTTCAAGCATTTTAAATATGCTGAATGCTCTAAACATGTTGGTTGAAAAGAATCCCATATTTGCATGTTTTTCCATGTTGGAAATCTTGTATAATGTTGCATGTGACACCAATGTGTGGTTTATGATTATAATGCATTTCAAGGTTTTTGGAGGTCACATGCCAAGCACCTTGTGACCACTTCAGGTATGTGTACTATTCATGACTGTTTCTAGCAGAATTCTCTGAAGAACTTGGTGAACGTCTAATGATTTAAAGGATTGAAAGTTCATGCTAGAAGCAGTTACACAAGTTCTCCATGGGGGTGCCTATTAAGTGTTCCTTGTTATGATCCTTATCAACAATTTTTATGAAAGATCTTTGAAATGGAGAAGTTAATATTGATGTAATTAGGGATGAGGATTTTAGGTGGTCTGAAACATAGATGCGAAAGAAGATGGATGTTGGATTGAACTTTTATCTGTTGTATTTGTGTGCATTGGAAAGTTTGTATCTCTGTGTGGTCTTCATCAGAAACATCTATGAAATAATGCTCAAAGATTTAGAATTAGAGTGGCATGAATCCCAATGGCTAGCAAACTCTGAAAGATCTATGCGTTGACAAAGGTTCTAAAATGCAAGTTTTGAACTGGTAAAATGAGCTAAAACTCATGCTAAAAACAACATTTTTCCAGTCAGATCCTCTTCTCATCCCTAGACAAAGGGAGAAAGAGAGTCATTCCTGGCAAGTGTAGTGTGGAGTACTTGGGTGCTGTCAAAGGTTGGTTTCTTTGCTTGAAAGTGACATGGGGTAAAATTTAACCATTCATTTGCTCAAAAGAAGAGGAAGGGAGGGTTGGGGCTGTTTCAAACAAATATGTTGTGGTACTTGGTTTCTCTTGTAATGGTTTGGGTGTTGTATCTTTGATTAGAATTTACTCTTGGGTTGGCATGGACCTTACATGGAAAAGGAAAGGAAAAGGCTTAAAGGTTGCAGCGCCTCTGTGCTTATTTTGAAATCTTTAGAAATAAAGGAATGGAAGGGCTTCTAATGATGTTGGAGCACTGATCTAGCAATTAGATCAGTGGAGCGACATAAGGCCCTGGAAATTATGGGAAAAATTGCTTCTACTAGGGTTTGAGCCCCTCACTTTATTTTCTGGGTCCCGCGCAAATCAGTTCTGACTTTATGTACTCTTTGTGAATTTGGTTTGAGTGAACATAGAGGACCACTTAAGTAAGGGAAGGCATTTTTGTTTGTCTCCTCTATGTGTAGTTTATTTATCCTTTCTATATTGTGTATATGTTGGTGCACATCCTTAGGCACTTCTTTAATATATTTACTCATTTGCCTATCAAAAAGATCACTAGAGTAAGAATTATTGTTGGCCTTTGGGAAGATTTGTTTAGAAAGAAAAGTGATTGTGTTTCACTTTCAATCTGCGGCATTCTGCACTTGGTGATGGTTGTTTTGGGAATAAGATAGTATCACACAATTAATGTTTAAGTAAATTCCTTTATGATATACTAAAAGGTTGGTGATGGAGACAAGAACCTTCCCTCTCCTGCTGGCAATTTTCACTGCCTTCATGGTGATTTAATTGTATGCATCCTTGTAGCTGCTGATGTACGACATGGAGGCAATATGCTTTATTGGTTTTGCATTTATTTAAATGGCTGATGTTCCATTATTAATTGTGGTAATTTCTATACATTTTATAAAATCCATCATTTTTCTTTGGACCTGCTTTCTTTTTTGAAGTCATTATCCACAGAACACTTCATTGAAAATGTTGGATTCAGTTTGAATGTAGGGAATTTAGAGAATCGATCCTTGGAGTTATGCCACACCATTGGGTAAGACAGAAGTGTATAAGTAACCCACATTATCTGTGCCTTTCTTAAACTATTTCCTGCTGATAGTGGTAATTTATGATATAATCACCAAATTAGGATAGAGAGAAGATATTTCTGCTTGCTGGCACACTTCAGGGCCGCACAAGAGGAAAACTAGAAGAAGACTCTCATGAAAAGTATTAAATTATCCCTCTACAAGCCCGAGGAAACCATCCTGGAAAGGACGATACGAAAAAAATTTCTAACCTGATAGGAAAAGCTGCCAAGTATGCAAGTTCAGCAAAGTCCAAGAAGGTAAGGTTCCCACAAACATTGCAGTTTTTAATATGAAAGTTTTAAAAAAAAAAATTTATTTATTATTATTATCATTATCATCATAATCATCATTATTGTCATTGTTATAGTATTGTAGAATTAGAAAATAGTTTGCAAAGGAAACATGTATTCATGAGGGAATGGGAACCTATATTCTTTCCTATTTTGGCCCGATTGTCTCTTTGTATGGAGTAAATGGGTTGTTTCATGGATAAATGAAATCCATCATTCTTCCTAGCATCTCGATTACATGGTATAAGAGTTAGTGTTTTGAATTTGCCTGCAGTATGCAATTGCGACTGAGAGAACAAAGATGAGCCATAGTGTTTTTCAAACACCAACTTCGAGGGCATGTGAGGTGACACCGCCCACTGGAGGAGGAGCGCACTGCTCACAAGCACCGCCACCAAGTCTAGTGGCTAGAAACCCATCACGTGAGTAGCCACACACGCCATTCAGCATTTCAGATCGTTTACACCTGTCGTATGTGGAGTTTCTCCATCAATTTCCAATGACTACAAAAGGGTGCGTTTCGGCCTGATCCATCCATCCGTTTCAGGATGCTAAACTCCGACTATTTCTGGTGTTTTTATGAAAATATCAGGACCTAGGGTTTCTTCAAGGAATTTTGGCGCTGGTCTCTCGGGTGCTCTAGTGCTCTAAGATATACAAATGATAATGGTCAATATAAGGCCAAAAGATACTGTGTGTTTTTGCTTTGTTGTCGAAGTGGTTTTAATGATGAACCAGCATCACAAGAATACAAATTGAATGGTCTCGTTCAGAGTGAGTAAAACAATTTGCATCTATGTAGAGTATATTTCAGATAGCTACTCATCTCAATGGTTAACTGCCCAACTGATATCTGCAGGAACATAGACGAGATCATGCCCGCTTTATTTGGCAGATTAGTAATTCCATCGACAGGTGCTAATCCTGCTTTAATTAATCATCAGAATTATAAAGAATTACTTTGATTTTTAGAGTTTTTTGTATTATGGGAAAGGGGAATGTCTCACGAATATTTGAGGTGTGTAAGGCTTTTCGTCGACCTGAAAAATAGGACAAATCTCTTACTGCCCACTTCATGGAATTCAAGAAAACTTATGAGGAGTTGAATATGTTGCTCCCCTTTAGTGTCGATATCAAAGTCCAGCAAACACAGAGAGAACAAATGGTGGTTACGAGTTTTCTAGCCAGTCTTCCTTCAGAATTTGATGCGGCCAAATCTCAGATTATCTCAAGTCCTGAGATTTTCTCGCTACAGGAAACTTTCAACCGTTTATTATGTACAAAGGATTTGAGAATGTCATGATTTCAAAGTAAAGTATTTCTCGTTGTTGAAGTATGAGACATGCAAGAGAATTTTGCCATCTCAACTCTGAAATATGTATTTGATATGTTATCTGAGATAGGGAAATTGGGCGCCAAACCATGTAGTACTCCTATGGCTCCTAATGTACAACTCACTAAGGAAGGAGAATCCATTCAAGATCCATACGTAACACCGGTTGTAAAATCAATCTGCCTATAAACTCTCGCCTCGATATCGCTTATTCAGAAGTAAGCTGAGTCGCATATGTCATCTCCCACGCTACTATCAAGAAATATAGAAGATATCCTATACCCTACTTAAGCGCCTGACATAATGTAAGGCGAAGCATGGCATACCAGACTGAAAGCCATGATGCAAGACTGTAGGGATCTCCAAAGTTGAAGACGAGATCTCACCTCAGATATTTGTGTTTCGCTGGATGCTTAAACCCGGCCTTATGGAAGAGTATGAAACAAAAGTGTTGCCTCTACCATCTAGTAAGAGTTAGAGCATCGAAATGTCATCAGATAAAAAAGTAGATCATGTGGATACGCGCTATCGATGGGTGGGTACCAAACTTCACTACCATCGAAGCTTCGTGTGATAACCAAGGCTATGGGAGCATTCAGATAGAAGTGAGGGTCGGGTGTCAGTCCCCAACTTCCTAAGACCACTTAACGCATCGGGAGCTCAAGAGACGATAAGATTTCTACATACTCTTCATTGACAAGATCTGGATCTGGATTCGACCGGATTTTTCAAATCCATATCCGATCCTAAATAAAAATAATATATCCATATTCATATCCATGAATACTGATAAAAACTTAAACCATATCCTATCCATCTGGATTTCTGAGTGATTCCACTCGATAATTGATTTTTATCCATGCGACACTAAGACATATTTTGCTAACCTATGACACTGAAGTTATAACTTCATGATTCATAAATTTAGGAATATAAATCAAAGTCTAAAGTTAATAAAACACTACAAATCAATCATTTTTGTCGATTCCAAAGAATGAGAATTTTCTGTAACTAGTATATGGTTCCATAAAATATAGGTAAAAATTGAAAATGAGGCAATTGAATTTTAAAATTGAAATCTTGAAAAGAATGAGAGAAAATAATAAAAATAAATAAAACAAAATAAAAGAAATAATGAAATCGGGTCATAGATCCAGAATGATCCCTTTTAATGGGGTGTAACTTGAGAAAATCATACCTCATGCTAAAAGGTATATCTCAACATTTTATGTGTCAAAAGTTAATTTCATGATGTCCCAGAATCCACGGAAAAAAATAGGGTGGTTTTTTTTGAGCTACGTGGTTGGAAAGATAAATTGGTTTTGAAAATGAGGCCCCCTACGTACATAGGATAAATCTTTCTTTTTGTTTACCTTGTGTGGGGGTGAAATTTAGGTGTTCGGTGTGGATAACTTAAATTCTTTGGTGGGGTTTTTGGCCTGGATGGGGTTTAGGTGAGAGTGTGTTTTGAGCTCCTATGTACTTTTCTTGTACTTTGGGAGCTTGGTGCTCTTTTTCCTTATCTATACTCATTGCTTTGCGATCAAAAAAAAAAAAAAGAATCACGGAAAAAATCAATGAGACATTCTAAGGATTGTTTAATAATTTATTTTCAACAAAACATATAACTTTGATTTGTTTTTCACATCTACAATTTATTTTTACAAACAATAATTAAAAAAAATAATCTAGAATGGTATAAAATTATCGAAATTAAAAAAAAAAAGTATTACAAACATGTCAAATCAAATTTTTTAGTCTAGAAATACAAGAATGGACAAGTTGAAAATAAAGAATTCTCAAAAATCATTTTACTTTACATGGCTCGGGACATGGTCAGACACAACTACAATTTACATTTTACAAAAACCATTTCCTTCTTTTTATTTTTTTATTTGGTCAATTAACCATCATTACACCATTTACAAAAATAAAATTATTATCATGGTCGTAGCAAATAGTTCATACACCAATCACAATTAATATTTTATTCTTACAAACAACCAAGCTACAACTTACATTCTCCACCGGCCGCACTGTATTAATTATTATTATTATTATTATTTTAATTCCACTATGGAACCTAAGACTAGACTTAATATCACACTAATAAGCATGATGAATCTCAACATTTAAAGCACAAGCATGATGAATCTCAACATTTACACAAGCATGATGAATCGATCTCAATATTAGAACATGATATATGTAGTTTCTAGATCGGGTAATGTTCGACAACGCAACACAATATTATATTACAAATGGGTCCGTAATTGCTTACCGATCTAAAATAAAAGAAAAACCGAGAATACCAAATCACTAACCCGCTTTTAATGTTATGAAGGAATAGATCTAAGAGTTGCTTTAATGCTTTGACGTGATGCTTAACTACATGTTTGTTTTGAGATTTCACGAACGTGCCAGACGTAATGAGTGTTTTTCTTTATAAATCCAAACCGGTTTTTTTTTTTTTCCAGATAAAATTGGTGCCTTTATACTTATAAGCTCTAATAACTTCAAAGAGCAGACTCATTTTCTATCAAAAACGCGTGCTATCTTCTCCATAAAACCACTCTCCGCTCCTTCCTTCTCTTTCTTCCTCCTTTCCTCCTTTATATTAGATTAAGATTTATACTTGACAAGATAGAGTTAGGTTAGTGGTTTGATTAGGACTTTAAGTGTTAAAATTAAAATTTACAATATTAGGAATTAAAATTTGTGGTGTTACATTAAGGTTAGGATTTAGGATTAAAAATCCAAGCAGCCCAAGATCGTCAATGGTCGACTTTCCTCCGCTCGAAGAGGAGATTAATCTGGCTAAATGCCACCGTTATAGAAGGCATAGAGTCTTGGGCCATTAAAGAGTTTAAAGAGTCACATAAGTTTTAATTCTTATACAATCCGGGAGGGCTTCTTCTCATATCAAGCGACTATCAAGCTCCATCGTGATTCCAAGAAATCTACCAAAGCTCAAACATCTTGGAAGAGATATGTCCAAATTCACGCCGGGAAGGATAATGAAGACGGATCAAGATGACTGTATGAGGCTTATCAACAAATTGTATTTTGTGGTGTTATAAGTTTAGAATTTATCAAGCTAAGAAGTAGTTTACAATGTTAGCATGTTACGTTAGGATTTACAAATTACAATTAGACTAGATTTATAATTTATAATGTTATTGTTAGGTTCGGGGTTTATATTATTATATTTTTAGTATTCATTTCTAACTTTACTAATTAGGATTTTAAAAAATAGGCAATTAAATATTTGAATTAGTAATGTGAGATCATATCATATTATATATGTTATTACAACAATTAATTCAAATATCAGATTCCGATATTATAACATTCAAATATTAATTCAAATATTACACATCGCCAGGGGCCTGATATGATTGTTTGACGGATATGCCTAAATCCATATCCAATCCATATCCATTCAAAAAATTCCGATTTTATCCATATCCATATCCATTATCCAAATAATCCGATTTTTCTACTGCTTGACCGGATCGGACGGCCTGAATCCACTGATAATTTTGACACATTTGCCATCTCTACTCTTCACGATCAAAATTTCGTCCCACTCGTGAGGACAAACTTATGTTGAAGACTGGTCAAGGAAAAGGGTTCCTGCTAAGAGCATGTATAAAGGTTTTGATATTTCCTTGCTCTCGCTTCCATTTCCGCTTGGTTTTGAATCCGCTTGTTCCCAAAATTGAGTCTTTGCTTGGGAAGCCGTCAGGAAAAGTGTCACTTTGGATCAATTTAAACGCTGTGGAATTGACCTTGCAAAATGTGATGTTTTGTATGCACAAGAGTGTAAGAGTGGTACCATGTAATTCATCTATCGATCTATCAGAAAAGCGTTAAAATGTTGTGGGATCTTTTTGTCACTTGGCCTGATTAGTCGGGTTTTTACTAAACCCAGCCCTTCACCTCTTTTAGCTTGGCAAGGAGTCATTGTAAAAAGCGCAAAAATTCCAAGAGCACCCCCTCCGCGTGCCCTGCTCGAATCCTCGGGCGCATAGAAATAGGTTGGTGTTCGAGAACGAGGTCCTCGGTCCAAAGGATTAAAGCTAACTTGTTTCCAATTATAATTTCACTAATCTGTGATAAGGTTGATAATACACATTTTGTTCATTTTCACATGGTTGGGGAGTAGGTGGTTTTTCAGTCATATTCTGCTTTTGTTTTTGTTTTGGTTTCCTTTTGTCTGGCTACGACCCGTACATTTGGGCTTTTCTACTATCTATATAATATTTGCGATCGATCAAAAAAAAAAAAACCAACCGCCATGCATATAACATCTAACTGGTATTTCGCTTAACTGACCAAATATATTGAGATAGATTGTTATTTTGTTCAGAGGATCCAATCAGCTGGATCTCTCATGATATGTAAAAGAATGGAGAACAATTTGAGATAATTTTCGCAAAACCTCGAGTGGGGATCGGCAAGTTATTTTTTTGTAACAAGTTAAGTATAATCAACATCTATGCTCCAACTTGAGGAGGTTATAGTACAGGAATTAATTAGTTAGTAGTATCGGTAGAGTTAGGTATCTTATACTATTTATTTAGATATTCTGTATGGGTTAATATTTAAGATCAATAAATATATTCTCAGTTATCTTCATTTCCCAAATTCACTATTATGTATTAGGTAAAGATTTTGAAATTTGGCACATTGGAGGATGATGGCTGGTTGTTGTTAAATGCATGCTGCTATATTATTTCTTGTCATTGACATTAACTGAATTTTAAACTGTGCTACTAATACGTATTAGGAACAAGTGAACTCTTCTTAACGAAACATTGTTGAACTATAATATAAATTAAAATTCATTAATTAATGATGTGGAATAAATCTATTGAGGTTAAATGGAAGTTTAAGGAGTTCCATAGCCATTTAATCAAATGAGGACTGCAAACTGCACATGGTTTTGGTCAAGTGTTGAGTATTATCTGTCCTGAAGTAAAAACTGGAGTGATTTGGAATGTGAAGTAAGGTTTTCAAACCATGCAACTAATTATCTTTCTCAAAACCATAGTTGTTGTTTAGGCTGAAGCCAAAATAGAGCTTAAATGTGATTGTGCTCACCATTTAACAGCTTAAGCTTTTGGAAATATTGGTAGCTTAACATGGTATCAAAGCCTTATTTAGTGGTGAGTTGCAAGTTGGAAACTCATTGCATGTTTATTTCTCCTAATTTTATTTAGTCTACATGCAAACCTAAACAAGATTACAAATGAGGTGGGTGTTAGGCTAGAACTCACAAATGAGCTTGATACACGTTGTTAGCACATTACCTGGTAACTTAAACATTTTACGAAATTGGTAGCTTAGTAATTGTATTAGTAAGAATATCGATGACCACGTTCTTGCACTGGTGAGTTTTCTTGCATGAACCATGTCATGATGTGTTTATTTTCTTGATGTAGCCATCGCCTTTATGTTCCTACTTCATAACAAACTACACTAAACTCTGGTGGGTTCCTAATGTTGTTGTGGCTCATCAAAAAGAAGGAATAAGTTGTCTATTTGCTCACTGGTCGCAATTCATCTGTATGGTAAATATTAATCCAACTTCATCCTCAAGTTTTGGTTCTAAATGCATAAAATAATGCAGGATTTGAGATGATTGACAACCATATTGTTTCCTAATTTGTCCCTGAAATTCAAGATAATGGTTTTAGATGCTGATGTAAAGAACTTTTTTTGATTGGTAAATACTTTTTTGCTCTTCTTTCTTTTGTCCATACGGACTCAATCCTAAAAACCTCAGGAACCCCCATTGCATCCCTTCACCACTTGAATGGTATTCATATCAACCAAAATCCTATGTTTCGGTTCTTTAGTGGTGTTTCGAATGCTTAACACTTCAGACGTAACCCTCGTCTGGCGTGAGGTCCTGCTCGAACGCCTCTTGCAATTCTTAATCCCCATATGTTTATTCTGAAAGTCCATGAAGGACTACTGATTTTATTCGACTCTCCACGTGCAAGTATGGGGCTTCACACGTGAGTGAGAGGTTGAGAAAGATGATATGCCCATATTAAAACCAAAATCCTATAAGCTCTGTTTTTAGAAAGCTGGTCAAGCATCACTAAGATCAAAGCCTGGCTGGCATGCAGGTCTTGGGTCTCGAACCCCCACTTAATCTCCATTTGTTATTTGATAGTCCATGAAGGACTATTTGGTTTATTTGGGACTCTCCACTAGCGGTATGTGGCCGCACGCTTTAGGAAGGTGCTGAGAAACACGATATTCCTATATTATACCCAAATGCTACAAGTCTGAAAGCTTGTGAAAGCTATCGCTTAAATTCTTACATTGACAAAACCTTCTGCAACCTAAAAGAGCTGCTAAACATGTAATGTGAATCCTAGCCTTTCAATCTTTACAAACAACTATTGATACTTATATCTGTACTAGTTCATTATGACTAAGCAGGTTGTAACTGATATGTTTTTAGAGGAATGCTTGAATGCCCTCTCATCTGACAAAAATATTCTTTTGTCCCATCTTATAGTTTCTTTTGCTGGGAAAATCTTTCTTGTTTAAGCATGTGGGCTCCTTCAAAGTTTTTTTTAATCTTCATATGGAGGTGCAAGGCTTTTCTTTCTTAGCGCCCCCTCCCTCTCCCTCCTCCCTCCCTAAAAATATTCTAAATTATATGTAAGAGATTATAATTTTTAATATTCAAACATATGGGGTGAATTTTTTGTTGGAGGCATGTTACAAATCTGGAATTTCTTGGTGGGATTTTAAACAAAGATGGTTCATTGACTCAGATATTGGCATCTGTCTCGCTAATCTTAAGTAAACTAGTGCAGCCAAACTTGTGCTTTACATGGTTTTTCTCCCCTTTAAGTGAAACATTGATGTCCCAAATATTTATGATATTTAAAAATTTGCCTTGATTTCTGCACTTTACTCTATTTCAGACTAATATCTTGGATCTGCACTGTTCTATCTACATGCTTTTGTTTTTGTCAATTTCCATGTATCATATTTGTCAAATTTATTTTTTTGTCAACACTAATGTACTTTTGTTGTGATCTGAAATTCAATGATCCTTTCAGCTTCATCTTCAAGAAGGTGGCCTATGCTGATATTAATGGAGATGGGTTCTAGATCATGTCCAGGTGCACATTTTTTACTTTCTACATTAATTCTACTTCTTTGTCTTGTTTTCTATCGGATTAAATGTCCTGGTGTACATTTTTTTGAAAGAAGTTAATTTCTTCAAAATAGTGTACATTTAATTTAATTTTTGGTTGAGTCTTTTTTCTTTCAATGGCACAGTTGGCCTTACATAACATACTTTACCACTACAGTTTGGATCTTTGTTGCTATTTCCATCAATCAGCGCCGATGGATCTCTTAAGTATAATGTGTTTTGACTGAGACTGGTGATCATGATAAGTGATAGTTACAGAGGATATATTACCGTTGCTATGGCATGCCCATGGTTGATAATCTCTGAGCTAATGACACCTGTCTGGTTTGCGTGTTAGCATATTTAACATTTGTACAAAGAACCCAACTACATGGATAAATTCATCACACTGTTTTAGAGGCGAAGAAATAATAGCCACCATTTTTTACTTTGATCCACCAGTCATGTGTATCTTTTTACTCCATTTAGATGGTAGCTAGAAAATTGGTGAAACAAATTCATTTTATAGAAAGCTATCTAGTTCATGGTTTTTTTAACAATGCGGTGGAACTTCTTTCCTCTCTGTAGGTGGGGGAAATGGTGCTGAACAAACTGTTGTTAGTGGATCCATGGAAGTGTTGCGACCCTGTTGGGCTGTTGCAACATCTGGTGTACCAGTACGAGAACAACTTTTCAATGCTTCTATATGTCATCATTCCCCTTTTAATTTGTTCCAACATGGAGAATTTTCCAGAAGTTTCAGTCGAACCCAGATTTAGGTTCTCTGAGGTTGCCACGCCCATTCTCATTCTATGAAGGATGGCTCAGACATCGTAAAGGAAGCCATGGGGACATTATCTTCTTAACAAACAGAGGGGAGGTATGTTCATCTGAACCTAACCAAGTTTTATATATCATCGATCTTTTGGTTCCAAATCAAAATGGCATTTCCTGTTTATGGAATAATGCCCTCTGTGTGTGTGCATGCATGTCTGTGTAAATCCCCTCAATCATGTTATGCTTTTACAATTCAAACAATTAGGAATGATTCCCACACTTGCAAATGAATGGTAAGCCTGCATTTGAGCTATATCCAAACACTCGGTTGGCGAAAACAAACACTCCAACGGAATGATTTCCTTTACTTGTATTCAGACTGCTGCATGTAGGAACATAGGTTGAAACACTCTTTGCTTGACTAAGATTCCCATGTTAGGCTATATAGAGTGCATGTTACTGTGCACTTTGTTATGCTGAAGAGTTGATAGAAATTTACATTTCTCAGGTAACATCATACACCCCTGGCTTGCATGGTCATGATGCTATCTGGCAATGGCAACTCTTGACGGGTGCTACATGGTCAAACCTCCCATCACCATCTGGGATGATGGAAAGTATGGTGGTTCCCACCCTGAAGGCGATCTCATTGCGGGCCCATGATAATCAAGAACTGATCCTTGCAGCAGGTGATCAAGAAGCCGTAATGATATCTCCAGGAGGAAGCATATTGACTTCTGTCGAGCTTCCTGCAGCACCGACACATGCCTTGATCTGTGAGGATTTCTCAAATGATGGTCTCACTGACCTTATTCTTGTGACCTCAAATGGGGTGTACGGCTTTATCCAAACCAGGAACCAGGTGCCCTCTTTAGCACCTTGCGGGCTGCCTTATAGTTGGGATGGGAGCCATATTCGTTACCCAATATCTAAATTCCACGAAGGGGAAACCTCGTGCTTCATCAGGTCCCAGGTAAAAAAAAAACAGTTCTTTTATAACAACATCCCCTGACGTGAAGCAAGACAGTTCCGAGAAGAGAAGTCATGATACAGTTGGAAGAATGACATTGGAGGAGATCCCTATGCTCATGGTCTTGGTGGTGTTCATGGGGGATATTGGGACTGGAACAACATTAACTCGACCACATAGAAAAGGGTTCATGAAAGCTTTTGGAAGATTTTTGGGATCGTTGCTTAAATTTATACATACAATGTTTCATTTTTTGGTATTCATAATACATTTGATATTTTATTTATAGGTCAGAACTGAACGTTGCAGAAACCTTTGAAGTGATTGATGGTGCTTGTATAGTGACAGCATAGGTTGGTAGCCCTGGATAAAGTCTATGTTTTTGTTTCTGTCTCTATCAGGTCAGGTTGTGTACCTTTACTGAACCAGATGATCAGCAGCTGTGTCCCCCTACTGATTGTTTTTTATAATTTCCCCTTTTTCTTTAACTAGACGGGAGTGTATGGGCAGGTGCCCTTTGCGCCCCCCATCGTTTTTAATTTGAGTAATGTCCCAAAATAATTTTTTAAGAAATATTTTATTTTCAAAATAATTCATATTTCAAAATTATGCATTCTTATTATCATATTAAAATTTAAGAAAAATTTAAAAATTGATGTCACAACCAACCAATGTCAAGAGATCAACTAACATCTGATAACGGCTGTCATCCCGACCTCACTCTTTTAATTTCACGTCAGCAGAACTTTTTCTATTCTTATGTGGGAGGATAAACCTACAGGAGAGTTCCTAGTATTGGGGGGTCGGCAGTCATTTTTAATGTTCTGACTTTTGGAATTATGTGCTCGTTATTGCTGGAAAGCCCACACAAAAAAAATGTCCTCGATAGTTGCTTTCAAATCAAGATACCCTCATTTTTTTTTTGAATATTTCAATATTCAATTGGAAATCACAGAGAAGACATTTCTTAGAAAGGGAAAATTGTGTTACCTTATCCTTAATTGAGGCATATATATGTTTGAAATGAGATTGAGAACCCATGTTATTGAGAAAACTATTTTCATCTACCTTAAAGTAATCTAAAAGTATTTATTAAATAGTATTAGTACTTTTTTATGTGATTTGATGTTAGTATGTTACATAAAATTTGGATTTCTTTAATAGAATATGACAGATGTATATATATATATATATATATATATATATATATATATATATATATATAATCAACAATTAGGTATAGTTACTCCAGAGAAGAGGCATTTGTGTTCCAACCCCTAAAAAACTGAAGAGTCATGATGCATAGAGGGGTTCAACGGAGGGTCGTTGGGGAGGTAGTGGTGGTGACCTTGTCTTAGGGCTAAAGGAGGCAATTAAGCAGCAGGAGAGCATGGGGTGTATGTGGTGCAATATTTTTCAATGAAAGTTTGGTCCCATGAATTCCAGTTTTTGTTTTGTCCACCACAAACTAACTACTAAATCAATTAGCTTAGCTGGTCAATTGAAGGTTTTTCTTTCCTTCACACTTCACTAGTGTTCACAAGGAATAAGCCAAATAAAGGCGTTTAGAAAGCAACACAATCACAGACTAATGAGAAAATTGAGGAAGGCTTCTGCTTTATAAGGTTCTACTGTTCTCTTCTCTCTCTCTCTCTCTCTGTTTTTAATAGATTTGCATTGATTTCCCAACTCTAAGATAAATGCAGCCCTTTGCTTCACTTTGACAGAATTTTTTGTTACTTATTCTTCTAATGGCCTCACAGTTGCCATTTGTTGTAAGATTTTCTCTGCTTACCTTTAGGCTTTAGCTTTTTCTTTGTTATCCCGCGTGTTTGGAATATAAAGAGGACCTTAGATTACTAATTTCCTTCCTTCTTGAACTTGCAGTATTCGTTATCGCAATCGTTGACTTGGCTGAGAAGTTTTGGCACAGGGTTAGAAGATGTCTAGACAGTTCCGACGGGTTCTTCGCACTAACAATGGGCAAATTCCTTACTGATATCTAGAAAGATAAGACCACCTGATTTTCCTCTCAACATCTCAAAATAGCAACCAACAACTTCTGGGATCCTGCGATTTCGGGGCGGTCTATAAGGGGTATTCGCCTACGGACTGCCGTGGCGGTCAAGGTTATAATTGGAAGCTCTCTGACACAAGAACTGAAGAACAGTTCATGGCGGAATTAGTACCATCGGAAGAATCCACCTTTCAATCTTGTTAAGCCTTCTACGGGTCCTTGCTTTTGAATGCTCTTTGGCTTATGAATTCATGGACAACGTACGGCTCGCTTGACAATCATTTGTTTCTGAAACCCCATTTTGTCACTCCGAGAAGCTTCTAGAGATAGCCGTCGGAACAGCCAAAGCAATAGCATATCTTCATGATGAATCCACAGTCCACACAAACAGAGAATAATCCACTACGACATAAAACCAGGGAACATCCTCCTAGTCCTGGACGCCAAATTCGGCCCAGGCCTGGCCAAGCTCTGCAACAGGGAAATTACCCATGTAACCTTAAAAGGAGGAAGAGGAACTCCATGGTATGCAGTCCCCAGAACTCTGGATGCCCCTGCCTATCACCTACAAATGTGCTACGGGATGCTTCTGTTTGAAATTAATACTGTGGGTAGGAGAAGAAACCTTAATGTGAATGCTGAAGAGTGGAGATGGGAGCGTGGGATTGAGGATAAGAACAGATTCATGGTAGAGAAGATGGCAAAGGTAGCTCTTGTGGTGTGTTCAGCATAGTCTCAAGCAAGACCTCTGATGGGCATGGACCATGGTGAAAATTTCCTAAAAGGAGCTTTAGGTCTGCTTTCTGTAATTCACGAAATTTTTTAACTCTATCCAAAATCTCATTACTTAAAATTTTCAATGTATTATAATCTTTGGGCTTTCTATTTTTAAAATACGCTTTCGCATCAATTTAATCAAAAATATTAATGCTAAAATCGTTTTCAGAAACAATTTTCAAAACGAAGCTTACACGTAAACAATAAAAACGCTGCTTAAACGACAAGCATTATTCACAATCCCGTGTTTTCGAAATTGACGGTAAGAAAATCAGAAATAAGACCTAGCGTAAGAAAAGCAAGAAAATAGCCATAATCCCGCTGCTGATGACTGAAACAAAGAAACAAATACGTACGCTTAATTCATATATAAATGCCAAAATAAGAATTCATTTTCTTTCGTTTTCTCAAAATTGCTATTCTGATTCTCGTGAATTAAACGCTAAGCCTTGCTAAAGTTTCACTGTAGAAACAAAATTTTCTACCTACTAAACAGGGCCTTAGATATTCCAATGCCTTTAAACCCTTTTTAGTATTTCACAAAGGGGGGGGGGATATAATAGCACTGAAATGAGATGTCCACTGGGTTTGAGTCTTGGTTCTCCAAGAATACAGGAGGAAGTGAACCCCCACTTACGTATATGTGAAAAACTTTGAGGTGGAAGAAGTGTGAAATCATGTTGACCACTTATTACAGGCCCAATGGCATGTACATTGTGTGGAGAAGAGAAAATATAGTGATAATTTTAAGTCATTTACATTTTGATAAAATAAAAAAATAAAATTTGTCTTGTAGGATTCTAGATCAAATACATTGTCTTTTGAATGCCAGATACGTCGTCATGTATAATCATCCATCATGTTAAAGAATCCAGGGTTCCTATGCTTACAATTGAATTTTCTATTGTTTTTAAAAAACAAGATTGAGAATTAATGGAAAAGCTATTGGTTAATAAGTTGAGTTGAGGTCGAACAAGATCGGAACCGAATCAAATGTCAAAACTAGTTGACTTCAAATGATGTAGATGTTAATATAATATTAATTAATTGCTTGGTTTATAATTTCCAATTTGCTTTTATACATTTCAAGGAAAAGGCAAGAGTAGAAGCAAAAATAGAGTGACCTATTCAATGACGTAGATGTTAATTTATATTGAAACTTCTCCCAGATCATCCACCGAATCGAGCTACAAATTATCACCGATGGTGCGAAAATAATAGTTGTTTAACTTGTTTTGTCTAATTATTTCACAGGAGTTTTGTCCCTCTAGTCCTGTACAATTAATGTACAAGTCAATCATCACATACCACCCCATTTGTGGTTAAAATCGGCTAAAATAGTTTTTGTTGCATAATATGAAGATTAAACATTAAAATATGTTATTCTTGTGAAAGAAAAATTTTCCAAATTTAAAACAAAGAAATAATTAGAAAAAACGTTTGCAGGAGTAATCTTGATTCCTATGATATTGGGATACCTTACATAAGATAAGATAAATGTAGTAATTAATTATTGGGAAAACCTTATGGATCATTCATTCTCTTCATATTGGTATGGTATTATCCATTTTAAGCTTAAGTCCTCGCAGTTTTGTTTTTGACCTTCTTCCTCAAAAGATTTTATATTAATTGAATATTGTTCATACTTATATATTTATAATTACTTTCATTTCCAATACTTACATATTTATAAATACTTTCATTTTTAATCGATATAGGATATGACTTTGGCCACACACCCAATATTTATCTTTTGCTTGCAATGTTTTGGATTAATGCGTATATTGACTGTTATAAGAATCTAAGAAACACGCCTTATTATCCTATTACTCTAATTTCATAACAAATAAATTGACTAGGCTCTAACATGTGGATTGGATTAAAAGAGAGAAGGATTTTAGTAATCACACAAGGTAAGCTAAATGGGTAACTCTGTCGAGATAGATATTCCAAAAATCAAAAACTTAGCCATGAGTTTATATACACTTGAACCCTTGCAAAATATCCACTTATATATCTTACGGATGGCAACGTGTGGGGGCGAATCTCATCTCAAAGTCATCTTGTTAATTTATACTATTTCTTACATGCAGAAAATCCTAAGAATCGATTCGATTAAGAACTTAAATTGAAATCGAACTAGAAATAGAGTAAACTAAACCGACGGCTCGACTGGGGTTTTGTTTATATAATTCTCGATTTAGGTTTAGGATACAAAATACAAAACCGTAGTTTTGGTGTAAACCAAAAAAAAAATACAAATATATAAGAAATCGATTCGATTGAGAAATTAAATTGAAATCGAACTATAATGAGTTAACTAAACTGACGGCTCACTTCAGTTTTGTTTTATATAATTATTTGCTTAGGTTTAGGGATACAAAATACAAAAACCGTAGTTTTGGTTAACTATTAAGATTATACTAGAATATCTAATCTTTCTATTTTTAATATGTATATTTCTCGATTTGGTCAATGGTATAATCAATACATTATAGCCATATTTATAGCTTGATTTGGTCACCCAGATAATTGCCATAATATACCATATTTATACTAGACGCATAACTGGGTGTTCGACTCCTTTAGTTTGTAATATTATATATGACCTACGTGAATCCAACAGAAACTGGGATGAAAAACTCACCCTTCACAGACGTGAGCTTCCAGCAACCCAGCAAGCTTTTACCCATTTATTTTCTTTCACGATTTCTTCAAACATCATCATCACCTCTCTCCCGATTCTCCTTCTCATTATGGTCGACGACGGGAAAATGATCCCCATTCTTATTATCTCGGGTCCGAGATCAACTCGAATATGATCACCCACGCGGATCCTTTCTAATGACAATTATATTTCATGGGCATGCGCAATTGTTGTCTTGAAAGCTCGTCAAGTTTGTGTTTGTCACGGATTCACCAAACCAACTGGTACAAGAAACAACTCGACGTGACACCGTCAATTTATGCTTGTTCACGGATCACACTAATTTCGATCCAAATTGGCGCCCATTCCTTTTCATGATGAAGCCAAACGACTGGGATTATCTTGAGAAGCTACTTATGGCCAATGGTCCGCCAACAATTGAGGGTCGGAGACACTAATCGTAAGCAAACTTCGAATATGTCTATTGATGATTATTATACCTCGCTTGATGGGATCGTATGATGAATTGACTGTCTGCCTCTCCATGGTGCCCTCGTGGTAATTGTACTTGTGATGTTGTCAGGGCTCGACTTGCTACGGACGGAGGAGGAGAAACTCCATCAATTTCTCATTGGCATTAATGATGAGTTACATGCAACTAAGACGTCGAATTTGTCATTCACTTCTCCTTTACCCTATTCTGATCGTGTGTATCAAGCATGTCTTCGTGAAGAAAGTCTCGGGAGCGTATCGAGATAGAGCGGACAAGGAGGAAATCCATCATTTGCTCTACAAAGCTGCCACGACCCAGGCTCGTGTTGCAGATCTAGATAAATCAAAAAATTGTATTGTTACGTTTGTAGCGATCGGGTCATGATGACAATACTTGTTTCAAAATGCATGGATATCGGATTGGTGGGAAGATCAGACCGTGGAAGTCGGTGATGCACGACGATACACAACCACCTCCTGTCCTCCATTTGCTCCTCATTAGTCGACCCCAATGGAGTAATTTGCAGCGGTCGTAATTTCCCTTAATCGCGTGGGCGGTGGGGGACGATTTAGTGGCCACTCCTCTCCTTGGGTCCTCTGGCATTTCTTTGCGACTTAAAAGCGGAAGAGGTTCAAAATTTTATTGAATATGATAAATAATCGCCCGACATGATCGAGATGATGGGTGAATTTCTCTCCTTTTCTTGGATTATTGATATTGGTGCTTCTCACCATATTCACGGCAGCATTGAATCATGTTTGTGGACACTCATCATATTTCGCAATGTTGATTCTTTGATTTACTATGGTGCACATGCCATTGCTACTAAAGTGGCTTAGCGTTTGTTGATGAGTTGATACTTGAACATGTTTTATTTGTACCACAGGTTACATTGCAACAATCTTGGTGTCGATTAATTAATGATTCTAAATGTCTTTTACAATTCAACGATTCATTATGTGCTATACGGGACCCTACGCTGGGAGTCGATTAGGCCGGTGAGCGTAAGGATGGACTCTATTATTTTGGCCAGTTCCTGCGGTGTGTCTTGATAGCGGTTCCAGAGATTTAGTTACTGAGTTATTGGCATCGTTATGCTGGGCATCAGTCGGATAAATTACGTCAAGTTAGTTCGGTATTCTTCCCGATTACTTCTAGAAGAAATTGAATAAACATCACGAGTTTGTCCTCAAGCGAAGCAAAAACGTGATAGTTTTCTGTCGGTGATAGTAAAGAGCTAGTCGAATCTTTGTTATTCATTGTGTGATTTATGGGGCCCAAATAAGATACCCTCTTCGTGTGGGCACATTATTTTTTTGACTTTGGTGGATGATTTTTCAAGAGGCGCTATGGGTTTATTTATTGCGTTCAAAACACAAGTTATCGTTTTTTATTTCATTTTACTTTGCAGTTGCCATGCAGTTGAAACACATGTCAAAATAGTACGGAATTGATAATGGTACGGAGTTTAAATGTATGTTGGATTATTTTGATACATGGCATTATTTTCAAACCTCTTGTGTTGGGACTCCCTCATGAAATGGTCAAGTAGAACCCCGAAAACATCAACATATTCTTAATGTGGGTCATGCTTTGATGGGCAGGCGTCTTCCTATTACTTTTTGGGGAGAATGTGTGCTTGGTGCCTTGTAGCTATCGTGCAGAGCTCCTTAAGTTTGCTCCTATCTGACTCCTTCCCGTGCTCTCACTGGCGGTACTTGAGTATGATGAACTTAAGGTTTTGGTTTGTTTAGCTTTGCCCTGATCAAAAGGCCAGGTAATAAATTTGCTCCTCGAAAGTAGGAAGTATGCTATTAGATTTTATCCATGGGAAAAAGGGTGGAAGTATATGACCTTCAGACATGTGACATCTTTGTTTCGAAGATGTAAAGTTTCATGAAAATGAATTTCATACGAAATTTGTTTCTACTTCTGAAGTGCGGCATTATAATTAATACAGTTCTAATGCGAGGATTGATGTTGATTTTGGAAGACTTGGAGTGCGCTTTGGTGGATGATCATGCAGCCCC
>JAEQBH010005917.1:0-215197 GCA_016808115.1 Tetrastigma voinierianum | reverse complement strand
TTTCTCAACCGGTTGGACTAGTTGGGAACCGTTTCAACAGGTTCTGCTGGGAAGCCTTAGTTTTAGAAAATGCATTGAATTGTTTCAGTTAGTTCTCACACATCTAGGCTCAAAATCATGCACCGTTTTTTTTTTTTAGATTCCTTATTTATTAAAGAATATTCTTGTGAAATTTGAGAATTTTCTCAACTAGTTCAATAGGTTTTGATATGCAGCCCGCTTTAGAAAACGTGACTGATTGTTTCGCGGTTCACTATCCTACTGTAATCACGCACCATTTGTAATTCTACACCGCCATGCTTCTTATCAGAATTATTTTCTATTGATCATTTTATGATGCTCTAGACTTGAGACTGATGCACGATTTTTGCCTTTATTTTTGATGGTTGATGCTTATATCTAATCAAGCTTTATTTAGAATGGGGTAACAAGGTTTTAATGTTAATATTAAGGTCACCGCTTCATTAGCTTGTTTTCAGCGAAGGTCATCAGACCTCCTTGTTTGTTAAGGGAAGGATTCTTATGGCCATCTTAGCTTTGGATTTGGAACTTCTTAGATGCTAGATTTAGGTGGCTATGTTGGTGTGGGCTTTTCGGCCTTTTTGTTTTTCTTGAAACATCCTTTGCTCGGTATTGAGAAAGAGTTTCCATGACCTTCTCTGTGTTTTTTTTTTTTTTGGGCTACCCATCATTAATCTGGACTTAAACCCTTGGTCTCATTGCTGCATATGGAGGTTTCATGTAGATGCATTGGGAGGCTTTAGATGGCTGAAATTTCAGCTCAGTTATGGGGAGTTGAGCAGCTGTATTGGGAGGCTTTAGATGGCTGAAATTTCAGTTGGTTTCATTCGATTCATGTGGCTCAATTTTAGCTAGATTGCATGAAGTTTAGGTGGCTATAGGTGGGGGTAAATGAGACTGAGATTTCAGCTGGGTTACATGTGGTCTAGGGGGCTGCATTGCTTGTAGGTTAGTGAGCTCCACGGCCTTAGTTTTAATAAGTTTAGGTGGCTCAGATTTGACCATCTATAATGAACACTCGGTTTTGTTTTAGCCATATCTCACTCATTCGGACTTGGAATCATGCACCATTTTTTTTATTTCCTTATTCTTTAAGGAATATTCTAACCAAATTTGAGGATTTTCCTCAACCGGTCGAACCGGTTGATTAGTGCCCAAAAAGTGCTATTTTGAGCCCTATTCAAGATAGGTTTTGAGTGCTTTTTGCACACTAATCATATGAATTAAGCCAATTGTTATGTGCATGTCCACTTAGCGCTTCTAATTTGTTTTCGAGATAGTTTTGGATAGTTTTGCGTGTCTTAGAACTCAACAAGAAGCTTGGCTTCTTATCAGGCCGAATGCGAGAATCCCCTGTACTTCACCAAGCCGAGGCGATGAAAATGTCAAGATGGGTCAAGAATCAAGGCAAAGCGATGAATAAAAGTGTAGGAAGTGATGCAAGAGCAAAACAAGAAGCAGTGAGCAACCGTGATTTATGATTGCAAAATTTCACTGATCGCTGTGTTACCGATCGCGAAAATTTCGCCGATTGCTTAAAATTTCAGAATCATACGGTACCAAGAATCCTAGCGAATTCTTTCGTTAAGCTAGCTTAAATTCGCTAGCCTGTTTAAAATTACCGCTCATGTGAGAAATACTTCATTTTCGCCATCTCGTAAATTTCGCTAAAGGCGAAATTTCGCTAGCATAGCTTAAATTTTCGCTATACTAGCTTAAATTTGCCGTGATAGCTTAAAATTCGTACTACTCGTGGTTTTGGTATTTTGATTCCAAATCCATCACGTTTGGATAAATTACAATTTTGTCCCTATTGTAATTTCATATTTTAGGCAATTTTGTCATTTCACACCATGGGATTGGCTATATAAGCTGCCCCACAACTTTGTAACCCTAACTTATTCCATTTATGTAAGTTTTTCCCGCAGGTTTTATTTTAGGTTTATTTTTCTTTTCACCTCTTTCTTCATTTTCAAAGTCGCTAAACACACCCTCGAGGATGACAACTCATGGATGCTTCGCTAAGCCTCATAGCCTTGAAGAGAGGGTTGCTAGTTTGCTTTGGAGCTACCGCTGTCCTCTTGCTTTGAATGTTACGTACGCATTTATGGTTCCCAACTTTCCAAAACTAAGGTTTAATGTCATTTAATGTCTTTCCTTCGTCAATACTTGTCATGCTTAGTGGTTCGCATTCTAATGGTAGATGCACTGATATCCTTTTAGACGCTATTTACTCTAGCCATTGAAATGAGGTTAAATGCTAGGGTTTTAAACCGAATAGGACTTTGAATGCTTAGTACTTGGCTCACCTCAAATAAATATGGTTCTGTGGTTAGTTTTCATGGCTAAACAAAGATCCATTGGCTCGACTATATAAGCTGTTTTCCTACGCAGGAAATAACCCGAAGACACTTTAATAGCCCCATGTTATCAAGCTAGTGACTCAAGCCTTCAAGGTTACCATTTCACATTTTCATTTAAGCCATTACAGTAACCAGTGAACAAACAATCTCCCCTGTTTTTAACCAAATCCAAAATCCCAAACAAAAAGTCTCACCATTTTCAAACATTGATGTGAATCATTCGTGGGATGAAAACCCATCCCCGTGTTTGACCCTAGACCGCTATAGTGTAGTAGCTTAACTACGGCAGTAGGAGGAACATAGGAAACAAATTTTTGTTGATTCCGATCACCCTACCGTGGCACGAATCAAATGGCGTTGTTGCCCAGGATGGTGCCAAACTACATATGATGAGTTGATGTGTACTTGTAATCCACATTACAAGTGTAGGTGACCTTTTAACCCTTTTTGAATTTCATTTGCTATAACTGTAGGATTTCACTAGGCAGTTACTGCACTTTTTTTGTTTCTTTCAGTTGATTTTTGGTTTTAGCTAACACTGACCTTTTTGGCAAGTTTGTTTGTGTACTTTGTTGTGTCTAATTTTGTGTAACAGGTGTTTATGCAAAGATGATGAGACACACTTCAGGTAGATTGTAAAAGAATCAATACACCAGCTTGAGCAAGGTTTGAAGTCGCTGTACACTGTGATCAAATAACTTCTGCACTAAGAACAAAGATATCAACGAAGATACGTATCCAACAAGTAGTATCTAAAAGTTCGAGGAACAAAAAATGTGAATTTATGCTCTTCGTGAGATAAGGAAATGAAAGCAAGAATATCAACCCTGGCCTAGGAAGTGGAAGAGCTAGAAGGAAAAGGCTCCCATTTAAGTGCGTGCAATGATCGAAAATCCCGCACGTGCTAATCCATGCATCAATTTCAACCCACCGCCCACCCAGTGAAGATCCAATGGCCCCCGCGAAGGATTTGATGTCGAATATGCAAATGTCGAGGTCAATACAAGCCACAACCTAATGCCCCATATGGTGCATATCTGTGCACTCTAATCTGGAAGAATCACCCCAACCTCTCGGGAAACCCAACCCCCGCCATGTGCCCCGGGCAAAACAACGCTTGTTCCTCATTCAACCACAGCCACCACCATCCTCTCTTCTCCAAATGAACAAAAGCCATCTTAAACTTGAGCAAGGTGGTCGACAATTTATGAGGAGAAAAAACGGATAAATGTACAATCGGGCACAAAGAATTGATAATCGGGCAGAAAGTACACCTAAACAGTAATAGAAGGGTTTCGAGAGCACTAATCGAAAATTCATCAATCTGGGCAGATTCAATCACAAAGATCAACAATTTGGCTTCGAGCAGGTCAGGAGAGGGAGGTTCCCTTCCCAAACATTGCCAAATCCAAAAGGTCCATGAGGTAGGTTCATCCCGCACTGGATGGATGAAGTGAATCATAATCACTGTAGAGCTGAAGAGAATAGAGCAACCAAGTCTATGATCAGTCGTAAGAAACATGCAAGAAAAGGAATATCTGAGAGGTAATCACGGTGAAGACCTGAAGAAACCATGCCCCTCCATTTCAAGCACCGAGAGGCAGCAAAATCCCAAACCAAGCCGAAATTGGGAGGTGCTAAGCGCGCGAAGGTGAACATTCCACTGCTGACATTATTGGCAGTTCCACTTATGCGGCTCTAAAGGACTCAGGTACGTCAAGAAAGGGTTAGGCATCAAAAGAAAGCCTTCCTAACAGAGCAAGTCATTGCCATAATCCATGGTAAGACCCCAAATAAATACAGGATCCGTGATCCCCATACCTCAAATAACACGGGAGGGACTTGCATAGACAAAGCATTGCTAGATTTAGGGGCCAAACCCACGCCATACTGCATGCAGCTAGGTTGGGGAGCCTCAAACCTACCAACAACATCACTGTCATCGGGTCGACAGATCAATGAAGATTCCTAAGGGAATAGTTGAGGATGAGTTAGAAGGCAGATACCTCACTACCCAAGACTTTCAGGAGTGCTTGATACCGAACCACTAGCAAGTGGGCCCAATCATGTGCCAATTATCCTTCTTAAACCATTTTCGGACACCGCGTATAAAACAAGATCGCACTACTACCACACCGAGCCCCGCCTTTGCCCTTGTATCACTCTCTCGACTACGCATATGGTACTCGCACTGGGTGGCCCTGCCAAACAGTGGGTTAGATTTAAGACTCGTAGTAGGAGGAGCAGCTCCCAAATGACAATCCCGAGAGCTTCAGGTTCAGAGAGATCAGACGAGGATGGGACCCTGGGCCCCATCCCTGTCTCCCCGCATCGACGAGAGGCCCGCCCGGGGCTGGTCCCTGACATCGTGCCCTGGAGAGTCTCGTTATCTAGGCCTCAACCATCAACTTCCCCTAATAGCGTAGGAGAGCTCATCGCCCCATTCATCATCTACTCGAGGATCAGGAGGCCAATGTTTATCGGGGACCGACAATGGGAACGGATTACGCCAGGATTTTCATGGAGAGTCATTTTACGACGTACACGACCGACCGCGACCGCTCGTAGACTCCATGAGGATCGACGACAGCGGTTCCCGCCACTGTTCATGACATCGTGGCGCTCTATTATCCCCGGTGGTGCTTCGCCCTACCACTCTATGACTTCCGGGAGGCTGATCCACTGAGCTCCGATTCACCATTGACTAGACCCCGGGAGTACCCGAGCCAGCTTACTACTTACACAAAGCCAAGAAGCGTAGCCTCGCCACCCCGAGATATCTGGATTGGCCACAACCGTCACGCAGGGAGATGGTCCGTCCCACTCGAGATACCACGGCGGGATCAGTGGTTTTTCGAGCAGGCACCCCGCCTGGCGTTTCAGACCACCCGTCTCCCGACCCCACCCGTTCGTTGCAAAGACTACAAAGCTCAACAAGCAGTGGGAGCCATACTAGAGGCCTCAGGACTGGATCTCATGGGATTCTCCGTTCAGTCCCTCCTCGAGCCGTCATGACCGCCTGCCGCACTTTCGAGCGACAAGGTCCAATCGTAAGGGCCTGCCTCGAGCCGAGGGCCTCACCCTTCTCATGCCGCGATCATCGAGCCACGTCCCTCGAGCATTTGGGATTTCCGGAGGAGCCCCATATCAAGAGGAGGATCAGATGCCCACAGGTCCTGTCTATGGAGCGATCCTTGGTCATGCCGATATCTTTTCTCCTCCAGCAGCAAGACCGGGAGGAGGTACCAGATGAGGTAGCAGAGGAACCTCCGAGGGGAGATGATCCTGTTCCTGCGCAGGAGCCGAGGTGGCAGCCCCAGTGCCATTTGTCTCCCTCCCATCTCCTCCTCCACCTCCTTCGGCCCCAGCCCCTGATGACACTCTTAGCCCTTCATATTACGCAACACTCTCCGCAGCATGTTCATGCCGGGCCTCGATGGGGGAGCCAGCGTGCGTTATGGATGCCGCCCGCTCATCGCCACACGGTGCATCGATGGACCGTAGATCGCCCCTCCTCGAGCCTCCCATTGCCAGCAGAGCCCCCATCGCTTTTTGCCGTGTGCCACCAGCATCGCGCCGCACCGCAGCCGC
The DNA here is from genome assembly GCA_016808115.1 of Tetrastigma voinierianum. Lineage (NCBI taxonomy): Eukaryota > Viridiplantae > Streptophyta > Magnoliopsida > Vitales > Vitaceae > Tetrastigma > Tetrastigma voinierianum. Next base: position 209,222 of record JAEQBH010005917.1, on the reverse strand, counting down.
CCCGCACGCCGCAGAGTCGCGCCGCACCAAGATGCCGTTCTCCCACCGCCACTCGCCTGCCAGCTCGGTGCCATCGCTGCCGCGGAGCTCGCACCAGCCTCGTTCGTGCCCGCACACCACCGGGGCCAAGTTCTCGCCTCTGCCGCCGTTTCCACGTTGTGCCACCGCTACCCGCGCCGCCGCGTTCTCGTCAGCCGTGGTTTCGCCTTCGCCTGCCGAAGCCCCGGGTTCAGCCGCTGAGCGGTAATCGCACTACTACTACCACCGAGTCCTTCCGCCCCGTATCACTCCGACCACATATATGGCACGCACTGGGGCGGTCCCGTCAGCCCGGTGGTTAGACGAACACCCGCAGCTGTGGCGAGCAGCCCCACTACGTCCCCCGAGGCCTAGGGTTTAGGAGAGCTCACGAGGATGGGACCCTGCCCATCCCCGGTCCCCAGACACGTAGAGGCCCGCCTGCTTTGCCTACGATTCTGTGCCCTGGAGAGTCCTCTCGTCATCTAGGCCTCAGCCATCACCTTTCCCAACAATGTAGGAGAGCTCATTGTCTCCATCTATCGCCGCCTCGGGTGATTAGGAGGCCAATGTTCATCGACCCGACATCGTGGAACTGAGATTTACGCGCCAGTGGATTTTCACAAATATTTTACGATTTCTGCCAACATCGATCACACCCTTGCTTCGTAGACTCCATGACCTGATCACACAAAGACTCCCCGCCGCGTTTCATGACACCCGTGTCGGGCCGATATCCCCCCGGTGGGTGTCGCTTCTACCACTTATTACTCGGAGTACCGAGTCCGTTGGGAGTTCGATTCACCATTGACGATCGACCGGAGGTCCGAGCCATGATGAGCCACCAGATAGCCTACGCCAGAGAGCCGCCAATTTGAGGATCGACGGCCACACCGCCAATAGAGGAGATGGTCCGTCGCCCCGATACCACGGTGGATTCACTTTTTCGCAGGCACCCGCCCTCATATATGCTTCCTGTGGACCACCCGTCCGACCACCCGTTCCCGCACAAAGACTCATGTTCGCAGGGTCACTAGAGGCCTCAGACCGATCCGCGACTCGGTCTCACCCTCCCGAGCCGGTCATGACCACCCGCCGGCACTCGAGGATAAGGTCCACCGCAAAGTGGCTCCGGCCTGGTCGGTGGTCTACCCTTGTTACGCTCTTCGGTGACTCACGAGCCAGTCCCGGGAGCACTGGGATTCTGAGGAGCCCTCGCATCAAGGAGGAGGATCAAATGCCCACAGGTCCTGTCTATGGAGCGATCCTTGGTCATGCCGATATCTTTTCTCCTCCAAGAATGAACACTGTGGAGGAGGTACCATATGAGGTGTGTGAGATCCTCCGAGGGGAGATGATCCTGTTCCTGAGGTAGAGCTAGAGGTGGAGAGGAGCCTAGTGCCAGATTTGTCTCCTCCATCTCCTCCTCCACCTCCTTCGGCCCCAGCCCCTGATGACACTCCTGGCCCTTTATATACAGCGCAACATTCTCCAGAGCATGTTCATGTCGTCGAGGGGACAAGAAGTTATGGATGCTCGCCTGCTCATTGGCTACTACACAAGCATCGATGGACCGCAGATTTGGCCTAAGCCGATAACTTCAATTTTAGCATTATCACCACTATCTGATCAGAGTCACATCTGATCTATCAGATGTCATCGCTGTATTATACAGGCATATAATAAGGCAGCTTGAGATCTCATCCTGAGATGAGTGTCTCACATCCCACTTGATCTTTTTCCATCATGATATATTCCATATTACTGAGAGTGAGTTAGGAGTGTCTTCTATCATGTTTTTGTACGCTCACTTTATCAACCGCCTACCATTTTGCATGTGTCTATGTATTAGCCAATAAAGAGCAAAGGGATACTTTTGTTATGTTTATCTATATTAAGCATGGCCAGCCATTTTGGTTATATCAAAGCTTTATATGTATTGATACGCTTACTACACTTTGCAAATCACTTTTGTGTCTCCATTCAGGTAACCCTTTGCCTTTAATCAAGAATCAAGCCCTGTATGTTACCTTAATGATAAGACAATTCCATGCATGATTTGGTTTTTAGTCAATTGAGGTCTCAGCATATTCAACCTTGAACATTCCCTCTATAGCTACCCACACACCGCACACCGTATTGTACCAATAGGTTGAGAAGCTATATAATTCTTTTTCACTTTGCAAATGACCTTTAAACTCCGTTGGACACCCATACAGGCTCAGAGCACGGCGTATGAAGACCAATGTAGTCTTCCAAAAAGGAAAAGAAAAAGAAAAGAAGAAAAAGAGAAATAAAAGTCGTGACGCTTTGCCTTGAAACTCGAACTTGGTCGAGGGGTATATGGCGAAAGCCTTTAAAGCCTGATGCCCTAAACCCACTGGTCAGAGTCATCGACTCTGTTCGCTACACCCGGTGGACGGGTTGAGTTCAACAGGTTGTAGGTGCTAATTCTAAGTCATTCTAGGTCCGGTGAGTTCCAGTAGTTTGTGGTCAGTTGATCCTTTTGGCTTGATGCCCTAAACCTTAATTGGTTGGGAGTCATCGGTGGACCCTCGTTACACGGACTTTGATGAAGTCGGGTTTTTAGCATTGCACCCTACAATATAGTCAAATAAAGAAATAAGAGTGTAGCTAGTCCTATTTAGGTTGGTCAACAGTTTAAGGCCATGACAGTAGCTAGGTTGGGGGGAGGGAATAACTTTGCAATTTATTGGCTCAAACCGTTACCTAGGAACACTAGATTTTATGAAGTTCGTGCTGATTTCTCGATCCAATGTCGACCTAAAAACTAGCTTCTTATATGGTTTTTGCTTTTCCATGTCGGTTTTTGACCAGACAAATTACCATTTTAAAGTAAAAGCTCATCCGTATTAATACACTTTTGAACCACACACTTTTTCTAAATGCACAAAGATGCATACTCTTTATTGTTTTAGCATCGTTGCAACTAGCAACGTATCGGTTGGTGTGATTAAGGCTCAAAAGTATTGGAAGCCCTATTCAAGATAGGTTTTGAGTGCTTTTTGCGCACTAATCATAAGGAATTAAGCCAATTGTTATGTGCATGTCCACTTAGCGCTTCGATTTGTTTTTTGAGATAGTTTTGATGGGGTTTTACGTCTTTTGGGAACTTCGCCAAGAAGCTTGGCTTCTTATCAGGCCGAATGCGAATCCTGCAATTTACCGTTTCAGGCAATGAAATTTCAAGATGGGTTGAAGAATTGAAGGCAAAGTGATGAATAAAAAGTGCAAGAAGTGATGTAGTAGCAAAACAGGAAGCAGGAGCAAACAAGGGATTTTTGCTATGATTGCGAAAATTTCGCTGGGATTGCGAAAATTTAGCAATTATAGCGAAAACTTCGCAATCCTAGTGAAATTTTCGCGAGAAATTTTTCGCTGCTAACGAATTTCTAGCCTAGCTTGGTACCATCGCTCATAGCGAAATTTCTCATTTTCGCTATCTCTAGTAATATCGCTAGTTAATAAATTTCGCCAGCATATTAAATTTTCGCTATAATTAGCGAAATTTGTCGCACAGCGAAATTCATAAGCCCTCGTGTTTTGGTATTTTTGATTCCAAACGACCACGTTTTGATAAATTATCATTTTGTCCCTATTGTAATTTCATATTTTAGGCAATTTTGTCATTTCACACCATGGGGTTGGCTATATAAGCTGCCCTACAACTTTGTAACCCTAACTTATTCCATTTATGTAAGTTTTTCCCGCAGGTTTCATTTTAGGTTTATTTTGCTCTCTTCTCTCTCCTCTTTCTCTTATTTTCTAGGCTGCCAAACACACCCCTTGAGGGTGACAACTCAAGGGATGCTTGGCTAAGCCTCATAGCCTTGAAGAAAGAGGGTCGTTAGTTTCCGTTTTGGGAGCTACCGCTGCCGTCCCTCTCGCTTGAATGTTACAGTACCGCATTATGGTTCCCAACTTTCCAAACTAGGTTTAATGCCATTTAATGTCTTTCCTTTGGTCAATACTTATCATGCTTGTGGTTCACGGCATTCTTAATGGTAGATGCACGATATCCTTTAGGATGTCATTTACTTAAGCTAATAAACGTAGGTTGCCCAAGGTTTTAAACTGAATGGGACTTTGAATGCTTAGTACTTGGTTTGACTCAAATAGGAGTGGTTCTAGGGTTAGTTTTCATGGCTAAACAAAGATCCGGTTTGGGCTTTGACTATATGTTGTTTGCCCTAATGCGAGGAAATAACCCGAGGACACTTTAATAGCCCCATGTTATCAAGCTAGTGACCCAAACCTTCAAGGTTACCATTTCACATTTTCATTTAAGCCATTACAGTAACCAGTGAACAAACAATCTCCCTTGTTTTTAACCAAATCCAAAAATCCAAACAAAAAGTCTCACCATTTTCAAACATTGATGCGAATCATTCGTGGGATGAAAACCCATCCCCGTGTTCGAATCTCTAGATCAAGCATACACAGTAGCTTGACTACTACAGAAAGAGAGGAGGAACATAGGAAACAAATTTTTGTTGATTCCGATCACCCTACCGTGGCACGAATCACCGGTTCTGCTGTGTAGCTTGAAAGCTCATCATTGTAGCTCGTTTCAAGCCCGAAGCCTTTATGTCTCAAGCCTATTCATTCTACCACACTTGTAGACCTTGTTGGGGGTTTGAAATTGAGCCTAGTTTGAATTGAGGTGGGGCCCACCTTGAAGTTCTGAGAAATGTGGGTTAAGAAAGCTTGATTTGTTTTGATGTTTGAGATGGGCACATTGTTCGCTGGTTTGACATTATCAGACAGATATGATGCGGAGCGACTATGTCGTCACACTGTGTTCATTATCACATATTGCTTAATTCGCTGTGTATGTGTTGAAGTGTTGGGTAGTGTATTTACATGGATGTTGTGTTTGAGCCATGTATGCTTGCTTTGTTTTGGTTGCTAACCTTTGATATAGAGTACGGCTGTGGACCACGTGTGATTACCTCAAAAGTGCTATTTTGAGCCCTATTTAAGATAGGTTTGAAAGTGCTTTTTGTGCACTAATCATGTCAATAATGCCAATTGAAGTGTTCAGTCTTCTTATCACTTATGCCATAGAGGGTATTTTTGGTTGATTTGCGTTTTTGCATATTTTCGAGAGTTCAATATCGAGATACGTGGCCGAACCATGAAGATCGAACTTCATTTATCGCCCTTCAAACATCTCAAAATTCAATGAAGAATGAAGGCAAAGTGAGAAGAAATGATGCAAGAGAAGATGCAGCAGCATCGCGAAAAAGAAACCAGTGGAATTTCGCAAGATCGCAGTACTGGCCGAATTGCGAAGGCTGCAATCCCAATGTAAATTGAGAAATTTCGCTAGAGCTCAAAATTCGCACGAGACCGTTCCTAGCGAAATTCACACACTCGCTATCTTCTGGGGTATCACCCCTCAAGAGCCAGTAAATTTCGCTAGCTAGCGAAATTGCCGCCAAAGGCTCATTTAAATTCTCTCGATTCGCTTATTCGTAGTACTCGCTTACCTAGCTAATTTTCGCAGAAGCCACGAATTTCGCTAGTTAATAAATTTTCGCTACCTAATAAATTGTTCTCATCTAGCTTAAATCGTGATTGTCATCCTTTTTGTAATTAATGCAAACCGACCTCATTTTGGTGTATTACTCGTCTTTATTTTAGCCAAAATGTTAGGCTTTCAGTATTTCATTCTGGGTGGTCTATATAAACCCCCATAGTTTTTGTAACCCTAAGCAATCTGGGAGGCAATCTTTTGGCACAATTTTTCATTTTTATGTAAATATTCAGCCTTTAGTTGTGGTTTGGTTTTTCTCTTCTCTCTTCTTTCCCCTATTTTCAGTTACCAAACAACCCTCTGAGGATGACAACTCAAGAGACGCTTGGCTAAGCCCCCCTTTTCTTTTGAAGAGGAAGGCAGCTAGCTTGTCAGGGGCAACTATGTTGTCTTCATGTGTTAAATGCTACGGTGCATCAGATGGCGGCTCCCATCTTCAAATTAGGGTCAATATCATTTAATGTTATTACTTTGGCCAATACTTACCATGCTTTAGGATACAAGGCATTACTTATTGCTAGATGTACCGGGTGGGAAATCTTAGATGGCTCCTTACGAGGCATTGAAATGATGTTGAATGTTAGGTTTCAAACTAAAAAGGGTCAGAGGATGCATGTTACCTGTGTCGACTAAACAGAGTGATTCGAGGGTTAGGTTTGCTATGTCAAGATCCCGCTATGCTTGACTATAGGTTGCTTGTCATAATGCGAGGATAAACCCGAGGACACTTGTTTGCCCTATGTTATCAAGTTAGTGACCTAAATCTTCAAAGTTACCTTTTCACACTTCACTTTCAGTTTTTACAAGAATCGCCAAACTACTCTCACACCGCTTTTTGAAACAAACTAAAAATCCAAACCAAAAGCCTCACCATTTTCAACACCGATGCAAAGTCATTCATAGGATGAAACCCATCCCCGTGTTCTAATCTAGACCACTATGTCATAAAGAGCTTTAATTACTGGCAGTTAGGAGGAACTTAGGATATAAATTTTGTCGATTCCTGATCACCCTACCGTGGTTAATTTAATCAAATGGCGCCGTCAGTCGGGATTATGCCAAACCACGCTTGATAAGTTGAAGTGTACTTGTATCCATTACAAGTGAAGGCACTCTTTAATCCTTTTTGTATATTCCAAGAATGAATCGCAAGTGTTCATCACTTTGTGCAATCGTACTATTTTTTTTTTTTTTTTTGTTTTTCATACAGCCGCTTATTTTAGTTAACCCAACCTTTTTGCAAGTTGTTTGTGTCAAGCTACAGTTCCGCTTAGGTAACGCTTTGTATGCAAGATCGGGACATAGGAATAATTGTGTAGATTACAAAGGATCAAGACACCAGTCAAGACACATAGTGAAAACATGGATCCCCTACCCTATAAACAAGAGAGTCACTGTGCACCCCAATGAATCCAACAAATCTATAGATCATGAGGGACCATATTCACCCTCCTAGAGCAGGCCCCCTTCCCGCATCGCACTCCCCGTCGAAGATGTAGCGTGAGGCCCTATCCGATACCTCTACCTCACATATCATGCAGTATGGAAAATGAAAATCCATACACTCACATAAGGGATTTTGAGTGAGGTTTGCACAACCTTTAAGGAAGGTATGATTGACATGGATTTGCTTTTGCCGAAAAGCATTTCATTGAACCTAAAGGATAAGGCCAAGATTTGGCTTAACTCAATCGAGGCCTAACCATAAGAAACAATAGCCGCAGCGCAGTTTTTAAAAATTCTTCAAATAATATAAGACAAACAATTTGAAGAGACAAATTTGCACCCCTTTGCAAACAAGATCGTGGAAAAGGTTTTACCGCGCCGGATAGATTTGAGCCGAGACCATGAGTGCATGCCCTAATCATGGGTTTGATACATGGATGTCAAACCACTTCTATGGTGGTATGTTCGCCATGAAACGCTTATTGGAAACCATGCGCTGGGAGATTTTCTCGAGTAAGCATCCCGACGAAGCCATGGATTTTCTCGAACTATGGTCGAACTTAAGGGTTGGGATGAACCAAACCCGAGAGAAATGGAAAGAAAATGCCTTTAGCCAACCCTAGAGTGGGATGGCAAATCGGCTGTGAGATATAGAAATGAAAGCTAGAATTTCAACCTAGCTAGGAAATGGAGGAGCTTGAAGGAAAGGTCTACTATGCACAAGGATCGAAAAACACCGCGGTATCAACCCATTCACCGCTTCAACCTACGTAATCCAGAGAACATGATAATGCCCATCAATGAAGGATTTATGACGTAGCAAGCGAAATGTTTGTAGTCAATACAAGCCACCATTTGGTCACCCAATATGGTGTAATACTCATAATTCCAATCGGCGAATCACCCTAACCTCCCGAAACCCAATCCCCCCGCCTCTACGTACTCCCCGTGTCAAACCACAGTTTGTCTCCACCTATCAACCACAACCACTTCCATCCTCATCCCGTGGGAATGCTTCATTTTAAATTGAGTAAGGGCAAAGGGTAATTTGCGGAAGAACAAAAGGGATCAATGTGCAACCGCACAAAGGAAGGATTGAAACTGTGTAGAGAGCACACCGAACAAGAGAATAGACTGCTTGAGAGCAATCTAAACAAAAGAATTGACAACCTACGTAACTCAATCACAAAGATCAACAATATTCTCGAGGTGCGCGAGAGTATGGGGTTGTCCCTTCCCAAACATTGCCAAATCCAAAAGGAGTCCATGAGGTAGGTTCATCTGCAATTCAGAATGGAGGTAAAGGCTATAATCACCCTTAGGAGGGTGAGGTTGATCAACCACGCCAAACCCGTGCAGGAAACCCGTGAACGAAGTAGAAATGAGCCGTAACACATTTTCCTCGAAAGAGGATTCAATGAACGACTGTATGCTACCCATTTCCAGCAAGCACCAGAGGCAAGAAGAAAGCATCTCAATAGCGTGCATCCTAGAAGTCCTAAGGTTGTAAAAGTCAACATACCTCTGGACATAATCAAACAAGCTCCCCGCCATGCAAAATTTTTGAAAGATTCGCGACACCATTAAGAAGGATTAGGCGTTGGAGAAGAAGGCATTTCTAACTGAACAAGCCGTTGCCATAATCCAAAGCAAGAACCCCGTCAAATACAAGGATCCGTGATCTCCCAATACAATTTCGCTAATATTGGCGGAATTGCATAGACAAGTCATCGCTTGATTTAGAGGCCAGGAACCTACCGCCGATTCTCGTGTACAAGCGCTAGGTTCAGGAACTTAAACCGACCAACATCACACTTTCATCAAGCCATAGATCGCGAAAAACCCTAAGGATACTGAAGATGTCTAGTAAAATAGACAAATTCTACTACCCAAGATTTTGTAGTGCTCGACAATCGAGCCAATTGCAATGAACCCAATCAAAAGCCATCATCCTAGGAAGACCATTTTCTCTCTAGCCACGCCAATGCAAATCATCAATTGTCGAAATGGAGTCATGCAACTTACGCTTTGGTAACATGACATCAGAGCCGAACATATTCCACTTAAACAATAAACACAAGTTGAAGAAACTAAAATCATGGGCCTCATGGAGTATGTTCAGCAGTCGCATAGGAAGCCGAACGTCCGTGAATTGCGTGATACACCCAACCAGCGCGGCAAAGTTGTGGTACCGCCATCGTAAGCCACCGTAGGGCAATTGCTCAATTCAGAATCCATCGCGAGAACCAACAACAACGGAAATCCAACACCATGATTCAGCCGCATCATCACGCTTCAGGAGATCATCCTCTCGACCCTCCTTGAGCAATTTGGCAAATGAGCTGATTTGAGCTCAAAACCAAATTGCACCAACAATTTTTGTTTTTGCTTTAGTTTAATATTTAAATAATTTCTGCTATTTTTAGAAAGTTTCAGTAGTAGTTTTCATATTTAGTAACTTTGTAATTATACTATACATCTAATATTAATTTTTTTTATAGTATTATATATTAATTTTTTTTTTTTTTTATATAATAATTTATTTCTTATATTATTAATATTTAAACTAAAAATTTCTTGAAATGCGTATGGTGATGCAGATATTTCAAATTCGCTATATACTAGCGAAATTACGAGGGGAAGTGACTCTTCTAGCCAATTCCCGATTAGGCTATAAGAAGAGGGGAGGGGTTTGGCCATTTACATTGTCTCCCTTCCCTCCCCGCCCCTTTCCCCGATCCATCCCCCGCCGAGCCCTCGCTGCAGACTCATGAAGCCGCCGTAGCCGAAGCCTTCTTCGCGCGCTCACCGTGCCCCGCCCGATCGCGCAAAACCACCACCGCACGGATTTATTCGCATCAGCCGCCAAGACCAAGACCGAGCCGTCACTGCCGCCGTTAGTCATTGCCACCCGCACCTTTAGCTCGGCAGACAAATTGCCGAGCTCGGGGCCACCTATACACCGCTTGCATCCATCGCAACCAAGAGCCCGTGTCTCGCTCGCCACTCGCTTCGCCGCCAGCTCATCCATCATCGAGCCTTGCTCGCTATTACAGAGTCTGCAGGAGCCGTAGCTAGCGAGCCCGAGTCATCAAGTGTCCTATTTCAGAGTGACTCGCTGCCGCCAGCCGAGCCCCGCATCGCCTTTACAGAGCCCCGTGTCATTATCATCGCCGACCCTTCCTGCTTATTTGGATTATAGTTATGGTGCGTACTGAGGTGGTCCCGCTCGCCCCTAAGTTAGATTTAGCACCCCGCAGAGAGAGGTCCCGACCCCAAGATTAGCTCCACCCTGAGGCGCCCTGAGGAGCTCAGATCTCAGACGATATCGATCTGACGGGACCCTCGGCCTGGCCACTGCACTCAGCTGCAGGCCTGCTTCTCCAGCTGCCCACACATCAAAGCCCTGTGAGCTCATCCTCATCTAGGGCCCCGCCATCGCCAACACATCACAGGCGCTGGAAGAGACGCACCACCTGCCGTCGCCTGCAGGATTAGAGGCCGTCATTGTTTCCGCACCCCAATCCCGAATGTTGCATTACACTCGAGGACTTTCATCGGGAGTCTTACTACGATGTCCCGGCATTGGCGGCTAATCCCAGATTCCGGGATTCTATGAGGTTGATTGAGACATTATTCTCATCGGGCCTTCATGACCCCGAGGCAAAGATATTACCCCTGGGTGGTGCCGCGCTTTTATCACTGATGACATCTCGTGGAGCAAATGGTCCACTGAAGCTTCCCGGCTTCTCTATAGATGATCGCCTGAGTACCTGTAGCGGCAAGATATTTCGCCACAGCCTTGAGGCTCGCTGTGATACCCCGCCGCCAATTCCGGGTGAGGGTTACCGAAGTTGGGGGCTCCACCACCCTCAGCGGAGGTGGTGTCTGTATAATCGCCCGAGACATCACACGGGCTGTTTTAGAGGCGCCCTCCTCGTGATGCCGCTGATTGATCACCTATTGAGGACCGCCTTTTCCCACCGCAGAAGACTACGTACAATGGAGGGCCATCCTAGGCTTCTAACGGATCTCGTAGGATACCGGGTTTAGTCCCTCCGAAATGGGTGGATGACCCTCCCCGATGCATTTCAAGAAAAGATCCACCGGAAGGGCCTGGTTCGAGCAGAGAGTCTACCACTGCTGATGCCACGACTACTATGCCAGGTCCTTGAGCATTTAGGTTTTCCGGAGGAGCCCTGGATAGAGGAGGATCCACGCCCCCGGGTTTCACTATTGGAGCGAGCGATGACCATGCCCGTGATCTTTTCTCCTCCAAAGAATGGTGACCAAAGAGGAGGTTCCGCCCAAAGGCGTAGCACTTCAATGTGAGATGAGGAAGCATGCCCCCGAGCCCGGTGTAGAGCGGAGTCCACAAGATATGTCCTTCCATCTCCTCATCCACATGCTACGCCCACAAACCGCGTACCGATACTCCGCCCATCATACATCACATCATTCACCTAGTACGCTCATGCCGCCGAGAGAGATAGCCGGTGTGATAGATGGTTTGTCTTTAGCGCCTACCAGCAAAGACAGATCGAGGTCGGGGTTTCGTTGTCACTCCATGCTGCGCCAGATTATGACTCACCCGGTCTTCCTCGCGGTTCCGTGTCGAGGAGCCCACCACGCCAGCATCTTGATGTACTGGCCGCGAAGAAGAAGAAGTTATGTACCACCAATCGCCACAAAGAGGAGGTGGTTAGTTTCTTTTATGTTTTTGTATAGTTATCGCCTTTATCAACTTTCACTAATTTTGATTGTGATTTATGTGTTAGCCATAGTAAAGTGATGTTTTGCATGCTTAGCTTGTATTCATGTACTAGCTTATTTTGGCTATATCAAAAGCTATTCAAGATATATATACGTACTTTGCATATCATGTTTTGTGCCTTCACCATGTGTAACTGTTTTTTATCTTCAATTGAACAATTGAATTGCTTCAATTGAACAATTGAATTAAGTTTTTAATCGACAATTGAATCGCTCTTTGAAATAATTTTCTGTCAATAGTTCCGAAGATGCTCAACTTGAACATTTCCTTAAGTTAATTCACACACCGCATTACCGTATTATGTCAATAGGTTGTAAATTTGTATACCTCCTTCACTTTGCATAGCCGGCCTTAGGTGTTGGCAACCTAGGATAGGTTCAGGTTACCCACATTCAAGACCAAACGTAGTCTTCCAAAAGGAAAAGAAAAGAAAAGCAAAAAGAAAAAGAGAAAAAGAAAAGAAGAAAGAAAATAAAGTCGTGACACTGCCTTGAAACCCGAATACGGTCCGCGGGGGTGGCGGATAGCTCAAGCCTGCCCTAAACCTTCACTGGTTGGGAGTCACCGACTTAGTGTTCGTTACATGGGTGGATAGGTAGAGTTTAACGAATTGTTGGAGCTTGATTTTCGAAATCATTCGGAGTCCGGGGTGAAGCCTGTAGAGTTTGTGGTCAGTGATCCTTTTGGCTTGATGCCCTAAACCTTAATCGGGCTTCAGTCATTTAAGGACCGTTACACCCGACCTTTGGTGAAGCTCGATTTAAGCATACAATGTAGTCGAATAAAGAAATGAGAGTGTAGCTATCCCTATCTAGGTTGTTCAACAACTTAGCAATGCCAAGTGCTAGCTCAGGGAGGGACAATTTTAAAATTTATCGCTCAACTGTTACATAAAGAACCATTAGACTGCGGAAATTCAAATTGAGAATCATGGAACCGGCTGACCTAAAAAATTGTTCTTGTATGGTTTTGGTTCTTTCATGTCTCCGCTTCCAAACTTGGTGTTAATTCTTCGCTTTAAAGGTAATGTTTATTTGTATATACACCTTTTGAATCATAATTTTTTGAAAATCTCACCGTATACCTTTCGTTTTTTGCACTACAAGGGACTAGCAACGTTTTATTGGGGTGTGATTAGTCCTCAAAAAGTGCTATTTGAAACCCTATTTTAAATAGGTTTTGAGTGCTTTGCGGCACTAATCATGTCAATAATGCCAATTGAAGTGTTCAGTCTTCTTAATATCACTTATGCCGCTGTAGGGTATTTTTGGTCGCTTTTAAGGTGTTTGCATATTTTAGAGTTCAATATCTAGATATGTAATAAACCATGAAGATCGAACTCATTTATCACCCTTCAAACATCTCAAAATTCAATAAAGGAATGAAGGCAAGTTGAGAAGAAATGATGCAAGAGAGATGCAGCATCGCTGAAAATACGCAAACCCGTGGGAATTTCGCTAAAATTGCGTACTCTACCGATTGCTGAATACGATCGCAAAAGTTTCGCAATCATAGCTTAAAATTTCGCAATCCTACTAAATTGAGAAATTTCGCTGAAGTTTCAAAATTTCGCTATGCACTATTCCTGCAAATAAACCACACACTCGCTATCTCTTAAAAACTCGCTGTTATAAATTTCGCATTTAAACAAATCGCCATGCCTAGCTAAATTCTCGATTTCCTCGCTATTCGCGGCAATTCGCTACCTAGCGAATTTTCGCTAGCTGGGCGGGAGCTTTCGCCAGGCTAGCTAAATTCTCGCTACCTAGCTAAATTCTCGCCACCTAACGAAATTGTTCTCGCCTAGCGAAATCTCCCGCATGTCATCCTTTTTGTAATTAATGCAAACCGAATTTCATTTTGGTGTATTACTTCCTGTCTTTATTTTAGCCAAATGTTAGGCTTTCTTTGTATTTTCATTCATTCGGTACCTATATAAACCTCTATAGTTTTGTAACTCAAGCAACTGGGAGGCAATCTTGGCACAATTTTTCATTTTTATGCAAATATCTTCACAGCCTTAGTTGTGGTTTAGTTCTTTTCTCTCTCTTCTCTCTTTCTTCCCTATTTTCAGCTACCAAAACAACCCTCTGAGGGACATAACTCAAGAGATGTTGGCTAAGCCTCTTTTCTTGAAGAGGAAGCAGCCAGTTTGGTCAGGGGGCGCTATGTTGTCTTCATGTGTTAAATGCTACAAGTACTGGGATGATGGCTCCCATCTTCAAATTAGGGTTGAATATCATTTAATGTTATTACTGGCCAATACTTACCATGCTTTAGGATACAATGCATTTATTGCTAGATACCATGGGTTCTTAGATGGCCTTACGAGCCATTGAAATGATGTTGAATGTTAGTTTCAAACTAAAAGGTCACTGTTACCCGTGCTGACTCCTTAAATGTAGAGTGCGATTCTAGTGGTTAGGGTTTCTATAGTTTAAACAAAGATCCTGCTATGGCTCGACTATAGGTTGCTTTCACATAATGCGAGGATAAACCCGAGGACACTCTGGTTTGTCTCTATGTTATCAAGTTAGTGGACCTAAATCTTCAAAGTGTTGGCCTTTTCACACTTCACTTTCTTACAGCTTAATTGCTTTCAAACTACTCACACTGCTTTTTGAAACAAATCCAAAATCCAAACTAAAAGCCTCACCATTTCAACACCGATGCAAGTCATTCATGATGAAACCCATCCCCGTGTTTGACCCTTTCAGATTCACTATGCCAGCAGTAGCTTGACCACGCAGAGGGAGGAATTTAGGATATAAAATTTTGTTGATTCCTGACACCCTATCAAGGGCACTAATCAAAGTACGCGCCATTTTTGCTCTTGCTGAAAGGCTCTTAACTATGCTAGATACCAATTAGATTGTGTGTCATGTCATCTGTTTAGCCTGAGTGACCAACCGATCTTTGACATGTATGCTCAAATGTACCCAATTTATTAGTAGAGACCAAGTTCCGAATTTAGAGGGGTGCTACCTCACATGAGGTACCTTCCCGATAGGTAACCTGATCCCCGAACCCAAAAGTCTAGTTTTGCAAACCACTTTTTCCTTACTGGAGTCAATTCAGGGTTTTTTGTTCTTATTTGATTTTTCCCTTAATAAAATAAAAATAAAAATTAAGTGGCGACTCTAAACAAAAATGTTCCTCACTGGGGACAAATTTTTCAAAGCTCGAAAATCAACTCACTTTTTCTTTTAATAGCGAGTCGCGTTGGCATGTAGATTAGGTAGGGTCCATAGATATTCTTGAGTAGTTTGAGTACTTAATCTTTGAAATTATTTATCAATCCCTATGGGTACGATATCTGGACTTAAAATCCTTTTTATTACTTGTTGACCTGTGCACTTGCAGTAAGCAAACAAAGTTATAGTTAAATAGTTTAAAATAAGAAGAGTAGCAACTTAGATCCAATCAAGTTTTTGATGCAACTTCTAGGGACTTAACAAGTCTCTGGTTGCTGTGTTAAAAGTTTGTCTAGCTAACAAGTTTTGGCCTCGTTGCTATGGATCGAAGTAAGAAATTCATAGACTAATATTCCAACCAAAAAGAAAATTTATAATTTGAACATTTTTGTCTTTGTTTTATTGATTCGAAAATTTTTTAGAGTAACTAAAATATCTCTCAATCTTAAATTGTGATCAACTATACACAGTGATCTTATTGTGGTTTTAGTGTGGTATCATTTCAGGTACTCATTATATGCATAGACAATACAAAGAACCTAAACTATTGCCACTAGACACTGAGATAGAAAGAACATTATGGAATCTAAAGAAGGTAAGAGAAGCTGAGGAAGCAACTATGGCTGAGCAAAGAGATGTCAATCAGAACATTCCTGTAGCAGCAGCAGGGATACCTCAACAGAAGCAAAGAACCATGGAAGATTTCCGGAGGCTAGTGATCAGAAAGGAATACTCAGTCACCAATTTTGAGCTAAAACCTACACTGATCACTATGGTGCAACAAAATCAATTCACAGGGCATCCAAGTGAGGATCCTAATGAGCACTTTGGTAGATTTCTAAGGATGGCCAACACTGTTAAAATGAATGGCGTAAACCCTAATGTGATCAAGCTGCAATCATTTCTTTCTCTCTGAGAGACATTGCTGCTAGCTGGTTTGAATCATTACCCTATGGTTCAGTGAGAAATTGGGAAGAACTGGTGGAAGCTTATCTTAGAAAATTCTTTCCTCCTAGTCTAACTTCTGAGATAAGAGGAGAGATCATTGCCTTCAAACAAAGAGAAGATGAATCATTATATAATGCTTAGGAGATATTTAAACAAATACTAAAGAGATGTCCCATGCATGAAATTGAACAAATGACACAAAAGGACATTTTCTACCATGCCATGAATTACTCTTCAAAAAGAACAGTAGATGCAACCTCTGGAGGTGCATTCCAAGAAAGATAGCGAAGCAACCTCATCTCTTGCTTGAGGAGTCAGGTAAAGAGCAATTATAGAGTCTATTATGGAAGCTTCAAGGAGCAAGAGCAAATACGCACAAAGATAGAACTCGAATCAAGATGATGCCTATTGAGGGCAGTTAGATGCCACCATGAAAAGAATGAACAATTAGGAGAAAATAATTCATTCAGCTAATAAAGTGAGAACTGTAAATGGTATTGAGTAGCATAGAATTGATGACCAAGGACTAGCTCAAGAAGGTGTATACCAAGTTGAAAAGGTCCAATACATGAATGGGAATAGAAGTTACAACTTCAAACCCAACATCAACCTACCAGCCCACTCCACACCAACCCTTAAGAACCATGAGAACCTTTCTTATGGAGGTGTAAATCATCAAGGTCAAAGACCAACTTATAACTATCACCCAAATTGCTTTCCACCTTGATTCTAAGGACACAATCAAGGAAATTCAAGAGCAGAATATCAAGGGTAGAGAAGACAACCATCCTCTGAAGAAAAAATGCTGAATTTTATGGCTGGGAACAAAAGGATACTAAACTTGCATGAACAAAAGTTTGTTGAACTTGATGTCTTTCAAGCAAACACAAATGTTTTTCAAACAAACACAAATGCTTCTTTGAAGAACTTGGAAACTAAAATGGGGCAGTTGCCCCAATCTTTGCAAAACCAATCCAGGGATTCCTTCCCTAGTGATATAAAGAAAAACCCAAAAGACTGCATGGACATTACACTAAGGAGTGGTAAATAGTTGCAAGTCTAAGAAAAGGCAAACTAATAGTGAAGCTGAAAATGAAAATCATAACAAAGCATGCAATGAAAAGAGGAAAGAAATAACATATGAAAGTCAGTAGTTGAAAGGACAAACTGAAGAGACAAGTCAAAAAAATGAGGAAGTCAAGGTTTATCATCCTACAATACCATTTCCCCAAAGAATGAAAAAGACAAAAATGGATGAACAATTTGCCAAATTTCTGAACATGTTCAGGAAACTATAGATAAACATCCCTTTTGCTGAAGCATTGTCTCAAATGCCACACTATGCTAAATTCATGAAGGAAAGAATAGGAAATTTGATGAAAATGGAATTGTTAGCTTATCTATAAACTGCAGCGCAATTATCCAAAAGAAACTGCCATAGAAAATGCAAAATCTTGGAAGCTTTACTATACCCTGCACAATTGGAAATCATGAATTTGGAAATGACCCAACCAGAAGGCATTCTTGAAGATGTACTTGTCAAAGTGGGAAAGTTCATTTTCACAATGGATTTTGTGGTAATTGATATGGAGGAAGACAAGCAAGTTCCATTACTATTTGGCATACCATTTTTAGCCATTGGTGCAGCACTCATTAATGTGAAGAAATGAGATCTGACTCTGAGGGTTGGCACAGAGAAAGTACAATTCAACTTGAACCAACGTCTGAAACAACATGATTTTGAAGGAGCTCAGTGCATGAGAGTGGAAGATATAATTCCTGATAGAGAAAGGATTTATGAATGTATGAATCAAGATCCACTTGAAGAATGCATGTTCAACTCACTCTACAAAGAGAACCTAGGTTGGGGAAAAGTTGAATGCAAGTGTGGAACTGATTGAAACTGTGCTGAACCTGAGTGAGGAAAATGAAGAAGATGTAAAAAGCAGTGAAATGAAAGTGCAAGAAGCAGAGAAGAGTTCTGAAGGGCTAATCCTGAAAGAATTGTCTAAGCATGTGAAATATGCATTCTTGGGAGAGGAAAAATCTCAACCACTAATCATAGCAGCTGACTTGACTTCATAAAAAGAGAAGAAATTGGGTAGAGACTCTCAAAAGTACAAAGAAGTTATAGCTTGGTCAATGGAGGATTTGAAAGGGATCAGCCCATCAATTTGCATGCACAAAATTCTTATGGAGGAGAATGCAAAACCCTCTATTGAACATCAAAAAAGGCTAAACCCAGTGATGAAAGAGGTGGTGAGGAAGGAAGTCCTAAAATGGCTTAATGCAGACTTCATTTATGTCATTTTAAACAATCCTTGGTAAGCCCAATTCATGTAGTGCCCAAGAAGGGTGGGTTAACAATAATTAGGAATGAGAAGAATGAATTGATACCCACAAGAACTGTGACAAAGTGAAAAGTATGTATATATTACAAGAAATTAAACACTGCCACTAGAAAGGATCACTATCTCACCATTCATCGACCAGATCGAGTTTAGACAGAAGGTGCCAACTCACCATTATTTTTATTAAGATGATATTATGGGCAGATAGCGCAGCCTTTGAAGATTAATATAAACAATTTACATGTCCCATAAACCTTCATTTTTAGAAGACGCCATATCGATTATTAACGCCCACTTTCAAAGGCATGATTTAATATTCAAGATCACTTGAAAAGTTATATATTATTCATGATGATTTTCATGAATGTTTTTGTATGAGGCTCAGAATCAGCAATGGTCTTCCTAGATAAAAGAGAAGAAACCAAGCTTGAAACAAAATGTCATTTCCAGAAAGAATAATGAAGATCAGGCAATAAAATTATGTTGTAGAATATACGATCACAAAATCTATGATTAAAACTTTGTCCAACCACAATGAAATAACTGGCGTTTCTTCGACATGTCGGCTTCTATAGAAGATTTATTCAAGATAGCTAAACCACTATGTAGGCTTCTGGAAAAAGACACAAAGTTTGACTTTGATGAAGCATGTAGAACTATCTTTGAGGAGATAAAGGCCAGACTTGTAATAGCAACACCTGATTAGAACAAAAACATTGAAATCATGTGTGATGTGATGAATCTAAAACTCATATATTTTAAAGCCCATTTTTCAAGTATATTTCAGGCTTAAAAGTTCAGTTTAATGAAAAATTATGGGGCTTTCACCCAAATTTATGTTTTGCAGAAACTTAAGGAAAATAAGCATAATTTAGCATGAAATGGAGCATAAATCAGCATTGTGCAGAGAAAGGGCCAATGTCGCGACATTAGATTTCCAGTGTTGCGACATTATGTGGAGAAGGTCTTGACGCTATTACAATGTCGCGACATAGCTGTGACATCAGCTCAAGAGGGGAAGGCAAATATATACCAATGTCGTGACATCATTACGACATTGAGGCAACATCAAGTTAATGTCGCGACAACACAACTCAATGTCGTGACATCAAAAGTAGCCCCAGCAGTCAAACTATAGTAGCCATCCAATGTCGCGACATCGTCCTGACATGGCTACGACATTGCCTACAGTGTGAAGAACTGTCACTCCCCTTCCCCCTTACCACCTAGGCAGAGTGAGGGGGAGAGTGAGGGGGAGGCGCGAGACTGTACTGGACTAGGACTCTTTCCCTTCTTTTTCAGACATTGGTGCACCCAAGTCTTATAACTAAATCAAAATAACATATCCAAAGATACAAAAATACAAAATAAAACTACCACCGTAGTGGTGTTTACAGTGTCATATACATCCAGTCTTAAGTCCCATTTATATATAAAAAAAAACTCTACATTTACATTTACACATCAAAGCGCAAAACCTACAGTGATGGACTCTTGCTAGTGTGTTAGCCCAGCGGTATGCGGAAGATCACAGACGTCTTCTTCTTTACCTACTTATTCGTGCCACTGTAGGGTTCCGGATCAACAATATTTATACCTAAACTACTCCTACTGTTGTAGCAAAGCTACTACAGTATAGCGGCTCTAAGATCGAACACAGGGATGGGTTTTCGTCTTACAAATTATTTTGTAATGATTCATAATGGTGAGGTTTTTGTTTGGATTATGGATTTGTATAAAAATAGTGGTTGTTTTCACTATGCTAACTGAAGGTAATTTGAAATAAGTACAAAAGAATTCCTTGAAGTTTCGGGGCCACTAGTTTGGTAAGATAGGGTTGCAAAGGTGTCCTCAAAGTATTTCCTCACATTAGGGAAGATGACCTATAGTCATTTCCAAATCCCGACTCGCTTAACTTTTAAAACTAACCCTTTTTCAAGACCATTTCTTTTGAAACATAGCATTTAATGAGCATTCACGTTCCTAAGTTGAAATCTAGCATTTAACCTACTTCCAATGGCTCGTAAATGACAACTAATGGATGTTAGTGTATCTAACACTAAGAATACACTGAACCCTAAAATCTTGCCAAGTATTGACCAAAGAAAGCACATCAAATAGCTTTTAAACCTAGTTTTGAAAATTTGAAACATAACTACTCAGTACCTGCTTCATGAAATACAGAGGATCACCTGCAAACATATCAACCTACCTAGCAACCCTCCGTGCATAGAGGCTTTAGCCAAACATCCTTGAGTTGTCATCCTCAAAGGGTGTGTTCGCTGCCTAGAAAGTGGAGAGAAAGACGAGAGAAGAGAGAAAGCGAAGGCCAAACAGGTCTGTGATCGAAAATGCTTCGAATTAATATTAGTTTACAAACTGTTCAAAATGGCTTATATAGCCTTACAACGACAAATACCAATCTATCCTAACCAGAGATAATTACAATGAGGGTAGAAATGAAATTCAACCAAAAACTGGTCATGGTAATAATAAAAACAGTGGGGAAATTCAGAAATTTTCAATACAGAAGAAAATTTCATATAATATTTGAATAAATTTCGCATTGTGCCGAAATCGACAGTAGCAATTCGCTTATTGTAAATAATTTCGCTTATGGCCAATTTCGCACTTCACAAGTAGCTTAAATTTTCGTGGTGTAGCGAAATTTCGTCATAAAGAGGTGAAATTCTCTCTCCGTAGCGAAATTTCCCGGTTGTTCCTCGTTCACCCCTTTTGAATTCGGCTTGATGAAATTGAAGATAAATCATGCGAACTCGATATAAATCAGCTCAACTTGATATGCCTACCGATAGATCAGCCTCAAACCTACAAAACTACCACAAACAAACAAATACACTCATTAGTGCCAAATGGACCCGCACGCAGTCAATCTAAGCATTCAATATGATTAGTACACAAAAAGTAATTAGAACCTATCTTAAATAGGGTTCAAAATAGCACTTTTTGGGCACTAATCACACCCCCTAATCGACACATTGCTAGTCACGTAGCAATGCCAGAAGTAATCAACAAGTAGAGAACAATAACATGGCAGGTCAAAAAGGTTTGTACAAGTAATGCATAGCCTGCAATGAGAATCACGAAAACTTAAACTAATAACCATCTCGAAAGAATGAAAACTATACCGCGTTGACTGTCCAACAAGCTCCCTCCTCGAGGCACGAACCAGCCTCTTCTACATAAAGCTATGGCTTTGTTTGATCAGGTCTCAATCATAAACTACAAACCGCACGCTCCGCCCCCCACCGAGCAAATGCCATAACCTTTGTATGTTAACAAACCTAAATAGGATCGACCCCGCCCTTTATTACACAAATTCAAGGCCAGAGGGCAATGCTGAGGGTTCGACTTCACCAAAGTCCGTGTAACGGGGATTCGCCGAGGACTCTCAACCAGTGAAGGTTTAGGGCATCAAGCCGTGAGGATCTTTCGACCACAAACTCTATAAGTTTCACCCCGACCTTCGAATGATTTCAACCCTCCAACACCTACAACTCGCTAAACTCCACCCATCTACCTGTGTAGCGAACACTAAGTAGGTGACTCCCAACCAGTTGGCTTAGGGAACCAAGCTTTAAAGGCTTTCACCATATGCCCCACCTGACCTGCGTTTCCTGTGGTCTACAAGTAAAGCAACACGATTCTATTATTTTCTTTCTTTTCTATTCTTTAATGTGAGACACATCAGCCTTTCTTTTCGTACGGGGGTCCAGAACCTATTCATGGGAGTAAAAGACACTAGGAAAGGGTTTTACTCGTGAAGAGTGGTTTTGCAGATGTTTTGGCCTATCACAAGACCTAACGTGCTCTGTGTGGTTAGCTAAAGGCGTAAGGAAACAAAGTTAAATACAACAAGAATTTCCACTACTATCCACTCAACTCTGATAGACCCTTTCTAACGCGCCGACTATTAGGGAAAGGCTTAAGTTCATCAAATTGCAAGGCTAATCATTATGCATATACAAAAGTTAATTAAAATATAAAAAATTTATGGGTTCAAAAATAGAAAATGCAAATACTGCTATAAAGTTTTTAATATAACCAAAAAGGCTAATACAAGCTTATAATGGCTGAACACAATACTTAGCTAAGCAAAATAAACCACTGCCTACTATTGGTTAATACATACTAACAAATAGTCCCGTACAAGACAAGTAGGCAATTGATAAAACTAAAACAACACAAGTATAAAACAAAAAAAAAAACATAAGTATGATAAATGCCACTTCTGATGCTAACTCTCCCCCCAACCAAAGCATCATTGTGTCCTCACTGGGCAGGGATCGGAAAGCTAGAGAAGGAAGTGCGACCTTCTCACTATGTCGTGGTAGAAGTCAAGGGGATCGTAAAACCTGCCGCTACGCGAGCACATCCAAAGAAGTCAAGTCGATACAACCGACCGCTCCCATGAGCTGGTCAGATAGTGTTGTCACTTCCAGAATCACGGAGATCAAGGTGGCTCAGATCCGGCCAGCAATGCAAATCTGGACTTCGCGGCGAGTCGACCCCGCTGGCCATCCGCCAATGCTTTTGAGAAGTCGCAAAGAGGCGTAAGTGGTAGCAAATGTGCGATCAGATCCATAATGTACCCAAGAAATCCCTGTGAAGCGACAGGATGTGGATCGGACGGGTCGGGCCAGTGGACGCTGGGAGGATGGGCCTCGTAGTCTCGTGGAGGAGTCGGGAAGTATGAGGCTAAACCGAGGGGATGAATCCGAACCGAGGTCTCACTTCCACCACCGGACAAGTCGTTTCATCCCCAGTGTGTCCTCGCATAATCATCCTCGACATCCTTCACGTGAAAAGAAAAGAAGGTAAGCATAGATGGGATTCGGCCATGGATGGCCAATCATAGCACAACTCTACCGACGCTCAATACGTGGCTCCTCCGGGAACCCGAGGTGCTCTAACACATGGCATAACAATCTCTGCGATCAAAAGGGGAATAGTTCCTACACAGTCGATTTCAAGTACGACCTTTCTTCGAAATGAAGTAAGGTCAGTTGGCGATAAGCTCGCCTGACAACCAAAACTCTACATCCGATATGTATTCTATAATAGCCTTCACGCGCAAATAGTGCTAAAGCTGAACAGATTAGCCCACAAGAGAGGATCTGCGAAGAAAGGCGAGGCGCTACATCCGAACAAGGATATAGCCCTGGGCCGGGCCGTATTTTCGAGAGAGCCGAAAGAACCATTTCTCTAGGCGAGCGAGGCCACCGCCGAGCAAACCGCCGAGCCAGCCGAACTACTGGTAAGCCTAGAGCGGCGGTAATATCTGAAGCTCGCAGTAACCCAGGAACGCCATCTATATTGAATTTAAGCTGCATAGGATTGGACACTCCTCGGGATGTCATGGTATGGTAGAACTCAAGAACCACCCGGGGATAGAAAAATTGCCTCGGAGTCATAAACTGCAGTAGCGAATACCTGTGGACCAACCGCATAGAATTCTAATCGTGGGTCCGTCAATGCCGGGGTATATCATAAAGAGCCTCCGTGAAAGTCCTGGCACGACAATCCACATTCCTGCATTCTAAACGCTGAAATAGTGACTCAACTTTGAGGCGTGGGATAATCGAGGCGATGACCGCATACACTGGTGGTAGCTGGAGACTATGAAGGCTCGAGCCTAGAACGTGAAGACTTCCTGCCCGATGTCTAGCCCGCTTTAGAAGCGAGAGATGCCCGGGAGGTCGTGGAGGTCGTGAGAGGGGTCGAGGTCCCACGTGGGTATCAGACGACCGGACGGGGCTCAAGATCTCTACGGTTCCTCTGGATATCAAATGTGAGGCTAGATTCGATATTATGATCAGAAAGGTGAGACACGTAAGGAGGTGCTTCGACACCTTGAATTGGAGAGATGTATGCGCAGCCCCGAAGTGCCTCGGCATTTCCGCAGAGAACGTGTCTCGAACCATGGGCCTATATCACGCCTCGCGCTCGAACCATCAGGGGAGGCTTGCAAATGGAAACCGGCGAGGCCGACGTAAGATGGGCGTGCGCCAGGTGTGCGGCAAAGGCAAGGGGGTGTGGTGAAATGGAGAGGTGCGAAGAAGCTGAAGGAGCTCAAAGGGGCTTGAAAATCAAAACGCTCTTTTTCGCTCAAGAAAATATTTTCTGTTAATGGGGCGAATTTTCACATCAGAGCGAAAATTTCATTCCCGCACCGCCTTTTCTCCGCACAATAAAAACAAAATAAAACAAAAATAAATAATAATACACAAATAAATAAAATTAAGAATTAAATAAGATATTAGAGAAGACATTTTACTTAAAAATCAAGATAATAAAAATACTAAAATAAATAAATTAAAATCGAATACAATAAAGAAAACAAAATTTAGTCATTACTGGGTCTCGTGAGAGACCAAACTTAGTGGCTCGAATGTCAGTCATAAAGGATCAAGGAGGGATATCTCCTCCTCTTCTGCAGAGTGGCGAACAGCATAGGGCTTCACTCGTTGCCCGTTAACCTTGAATATTCTCTTGTCTTTCTGCCAGAATGTCAACCGGAACTATCTGTATATGCTTGATGGATGATAAATGGGCCCGTCCATCGTACTTGAGCTGCTCCGAATGATGATGGAGCTTGAAATCATACAAAGAGGACTCGATCCCCCGGACGTAAAGTTTTTCCGTAAGTTATGAGCTGATCATGCCACTTCTTCTGCCTATCCTTGCAATTTTGGAATTGAAGTAGGCGTCATTTCTCAGCTCTTCTAACTCGTCAATCTCAAGCATTCTTAGCACGGCTCATATCCATGTTCAAATTTCGTATTGCCCACCATGCCTTGTATTCGATTTCTACTGGTAAATGGCAAGCCTTGCCATAAACTAAGCAATACGGGGACATGCCGAGGATGGTTTTGTATGCTGTTTTGTATGGCCACAATGAATCTAGAAGCTTCAAAGACCAGTCCTTCCTGTTAGAATTAACGACTTTCATCAGGATGGTCTTTATTTCTCTCACTGGGCGAGCCCACTGACCACCGGGCTTCCGAGGATGATACTGGTGGCTACCAGGCTTAACACCACAGTTTGGATAAGAGGTTCTCAAAGGGTT
Source organism: Tetrastigma voinierianum (assembly GCA_016808115.1). Lineage (NCBI taxonomy): Eukaryota > Viridiplantae > Streptophyta > Magnoliopsida > Vitales > Vitaceae > Tetrastigma > Tetrastigma voinierianum. Next base: position 183,841 of record JAEQBH010005917.1, on the reverse strand, counting down.
TGTTACAAAAGTGAGAACCTCCATCACCGATAATTGCTTTGGGAACTTTGAATCTAGAGAAAATGTTCTTTCTTCGTGAATTTTGCAAGATTCAGCTTTGTGGTCAGCTTACCTCGCATGGCACCCGCTCAACCCACTCGGGACACGCATTCAATCTCGTGTATGATGGCATAGCCGAAGGAAGTAGGGAATGGTCCCATGAAGTCGAGCACCCACACATCAAACACCAACTACTTAAAATGGGGTTCAAGGGCATCATGTGACGATGGGAAATCTTTCCCGCTTCGCACTTATCATGATCAAGCCACATGGTGTAGGCATTTCTAAACAATGACGTCCAATAAAGTCCGAATGCAAAGACTTTCATGGTCAAGCAGAAGCTAAATGCCCTCCACGCACTATCATGGCAATGGTCACTCTTCCCCGCTCTTCTTCCTGGTATTATTTCTTTATTATCAACGACACATCAACGCCGCAATTTCTTTCCTACCACGCTTAATGTATCCTTACATGGTATGAACTTCTTGTCTTGTGATGTCCACTCCACCGGGTAACTCACAGTGGGTCGGCAATGAGCATACCATGGTGCTATACTAATCGGTCAGAGAGACTCTTCAGAAATTCAACAAATATACGAGGGTCAGGGTATCAGGTGCTATGGTTAACTGGAGAGATTTATCGCAAGGTGAGTCCAAAACTCACTAGATTTTTAATCCATTTTTGAGTTTATTATGAGAATAATGTTGAATATTGCAGAAAGTGATAATTGACTAAATTTCAATTCTGGTGAAAATACGTTAAAAAATCAAATTTTTAGCAAAAATTTAAGAAATGTGATCACAGCTGGTAATTGAAGTCACAACGAGAAATTTAAGTCACGACAGGAAGCTCAGTTTCCAGCAATTACAAGTCACGACATCAACAAATTGGGCTTTGAAGAAGAAACTGAGACATGAACAAGTGGAGTCGTGACTTGAAAAAGGAGGTTGCGACAAAGAAAAAGTGGTTGAGACTAAAGGAAACAATCAAGAGAAGAAATGCATGTCACGACATCATCTTGATGTCGCGACACCAAAAGGATATGAAGGATGTCACGACACCACTCTGAGGTCGCGACCAAGAAATCAAAGTCACAACATGAAGTCCTTTACAAACAGCAAGGTGGACGGAACCTAAAAATGTTGTCGCGACATGTAACTGAGGTCGCGACATCAACACTGAAGGAACACTGAGCAAATGAGGTCGCGACCACAAACGACATCGCTACCACTAATCAAAGTTGTTTAAAGACAAACAAAGGTAACTTGAAAGATCGATCATGAGCTATCAGCAGAGTTCTATGTCGCGACATCAACTTCTTGAGGTCGCGACACGTAACGTTGGGTCGGGCTTTTTATTCGATTTCCACCGCGCAAAGATTTGGGAATTCCCGCTTTCTTTTCTTTTTGACAAGATAAATACAGCTTTTGAATAGTAAAGTAGTTTTCTCCCTTCTTCACTACCCAAAGAAAGGGAAAAGAAGAGGAACTCACAAGGTATATTATAGATAGATTTTATTTAGTTTTATTTTTTTTTCTGGGTTTTGAACCCGCGAACTACAGACCCAGTACGATTGTTAGTTATGTTATTTTTCTTCAATATTACTGCCTGGAAATTTATGAAATCTAGACAAATTTCTGGAATTCATTTCTTCTCAGGTTTATTGCAATTATAGTGGTTGTGCGTGATCGTCACTCCACTTCTTGATTCTCGCAATGCAAGAATCGTAGCCAACTCTCACTCGAGTTTGATTTATTTAGTTACAAAATTGCTCCCGCACATTTATGGAGAATTAATTTGGGTTTAGTTTTTTACTTAATTCCGTCGTTTAATGGATGTTCTAAATAGTAGTAACTAGTACCGCTTGAGAATGGTCTACTCCCTCGATATCCGTGGATGCCCCATGCAAGGACAATGTGAGACCGAAGATTCCCGAGTTAAGATATTTTTTTCTCGGTATGTTCGACTACTATTGACGGAACTGAAGCCTGAGAGTTCATTTTTATAACCCATTCACTCATAATTGAAGCCGAGGTGTATTTAACAATATAAATCATCGAGAACACCTAATCTAAGAGGATAAGTTCCAATCCCCGTGTTAGCTTATATCTAATCAAGGGAAAAGGGATGTTTCAGGACCTAAGGATGAGCCACTAATTAAGTAGTAGAAATTTTGGCGGTAATCCCGAGAAGGTAAAGCAAAGTTCCCGTCACAACAGAAATGGGTATGAAGTATTGAGAAAGAAAAAATACCTTTATCTTACAAGAGAATTTGGAATACAGGTCCGGGTTTGATCTTGACTTCGAGAGAAGATATCAAACGTTGACGAGAGAAATCCAATTCCTACAATTATGTAAATCTTGGACAAAAATCAGATCCATATATAGAACGGAGTAATGGACATAGTGATGGAATTGACTGTTCCATTGTATTTCACTGATGGTTTATTCTCGTTTCTCACAGTAAACCGATTCAATTCATTCTTTTATGTACCATTTATTTTTAGTCATTTACTTTTGTTTTAATTTGAGAATAATCAATAGTATAGATTTTCATTTTTGTAGTTTTGATAAAACTTTGACTATAAGTTTTGAGTCCAAATAGTATGAAATTTTAGTAGTTGGGGTAGATAACCCTATTCATTATCACCCTCGTGGGAATGATACCCGACTTCTTACATTCAGATTTACTACTTGTATGACCTATGCACTTGCAAAGGCCATAGACTAACCCTTATTTTTAACTAACATTAAGAGAAAATTATTTTAGTGCCAAAATTATCCAGTGACATGGGTATAAGAGAATTGTAAGGCTCAGGAATGTTATTTTGGAGGGGTTTTAGTCTATAGAAAATATAACACCCAAGCAACAACTGCTTCTCCAATAACTGACATTCTATCTCCTAATTTGAGGTTGAACTCTTGTAGCAATAGAACCCATCTAATAAGCCGAGCCTTGGAATTCTTTTTTGTGAGTAGATATTTTAATGTTGAATGATCTGTGAAGATTACAATATCTAACCCAACCAAATAAGATCGGAACTTATCCAAATAAGATTACAATTCTCCGTAGTAATGTGCCTCATTAATTTTTTGCTCGCACAATACACCACATACTAAAGCTTCACTGTCCGAGAACCGCTCCGACAGCAAGGTCACTAGCATCGCACACATTACCCCAAAAGGCAAGTTCCAAATGTGGCTCATAATGGGTGTCGTGAGTCAACAACATGCCTTTAAGCTCTCGAACCTTTCTTTGCACTCGCATCCCATTCAATCCTTCTAGACATCTTTTCAAGGAGCTTAGTAGAGCTGGCTTAGCAATTTTCGAGAAGTCCTGATGAACCCTGGTGATAGAAGCCCCGCATGTCCCAATAATTGCCGTGACTTTCACATTAGTAGGAGATGGCAATTGAGATCAATTTACCTTGCTTTATCCACTTCAATTCTCCGAAATGATGTGCCCCAACACTATGCCCGAGCTTAACATAAAATGGCATTTTTCCCGGTTTAGTACTAGGTTCTTTCGATGCATCCGTGGATACGTCTCAAATGGATAGTACCATCGAAGCTTTCCCCATAACCATATGTCATCCACATAAACCCTCCATACACGCCTCCACCATCTCATTGAAAATAATCACATACAATGTTGAAAAGTGGCCGGGGCATTGCATAGACCGAAGGGCATCCTCCCATAGGCATATGTACCAAAAGGACAAGTGAAAGTGGTCTTTCCTTGATCATCGGCAATGATCTCGACTGAAATAGCCTAATACCCATCTAAAAAACGTAGGAAGTGGATGACCTCATACTCTCTCTAGAGCCGGTCCATGAAAGGTAAGGAAAGTTATCCTTTCACACAATTATTCAAATGCCAGAGTTTCATACATACCCTCCAAATTTCTTTAGTAAGTCGTGGGCATTTCCTCTCCCTTTTCATTGAGCACTCAGAAGAACTCCCCGATTGGGTACTACTGGTCGACTTACCCAAGAGCTATCGGATATGGGGTATATGATGTCGATTGTAACAATTTCAACATCTTCCACTGCATCACCCGCATATGATTCGCCCCTCTGCGGGTCGGCCGAACCGCCGATTCCTCTTCTAAGTAGATATGATGGGTGCATACGGCCTGCTGATATTCTCTTCAAATCTGGAAATCTTCCATCCGATTGCTTTCTTGTTCTTGTGGAGGATTTGAAGCAAACTAACCTCCTGTGGATTGCTCAATAGTGAAGAAATCACTACTGGACTATGCATTTTTCCTCCCAAAAATGCATATTCCAATTCACTACTGCATTTTCCCATGCAGTAGGCTCATTTTCTGAAGCTCCTGTTGGTCTTCATTATTGTCAACCAACTCCCTGGTTAATACATCTTGCATAAGCAAACATTTTCTTTGTTCTTCATGATGGCATCTATCGCACAAAACCTCTTTCACCGCCAGTCTCTCCTGTTGATGCATGTGGTTTTTGCTCAGATGGTAGATATTGAGATCTAAGGTAATATTTCCAAAGGTTATCTCGTCACCTTACTAAAATTAATGATCGCATCGAAGTGGCCAAAAATGGCCTTCCTGGTATACTGGCACATGGATAGCCCCCTACCGCGACCGGTTCGGGTATCAGCACTACAAAAATCCACCGATTGTAGAATTTGTCCACCCGAATCAAAACATCCTCAACTTTCCCCTTTGTATTTTGAATGACCTATCGCAGACAAAGTGATAGTGGTTGGCTTAGTTCGCCCAGCTCCAAGTCGCTTACGGAAAAAGGCGTGATTACCACTTGCCCCCAAATCTAACAATGCCTTTTCCACACAAGTGCTGCCTATGTTAATGGAGATTGTAGGACTCCCCGCATCTTTATACTTCACAGTGAGTCTTCAGACTCAATGACGGCACTCACTTACCAAGCCAAAAGGCTGATTCACATAGTGCCTGCTTACCGGTGCATAGGTCCTTTCAAAACTTTGCATACGTGGGGACTTGCTTGATCATATCGGTAAGAGGGATGTTAACTTCACCTGCCAGAGTACTTCTTAAAACTTCGCCGTTAATCAATTTTTTCCTTTTTCAAAGTTCGTGGAAAGGAGGAGGTACACTGTGTTTTACCTCTTCCACTACTAGTTGTTCTTCCTCTAGTGGTTCAACCAATGTGGGAGCTTTCTTGGCTGGGTCTAGGACTGCTGGTTTTAGTTCTCTACCACTTCTCAACGTTACTACTGCTTTGACTTCATCAATTCTTGCATTGGGATCATCAAGAGTCATTCATGCATTCGCCTTGGTTTTACCGTATGGAAGGGAATTTCCTCAGACACACCGCCGCCGGTTAGAGCATCCGAAATGGAACTTTGCAAGTTGTCATATTTGTTTGAGATCTCGAATATATATTGTCTATTTTCTTCTTGCTGGAGCGAGCTCTCTACTGCCTCTGGCCTTCATTAGTTTGAACATTCCAACACCTGTCCTCTCCACAAAGGTACCTACTACCTTTAAATTCAAAATTGTTACAAACAGAGAAGATGGAGGCCGCCGTCACGTCTCCTCGAGAAAGCATATGCGTGGGGTTTTCGCTTCATGATAAAGTTCTGATGATTCCTCTACCAGATTATGTAAGCTATTAGCCTGAGCATTTGCCTAAGTATTTATTTCGACCTAACATGTGGCACGCTCTTGCATCAAATCCTCACCGAAGGAACCATTGGACAATGCTCCCCAAGATGGCTACTGACCTGCCACCAAATAGCCGGGTGAGATGCAATTCAATCACTTCTTGTAATTTCATGCCGATTTCTCTGCGCCTAAGCCCTCCGACCTTCCTCGGGTCAAAGTGGTCGCTTGCTTTCATCTCCGTATCTCTCTCTGAAGTGCATAAAATGCCTCCCTTTGGTGGGTCGAAGGCTCATTTTTCATCTTCTGGATTCTGGCTTCGCCCCATGCCTCGAGGTTTTCGCCACATAGTTCAAAAAAGTCCATGGCTTCATCTCTGGTGCTTGCTCAGAAGTCCCTCCACACATGGCTTCCAAGAGTTGCTTCATGTCCCGAGACATGCCCATCATAAAAGGGATTCACAAGCATCCACATGTATCGAACCCATGGTGTGGACATGCACCGATGGTCTCCATGAACCCTCCCAACACCGATAAAAACTTCATTATCGTAGGTCAGCACGGTAGATTTGCCTCTTCAAAAAAGTTGGTCTACCAGATCGAAAATTCTTCAAAAATTCGCTGAAGTTCCACCCAACTTTCTAATTGTTCTTCGCCTCGAATTTAGAATGGCCCTACTCAAGCTCTTCAAGTCAATGGAAATGCCGCCTTAAGCAAGTCCATGTCGCACACACCTCTTTAAAAGTCAGGCAAAATGTCCAACTCCCGATATACATGGATTTTCATTATCCATTCCATGAAAGTGCTAAGGTGGCATCAAATAGTCTTACTACCACATCATCAAGCAGGGTATGATGTCGAAGGTGCACTCACTCTGGGTAGGGTGTATTGTGGGTCCCTCATCGACCTATATGTCAGAGATTTACTTGAGCCCATGTCGACTTTCTTTGCTGCTCTTCAAGTAGAGAATCCATTTTGCTCATCGTGGTACACTTCACAACCTTGTTCAATTGGTGTACTAAACGCTTGTACTCCACCGATATCTCTCATCCCAAAGGGTACACAAACACCAGAAAAACAAAAAGAGAAAGCAAAGAATTTCATCAATTGTGGTTTCAAAAAAGATTAGTGTTAGCTAAGAAATAAAATGACTGTTATACATAAAAAGAAAAAAAAAACAGCCCAGCAGTGAGTGCTGAGAAGAAAAAAAACTTGAAATTCTAAACAATGGAATTCAAAAAGGTTTAAAAGGTCACCAATACTTGTAATGAGGATTACAAGTACTAATCAACTCATCATCTGTAATAAGGCACCATCCCCGGAAATGACGCCATTTGATTCGTGCCACAATAGGGTTCCGGATCAACAATATTTATACCTAACTATCGCACCGGCCGTAGCAAAGCACAGTCGCAAGATAGAGGCTCAGATCAACACAGTGGATGGGTTTTCATCCCACAAAGCTTTTGTAATGATTCATACGATGAGGCTTTTGTTGATTTTGGATTTGTATGTGTGGTTGTTTTCACTCATGCTAATCGGGGCGTAATTTGAAATAAGATGTAAAAGAATTCTTTGAAGTTTCGGGGTCACTCAGTTTGGTATGATAGTGGTTGCAAGGTGTCCCTGCAATTTCTCATGATTAGGAAGATGACCTAGTCATTTCATCTTTTGTTTAACTTTTTTTAAACTAACCCTTAGTACTATTTCTTCTTTGAAACATAGCATTTACCGAGCACTAATGTTCTTGAAGTTGAAATCTAGCATTTAACCTATTCCAATACTCGAATGACAACTAAGAAGGATGTCGCTGTATTTCAACACTAAGAATACACCGAACTCCTAAAGATTGCCAAGTATTGACCAAAGAAAGCACATCAAATAGCTTTAAACCTAGTTTGAAAGTTTGAAAACATAACCACTCAATACCGCTTTCGTGAAATACAGAGGATCACAAACATATCAACCCTTATCTAGCAACCTCCTCTTCAGTTTAGAGGTTTTAATAAACATCCTTTGAGTTTTCATCCTCAAAGGGTGTGTTTGGTTTCCTAGAAAGTGAGAGAAAGAGGAGAGAGAAGAGAGAAAGTGAAGGCCAAAAACAGGGGCCCGTACTGGAAAATGCTTCGAATTAAAAGTTAGTTTACAAATTGTTCAAAAAATGGCTTATATAGCCTTATAAATAGGTGAAATACCAATCTAACCTAACTAGTATAATTATAGTGAGGGTAGAAATGAAATTAACCAAAAACGGGGTCGTTTGTACACAAAAACAGGGAACATGAAATTTCACAAGTAGAGAAAATTTCACTACATAGCTTGGGGCTCCTCATGATTCAGATAGCTAAAATTAAGCATAATAAATTTCCCACAAGTAGCGGTCTCGTGTAGCGAATTTCATTGCTAGCAAAATTTATTGTAGCGAAATTTCATTATAAAGTAAAATTTTCTCTCTCATATAGTGAAATTTCCCTACTTGCTCCTTGTTCAATTTCTTCACTCCTGGCTTGATGCAATCAAACATAAATCATATGAACTCGATTTAAATCAGCTCAACTTCGATATGCCTAGCTTGACATGATAGACTGGGCCTAAACCCGCAAAACTACCTTCACAACATTTCAAATACAATCATTAGTACTAAAGGGACCCGAATCGTGTCATCTAAGCTTATTTAATACAGATTAGTACAATAAAGTACTTAGAACCCATCTTAAATAGGGTTCAAAATAGCACTTTTCGGGGCACTAATCACCTACACCTGATTAAAACTGCTAAGCTTTTACGCTTAGTGGGGAAACATATACTATACATGTATAAATGCATACATTATTCTATTATAAGAAGTATTTTAACAATTGGCGTATATCAATATTTTCATGAATTCATATAACAAACTAATTCACATACTTATACTTATAGCAGGCTTATGCTTATTAAGATCTCCAGTAGGAGTTACAAAGCTTATACTTATACTTATACTTTGTAGCGTGATCAGCACTGTGATGAGGCACCGTGAGCACTTAAACTTATACTTATACGTTGTTACCCTCGTGAGGTACATTCGTAAAGGTAATGATAACCATTACTTCAACTATTCGTTATTCGCACTCTTATCATATAAGTATAGGAATACCTAGACAAGTAATAAGAAATGAGTAGGACACAACACAATAAGTACTAAAGGTGTCAGACAAAGACTATGTCGTAGCACAAAGCGTGAATGTCAGGCGACTAATTAGAATCCGTTGCCCACGCAATGTAAGTGTCGAAAGACCAGCGTGAGTGCCGTAAGACCGATCGAACTGGCCCGCCCATGTAACAAGTGTAGTAGCACTAGTAGGAGTGTCGAAGCACTAATTAGAGACGTGCCTACCCACGTCATAACAAAAGTGTCGTTTCATTTAATACCTGGTCTTAGGCATTCCTACAATTATATGTATTCAAGAACTTACTATCTTATCACAGGGGCATTAAATTTGCCTACTTCAAACTCACCGAGGCGGCGAGGTACGGTGCATTTTTCACTTAGTTTCATTCTTATTTGGATCCCCGTTAATCATTTATTAGGGTTCCTATACCCTTGGTGTTCAAATTTGGGCTTCACAATGTAAGAATAAAAACGTGGCCTAGTGAGTAAATCTTACCACGTACCTGTGGTTGCCGAAGATTCGTAGAGTGTCGAAGAATTAATTAGAGACGTGCCCCATCGCCATAAACAAAAGTTTCGTGGTCATTTAATACTCCGTCTTGTGCATCTTACGCTATATGTATTCAAGAACTTCTTACTATCTTATCATAGGGCATTAAATTTTCCTGAGCTCTAAACTCGCCAGGCGCGAGGTACCTGCATTTTTCACTTAGTTTCGTTCTTATTTCGACCTGCTAATCATTTATTGTGTTCCATACCCTCTAAGTGTTCAATTTCGTTTACAATGTAGCAATACCAAAATCGTGGTCAGGGAGTAGTAGTACGATACCACTTCGGACGGCATCGCACTAAACTCCAGCCGGTGAGTGGCACCAGACCACTTTTTCATGGTACCGATTCTTTTTCATGGTACCCAGATTCATTTTGTCTCTGCTTAAGTGGTACCCTATTCACCCCTCTCGTTTGTGGACTAGTACCCGCCGTTGGAACTACCTAGAAATGACAAATTTGGTTATTTTATTCTGCCTTTTCTTCTACGACATCTCTCAATTGAATCCTACATGTCCACCATGGAATCCCTCCAAAACAACTCCACAAACACTTATAATGGTGGTTTAGAATTTCTTAAACCAAACCCTAGCCATAGAATCCAAGGATTCATACCAAAGTTCACAAATCTTTACAAAACCATAGAAATAGAAGGACTCCATATCTATTTTTTTGATACAAACTAGTTTTTTCTCAACCCAACTCAACAAATCTAGGGTTATGATGATTCCTAACTAAACCCTAGGTTTGGAAACCATAGAAATCCCTACCAAAGTCCAAAATACACATTATTCCATGCAAAACCATAGTTCCATAGAGTTCCATACTTTCCGTACAAAGTTCCTTACCTTTCTTAGCTCCTCCTTCTTCTTCCTCTTCTTCTTTTCTCTTCTTCTCTCCCAACCCGTATGAGCTCTCTTTTGGAGACCAAAAATATCAAGGAGATATTTTTGGTCTCATTCTTGTTTTTATAGTTAATTTTCCTTTTATTTTCCTACCCAACTCTTTATTATTTAAGGCCACAACTTCCCATATTATTCCTAATTTTTTTGAATCTATAGCTTCTTTATATTATAACTTCTATGTCCCGTTTTGACAAATTACAAATTTGTCCTTGCGTCTTGTACAATTTCTGGGTTTCAAAATTGTTTCACTTGGTAAATTAACAATTACTAAAAAATTTAAATTATACCTACAAAATACACTAAACATGCTGAAAACGACTAAGGTATATTTCGGGGTGTTATAAGAACTGAATTGTTTAAATGTCGCGACATCGTCATGACACGGGCTATTATCGTAACAAGCCTCAAATCACGCGAAGACATCACCAAGTCTTTAAATACCGATATCTAAACATCTAATGTCGCCATCGATTCGGTGGATGCCTAATATCAGATCGCTGATGTCGCAAATACGATTAAAGCATCCTATGTCAGGAGACAAGTCCAATGTCAGGCGACATCACAAATGCCCAACATCAACTACCACATTCGCGTAGCTTTTAACAACAAGATTCCATGTCGCGACATCAACAAGTGAACTATAAGCAATGTCACAACATCAGGGCAAGATTGTAAGAGCAAAGGCATCGATAAGCTATGTTGCGACATCGACTCAGTGTCACAACATCAATTAAATTTCGCGACATCAGAATAGAGGGCTATAGCAATATCACAACATCAGATCTGAGCATCCAAGTTGAAACACTACAGAGTAGTGTCGCAACATCAATTCAATGTTGCAACATCAACTCAATGTCACAACACAGGAAAGGCAATGTCGCAACATCAAAATTAGTCTACAACACTGAATCTCAATTTCGCAACATCATCACGACATTAACAATTCTAGGATTTCCAAAGTGTGTGATTCTCTCCTCATTTTTAGGGCCCAAGACCTGAGCCAATAAATAAAAGCTCCTAGGGAATAGTGCGGAGCTTCCAACGGCTTTTCATAAAGTCTGTGTACTTTTTGGGAGAGTCGAAGTCTCATTGGATATATTTTTCTTTTTTTTTTCTTATTTTTTTCTTATCTATTTTTTTGAAGTTTGTTTTCTCAGATTAGAAGTAGTGATCTCGAATTGGGATTCGAAGCCGATGAATGTAAATCTAAGTTTAAATTTATGTCCTAATTTCACGGAATCGGGAATTTTTCTAGAATTCGTTTTCAGTTTTGATTGTGCTGGGGCCAATGAATTTGTCTGATCAACTAGTCATTGTCATTTGTGATCTATATTTGAGAGGATCAACTCCCTCTGAGAAGAATCTGTCATTGGGATTATTATTTATAGTGTTATAATGTTGTTTTTGGTATGAAAGATGGAGTGATTTAATTGATATTACTCCTACATTGAGTTGTTCTAAATATCAGTGTTTAGTAGCCTCTGTTGAGCTATATCATTGCTCTGATTTCCAAGAATCCCTCCGAGTGACATGGAGCCGAGACTACCTAAGAGCAATGAGCAGTAACTTGGGGGTAAATTACAATAATATTATTTGAACTAATGAAATTTTAGGATTACTTTGATACATCACTAGTGAAGATCCAACCTCTGCTTTCAAGGTTCCCTCTTGGGTGACAACAAAAGAGTGTGCCCGAGGCATATGATCCACTTACTGATCTAGAAATGTAATTCTGAGAGGTTTCACCTTAATTGAGAGGAATAACTTCTACCTTGTGTTAGCTGAGATTCTAATCAAAGAGATAAAGAATTCTTATCTAATTGATAGCTGAGATACCATTTATTTTGGAGAGGGCTCAGACATCCCGTCTTACGGGGCAAGCAATTTCCACCCTAAGAGATGCATCACACCGAGAAGCCGTATCTTAAAAGAGGATAAATCCCGCTAGCTCTTCGCACCCACCTGCCTAGAGATAGAGGTGTGGTAAGCTAGAAAGTGAAATGTGTAGTGTTAGGAAAAATCCATTTCTACACTAATCTGCTCTTGGATAATTCCAAGGTTCATACCCATGACTTTATTTTTTATTTGGAACTTGCAAAGTGAAGGTCATAATACTGTTTTTATTTCCAGTGTTATTTTAGTCTAGTGAATTCTCTAATCATGTATTTTAAAATTTCATTATTGCTTTGATTCATTCTACTTTAAAACATAAATCTATCCTGAAATTTGGAAGTTCAAATAGTGAGGATCTTGAGTAGTAAGGGTAGTTAATATTTGAATTTTCTAATCAACCCTCGTGGGAATGATATTTAGACTTAAACATCTACTTTATTACTTGTATGACTTGTGCACTTGCAGAGATTTTTGACAAGACCAATTTAAATTGAAAATTATTACTTAAACAAAAGAAAACATATTTTAATTATTTAGTCTATCAAGTTTCTGGCATGATTGTTGGGGATTGAATAAATTTCTAGTAGTAGTGACAGAAGTTTGGTATACACAATCACATATAGATTTGGTCAAAAATATGGGACAATCAAGTTTATGGTGTCGTTGTCGGGGAACGACACCATAAACTTATCTACTAATTTTCAAGTTTAAACAGAAAATTTTCAAAAATAGTTTGAACTCTAATAGCTTACTTAGCTACTAATTTCTTGTATAAGCTTATCATAATATATTTATGTTGTCTACTGATCTTATTTGATCTTAGTGTGTTTCCATTTAAGGAAGTCCTTGCATGCATAGAAAACCATAATCATAATTGGTACCACTGGACACTGAATCGGAAAGGACACTGAGAAATCTGAAGAAAGTAAGAAGCGTTGAATCAACAGTCATGGCTTAGAAATAAGAAACACATCAGAACATCCCAGCTATGGAAATTGAGAGACCTTAGAGGCAGAGAACTATGGAAGATTTTTGGAGACCAATCATCGAGATGAACATTTTGCGCGAGGCGCCTTTTGCCATAGATGCCAACAACTTTGAGTCGGGCTTTCGCCTCTTATCACTATGGTGTAGCAACATTAGTATACTGGTCATCCCAGTGAAGACCCCAATGAGCATATAGGTAGATTTCTGAGAATGACAAACACAAGGAAAACCGGGAATTGGGTGAGACCCGAAGGATAAAGTTGTTCTTTTCCATTTTCATCGGTAGATGGCAGCACCTGTTTGAGTCACTACCAATAGGATCAGTGAACAACTGGGAGGAGCTAGTGGGGGCATACATGAGTAGATTTTTCCCTTCTACTCTCACTTCAGAGAAGAGAGGAGAGATTATTGTATTCAAGCAAGGAGAAGATGAAAGAATTTATAATGCTTAGGAAAGATACAAGAGGTTGCTGAAAAGATGTCCAATGCATGGCATTGATCTGACTACATAGATGGACATCTTTTACCATGCCATGAATTACACCTCCAAGGGGATAATAGGTGCAGCTTGTTGTGGAGCATTCAAGAGAAAGAGTACTGAAGAGGCCAACCAGCTAATAGAAGACCTAGCCAAATGTAACTATAGAGCTCCATTTGAGACTTCAAGGAGTAGAAACAGACTGAGAGGAGAGGGTGTAATAAAGCTGAATAGGATGACTGCTATAGAGGCAAAGCTTGATGCATTGATAAATAAGTTAGGAAACCAGGATAGAAGAATGCATTCAGCGCATGAAGTGGGAACATTGGAAGAAAGTGAGTAGAAGAGTATCATTGAGGAGGGACTTGCTCGTGAGGGTCCCTATTAGGTAAAGGAGGCTCGGTTTGTGGGTGGAAATAGAAGTTACAATTTCAGGCCCAACACCAACCTTCCAACCCACTACACACCAGCACTAAGGAACCATGAGAATATCTCATATGGAGATGGAGCATAGTAAGGCTAAAGACTTGTGAAGAATTATCAACAGCAGTATGCTCCACATGGGTTTTAAGGACAACAGTAGCAGAGCATTCAGAAAGCTAAGAATCAGGGCCAAAGGAGGTCCTAGTCTTATGAGGAGCAAATGTTGAGCTTCATGGGAGAAAACAAAAGACCGTTGAACATTCATGAACAAAGCTGTCGAAATAGCAAAGATTCCGTAAACACAATTGTGTTTTTCGTGCCAACAATTGCATCTTTAAAAACTGACATGCGTGGCAATAGCCCTAGCAACGCAGGTAATCCAATCAAAGGATTCCTTCCCAAGTGATACAAAGAAGAATCCTAAGGACTGTATGGTAGTAACTCTAAGGAGTGGCAGAGATTTTGAAAATAGAAAACCAAGTGAGAAGAGGAAGACTAAGGAAGAAAAACAAGTAGAAGAAGAAAAAGAATCAAGATTGGCAGTTCAGAAAATACTAAAGAGAGCATAAAGAAAAAGGTGCAGCAAGAACAGCCAGTAGATGAAAGAAACCTGAAGAAGAGAGAAGAGTTGCAAGCATATATACCCTCTGTTCCATTTCCTCAGAGGCAGCAAAGAGCAAGGACGGAATAATGGTTTTCTAAATTCTTGACATATTCAAGAAGATAGAGATTAACATACCTTTTGCTGAGGCATTAGCTCAGATGCCTAATTATGAAAAGTTTTTAAAAGATATTCTAAGTAAGAAAAGGAAATTTGCTGAAGAATGAGTGGTGAGCTTAACAGCTACCTACAATGCAGTAATTCAAAAGAGTTTACCTTTGAAGATGCAGGATCCTGGTAGCTTCACCATTCCTTGCACCATAGGAAATTTTGAATTTGGGAAGGCTTTATTTGATTCAAGGGCAAGCATCAACTTGATGCCATTATCTGTAGTGAAGAGACTGAGTTTGGGGGAGCTTACTCCAACAACTATGACCCTGCAGATGGTAGATGGGAGTATGGCTCAGCCAGAGCAAGTCCTTAAAGATGTACTCATCAAGGTGGGAAAATTCATTTTCCTTGTGGATTTTGTAGTAATGTACATGGAATAAGACACAAAGTCCCACTGCTACTTGGGAAGCCTTTCCTAGCCACAGGAGCTGCCTTGATAAACGTTAAGAAGGGAGAACTCACTCTTAGAGATGGAGATGAAGCAATACATTTCAATTTGAATCAAAGCCTAAAATAATCTGATTGTGACAATGCTGAAAGTATGATTATAGAACAGTTTATTCCCATCGACCATGAACTGATCAATGATTGTAAAACCAAAATCCAATGAATGAGAATGAGATGAGTTTCCAGTATATTGAGGCTCATGATTTTAAATATCTGAATTCCAATTTTGAAATTAGAGAAACAGTACTCGGTCTAAAAGAAATCAGTGCAGAAAAGTCAAGAAGCAGTGAAGAGAAGGGACAAGAAGTGGAAAGAAGTTCTGAAGGGCTAATTCTTAAGGAATTACCCAAACATCTAAAATAAACCTTCTTAGGAGCTGAAGGAGCACAACCTGTAATCATAGCAACTGACATGACAGAATAAAATGAGTAGAAACTGATCAGAGTTCTCAAGAAATATAAAGAAGCCATTGCTTGGTCAGTAGAAGACTTGAAAGGAATCGGTCCTTCAATTTGCATGCATAAAATCCTCATGGAGGAGAATGCAAAAACATCAATTGAACAACAGAGAAGACTGAACTCAATGATGAAAGAAATTGTCAAAATTGAGGTATTTAAATGGCTGAATGCAGGATTTATCTATGCAATCTCAGACAGCCCTTGAGTGAGCCCCATTCATGTGGTTCCCAAAAAGGGTGGATTCATAGTCATCAGAAATGAGAAAAATGAACTAATTCCAATAAGAACTGTGACAGAATGGAGGGTGTGCATTGATTACAAAAAACTGAACACAACAACTAAAAAGGATCACTATCTTTTTCCCTTAATTGATCAAATGCTGGACAGGTTAGTTGGACACCCTTACTTTTGTTTTCTTGATGGATATTTAGGATACAATCAAATTGCCATAGCTCTAGAGGACCAGGAGAAAACTACTTTTACATGTCCTTGTGGCACATTTTATTTTATAAGGATGTCATTTAGATTATGTAATGCTCCTACCATCTTCCAAAGGTGCATGATGTCCATGTTTTCAGATTTGGTATAGAAGGCAATGGAAATTTTTATGGATGACTTCTCTGTATATGGATCCAGTTTTGAGCATTGCCTGAAAAATTTAGAGATTGTACTTCAAAGATTACAAGACAAGAGTTTTGCTCTTAATTGGGAAAAATGTCATTTCATGGTAAAAGAAGGAATTGTCTTGGGGCATAAATTTCTGCAGTTGGGCTAGAAGTTAACCAAGCTAAGGTTTCGGTCATAAAAACTTTACTACCACCTATAATAGTGAAAGGGATAAGAAGTTTCCTAGGACATGCTAGATTTTACATAAGATTTATAAAGGACTTCTCAAAAATTTCTAGACCATTATGCAGACTTTTGGAAAAAGATGCAAAGTTTGACTTTGAGAATCATGCAATTTTTCATTTGAGGAAATTAAATCCAGATTGGTAATAGCTCCCATCATGGTAACACCAGACTGGAACCAAGATTTTGAAATCATGTGTGGCAGTGGACTATGCATTGTGGAGTGCTGGGGACAAAGAATTGAAAATATCTTTAGGGCCATATATTATGCCAACAAAACCTTCAATGAGGCACAAGAGAACTACTCAAGCACATAAAAGGAGATGCTGGCAATGGTATTTTCTTGTGAAAAATCCAGGCCTTACATATTGGGGTCCCATGTTATCATACACACTGATCATGCGGCAATTAAGTATCTAATGGCAACGAAAGATGGCAAACCAAGACTGATCAAGTGGGTGCTACTGCTACAAGAATTTGATTTAGAGATCAAGGACAAAAAGGGGAGTGACAATGTCATAGATGATCACTTGTCAAGACAAAGCTTACTACTGCACAAAGAGGACAGAAATCACAAAATCCCGATGAACAACCTGGGCATCTACCAATTACCCCAAGATGCTAATAATATTGTCAACATTTAGCTTAGAATCATGCCACTTGATTTCTCGCCATTAGGCAAAAGAAAGCTGGGAACTGATGCCAGCGGATATATATGGGATGACCCACTGTTGTTTAGAAGACTAGTAGATTAAATCATTAGAAAATGTGTGTCGGAAGATGAGCAAGGTGGAATAATTGATAAATGTCATGCATCGCCATATGGAGAAAACTTTGCAGGAGAAAGAAAAACCTCTCAGCACTGGTGAAGAGCAGGGAGCAAAAAAGAAAAAATAGCATATACGTATTTACTGGTGGAGGCAAAATTTCTTCGCTGAGGAGGAGCGTAAACTGAAGTGAATGAGGTTTCTAATGGTCATCATGTCCAACATCCAAAGGAAGAAACATTGCTGTCATAACACATAAGATAAAAATATATATAGAAGAAAAATGAGAGCATCTCCTTAACCTACACTTGTTTCACCAGATTTAGAGAGAGATATGAGAATATATGGAACACCAAAGTAATAACTAAGATTTGAGAAGAATACTAAAATCCAATAGAAAATAGAACAATAGAAATGAAAATCTAGTAGTCCAATAGATATTTATGTTTTGAGATAAAGCTGAATGTGATATATTAATGAGGGCTGAGCAAGAGATAGTTATATCATGAAAGACTCACCATAACATCTACATTTATTGTTTATATGTCATGGAAAAAGAAACTGAATCAATCTTTACTATATGCTTAAGCTCTTTAATATGAACTATAACACTATATATAAACAAATCATCATCCAAAAGAGGACAAGAGTTAGAAACCATCCTAGTATGTGGTGTGAGAAAGGTGGACCTGAGAGCATCATTCTGGTGAAAACCAAAACATGATAAGGATGTCAGCCTCCAGAAAGAGCTTCTGATGCCCTCAATCACAAGAAAATGAGCTCATTAAGGTATGACAGAATTACAAGAACAAAATCTTTTAAATACAAGTGAATAAAATTAACTGAAAACCAGATAAACTATCCATCCCCAGCTCCACAATCTTCTAATTTTTCAAGCATAAAGATCATCCAATGGAACATCAAGTCTGAATCCCAATCCCATAGAAATATGGAAAATACTTCGATCCTTTCCATCTCTCTTATCTTCTTCCATGTACTTCTTCCCCAAAGAATTCATATATTAGACTTTCCATGTTATAAATAATAGTACACAGAAAACAAAAACTTTTCCTTAATTTATTTCCAGAATTCACAAAACTATGAATATAACAATTTGAACATATGTTTTTCTGAGTCAAACATAATCAAGATTAGAAAACGCAGTACACCATAACAGTTAAAAACATCTTATGATGCTTTAATCATTATTATCTCAGCCTTTGACTCTATAATTGCTTGTTTGAGTATTGTTAGAAATTTGTTGAAATTTTGTTGTTACTGTTGCTGATCAAGTGAACTTAATTGTTTGATTAGAATGAACTGTAAAGTTGAACAATAACACAACAAAATGTTTTAAACCAAATAAAGTTAAAATCTGAAATGTAGATGGGCTAAAAAATTGAGACTGGGTTTTAAGTTGTGATGTCAATGATAGATAATCCAAATTTTTAAATATTAAAAAAAACTGAAATTGAAATCAAAGCTAATAAGGATATTAATTCTAGTCAAATTGAACAATATAGTTCAAAAAATGACTAAATTAACACAGTGGTCAAAAGTACCTTAAAAACTGATTATGCTTGGGTAGGAAAACTTTATGGGACTTATAATCATAAATCTCTAAACAATCCTTGGACTTGTTGCATTATTATTCAAGCTAAAATCTTAGACATCACAACCAACAGAAAATGATTTAGGCCATTTGGACTTTCAAAAGCCTGGCCTTTGATATGCTATACGCATATACCTTAACACCTATTTTGAGCTAAATGACAGTTTCATCATCACAACCAAAAAGAATAAGCTTAACCCTTCCTTAGGTCTCACCTTATAGTAAAGAACCCTTAATTTACACAAAACTGCATATCAGTACAACAATAAATGATCAAGAGGATAATTTTGGGGGGCTATAAATTTGAATTGAAATGGAGGAGAATTAAGGATGAGAAAGGAATACAATTAAGAAAAAAAAGTGGTACTAAAGAAGGTGCAAAACAGAAAATTGAGAAGTTGAAAATGAATGAAAGTTTCAAGGAGTGAGTTTTACCTTGTAGCCTACTGACCTTAAGCAATTAAGTCCTTAAGGGTGTTCTACACCTAGTACCTTAATGCTAACTGGTATGGGAGTTACTGTCCCAAAGCTTGTTAAGGGGTAGTAGAAAACTTAAAAAGGTAAAACATTGCACCACTCCAAAACCTGAAACAAAATGACAGAAAAGAGCTTCTTGAGCAAAATTGAAAATAGCAATGGAAAAGAAAAAAGCCACAGAGGAGAAAATGCAAAAAAATGCACTAGAACAAGTTTGGTGGTACTTTAAAGGGTAGTTTAGCAGAAAATTAGGTTGAGCATGAAGGCAAAATGTTGAGAAAATATATGCAATTTAAGTAAACTTGAGCCTAAAATGTCCAGTTATCTACCCAAGTACCCTAGCCATACATTACAAGCTCAAAAGATCTATTTGATTCTGAGGGTAATGTTATGTCTACATTAGTGGAGAATAATATGACCAACAAGCCTAATGACTCGACATTATAAAGAATGTCATTATGCAAGTAACTCTCATGCTACCTTAATCAAGAATTAGTCATGCGAAGACCAACACACACTCACTTAGTCAAGAACTATATCTGTTTATTAACTATGAATTGTTTATTAACTATGAATTACATGCTATATTAAATTATCTAAATTGAAAATTTTTAGGATCCTGAAAATGAAGCTTAATTAGAATTGATGTCACAACTAAAATACTACTAAAGCCTAAATGCTGATTTGATTGAAAATATGATTTAATTGAAAAATGCCCTTAAAAATTGATTTTTATTGTTTGAGGTGAGAACAAACAAATAGCCTTTTCTTTGCTTGAGGACAAGAAAAACTTTAAGTTTAGGGGAGCTTGATAAGTCTAAAGCTCATCTATTTTTAAGTCCATTTTTCTAGTATATTTTAGGCTTAAAAGTTCAGTTTAATGCAAAATTATGGAGCTTTCACCAAGATTTATGTTTCGCAAAAACTTAAGGAAAATAAGCAGAATTCAGCATAAAATGGAGCATAAATCAACATTGTGCAAAGAAAGTGCCAATGTTGTGACATCAAATTTCCAGTGTCACGACATTATGTGGAGAATGTCTTGACGCTATTGCAATGTCACAACATAGCTACGACATCAACTGAAGAAGGGAAGGCAAAGATATGCCAATGTCGTGACACCATTATGACATTGAGGCGACATCAAGTTAGTATCGCAACAGCACAACTCAATGTCATGACATCAAAAGCATCCCTAGCAACCATCCAATGTCGTGACATCGACTTACATGGCTACGAAATTTCCTACAGTGGGAAGAACAAAATTGTTTAAATGTCGGGACATCACCAAGTCATCGTGGCAACATCAAAACATGCCTTAACCAGTGAAGACATCAGCTGAACGCTGTTGCGACATCAAAGCAATGTCATAACATTAGCCAAAAATGAACACTGGAGATATAATCTAATGTCGCAACTTCGGATCAGTGATGTCGCGACATCATATCAAAGCAGCCTGGGTGGTGCGACAAGTCCAATGTCGCGACATCGAATAAATTTCGCAACATCAGCTACGACATCGGCAAAGAGCTTAAGAACAACAAGATTCCATGTCGCGACATCAACAAGTGAACTATAAGTAATGTCATGACATTAGGGTAAGAATATAAGAGCAAAGCATCAGTAAGCTATGTCACGACGTCGACTCATTGTCACAACATCAATTAAATGTCACGACATCAATTAAATGTCACGACATCATAATTTCAATGAATTTGTTTGATCAACTAGTCATTGTCATTTGTGATCTAGATTTGAGAGGGTCAGCTCCATCTAGGAAGAATCTGTCATTGGGATTATTGTTTGTGGTGTTATAATATTGTTTTGGGTCTAAAAGTCGGAGTGATTTAATTGATATTACTTCTACATTGAGTTGTTCTGAATATCAGTGTTTGGTACCCAGAAAGAGTTATATCATTACTTTGATTTCTAGAAATCCATCAAAGTGACACGGAGCTGAGATTACCTGAGAGAAATGAGCAGTAACTTGGGGGTACATTACACTAATATTATTTGAACTAATGAACTTTTAGGATTACTTTGATACATCACTAGTGAAGATCCAACCTCTACTTTCATACCTCCCTAGTGACACAGGAGCGCAGGCCTGCATACAGATCCACTTACTGGTCTATAAATTTAATTCTGAGAGGTTTGACCTTAATTGAGAGGAATAACTTCAACCTTGTGTTAGCTAAGATTCTAATCAAGGGGAGATAGAATTCTTGTCTAATTGATGGCTACGATACCATTTATTTTGGAGAGGGCTTTCATTATCCTTTCTATGGGGCAAGCAATTTCACCCTAAGAGATGATCAAGTACCGAAGGAAAAGTAAATGTGATCTAAAAGAGGATAATCCCTCTCCAAGTAGCTCTTCAGATCCATTGTCTAGAGATAAAAGTGTGGTGAGCTGGAGAGTGAAATGTGTAGTGTTAGGGAGAAATCCATTTCTACCCTAATATGCTCTTAGACAATTTGAAGGTTCATACCCAAGACTTTATTTTTTAGTTGGAACTTGCAAAGTGAAGGTCACAACATTGTTTTCATTCCCAGTGTTATTTCAGTCCAGTGAATTCTTTAATAATGTATTTTAGAATTTCATTACTGCTTTGATTCATTTTACTTTAGAAGATAAATCTATCCTGAAATTTAGAAGTTCAAATAGTGAGGATCTAGAGTAGTAAGGGTAGTTAATCTTTGAATTTTCTAATCAATCCTCGTGTGAATGATATCGAGACTTAAACATCCACTTTATTACTTGTATGACCTATGCACTTGTAGAGATTTTTTACCGAAACAAATTTAAATTGCAAATTATTACTTAAACAAAAGAAAACATATTTTAATTATTTGGTCTATCAAGTTTTTGGCATGATTGCTAGGGATTGAATAAATTCCTGGTAGTAGTTATAGAAGTTTGGTATACACAATCACATGTAGATTTGATCAAAAATATGGGACAAACATGATGCTAGTGACTTTGCCATGGGAGTAATATTGGGGCAGAGAATTGAAAAGACCTTCAAGGCCATCTACTATGCAAGCAAAACTTTCAATGAAGCTCAATAGAATTATCCAACTACAAAGAAGGAGATGCTAGCAATGGTCTTTGCTTGTGAAAATTTCAGATCATACATCTTGGGGTCTAATGTTATTGTGCATACAGATCAGGCAACAATTAAATCTTTAATGGCAAAGAAAGAGGCTAAGCCTAGATTGGTTATATGGGTTTTGTTGCTACAAGAATTTGGTATAGAAATAAAAGATAAGAAGGGAAGTGACAATGTGATTGCGTACCATTTATCTAGAATGGAAAGAACAACTGAGAATAAAAAGGTGCCTGAAATTGAAGACAGATTTCTTGATGACCAATTATTTTAAGTGAAAATCCAGCTACTTTGGTATGTTGATTTGGTTAATTATCTAGCTTGTGGTATTATACCATAAGAATTCACATATCTGCAAAAAAATAAGTTAAGGCATGAAACTAGATTTTACATATGGGATGATCCACTTCTGTTTAGGAGAGGTACATATCAAATTATCAGAAAATGTGTGCCTGAAAATGAACAAGTTGAAATTCTGGAAAAATGCCGCTTAGCACAATATGGAGGTCATTTTGCAAGACAAATGACAACTCAGAAGATCCTCCAATCTGGTTTCTACTGGACAACATTGTTCAAAGACAGTTTTCAATGGGTCAAGTTGTGTGACAAATGCCAAAGAATGGGCAACATCAACAAAAGAAATGAAATGCCTCTTCAAGCAATCTTAGTTGTGCAAATTTTTTATGTTTGGGGAATAGATTTCATGGGACCATTTCCACCATCTTTTGGGAACCTATACATTTTCCTGATTGTTGATTATGTATCCAAGTGGGTAGAAGCTGTTACCTGTCCAAGGAATGATGAAATTACAATTGTGGGGTTTGTCCAAATGAACATATTAAATAGATATGGAGCACCAAGAACAATTATCAGTGATGAGGGAAGTCATTTTTCCAACAAGCTATTTTCAAAGCTCATGAGCAGATATGGGGTGAGACATGCTATGGGTTTGGCTTATCATCCTCAATCAAATGGACAAGCTGAAGTGTCCAATAGAGATATAAAGAACATACTAGAGAAGACAACGAATACAAGCAGGAAAGATTGGTCCTTGAAGCTAGATGATGCATTATGGGCTTAAAGAACTGCATACAAAGCTCTTATTGGTATGTCACCATACATGATTGTTTTTGGAACAGTCTTTCATCTACATGTTGCATTGGAGCACAAGCTATGTGGGCAATTAAGAAACTGAACTTTGATTGTCAAGCTGCAAAAGAAGAAAGACTTCTCTAGTTAAATGAGTTAGAAGAGGTAAGGAATTAAGCTTATCACAATGCCAGAATTTACAAAGACAAAACTAAAAGATGTCATGATAAAAAAATTTTGAGACAAGAGTGTAAGGCATGAGAATTAGTCCTACTTTACAACTTGAGACTCGAACTCTTCCCGAAATTGAGATCAAGATGCAGTGGTTCTTATACTATCATCTCAGTCACACCATTTACAGCAGTTACATTGAAGGCAAGGTCAGGGAATGGATTTAAGGTGAATGGTTAAAGACTGAATTTAAGGGAGGAGCAACGAATGAAGAACAGTCAGAGGGATAGAAATCTTTCTAAAAAAAAAAAGATTTAGTGAAAAACTTTGCTGAAGCAACTATGTCTAGCTAAGGATACTAAACATAGTAGCTTCTTGGGAGGCAACCTAAGCAAAAATAGGAGTTTTCTATCTTTTTATTATTTTAGTTTGTTTTTAGTTAAAATAATGCAGTTTTTTGAATTTTTTATTATTATTTTAGTGTTTTTGTTTGTTTTTTAGGATATTGAAGTTGAATCTTATATGTGGAAGTTCATCAAGAAACACCTCATCCCAAACTCATTTATCATAATTGATCATCTAGGTGAGTCCTCTATCCTTAACTTACTTATTTCATACTTTGAGGATAATGCTTGTTTTAAGTTTAGGGGAGTTATTCTTCTGTTTTTTTACTTTTCCAGCGGTTTCTATTATCATGTTTTTAGTGTTTTTCCTTTATTAATTTTGGTGTGTTTTAGTTTCTTCATTGTACAATAGTTAAATTTTGTTGTGTTGAAAATACTGAGCTTAAATGACCATGCTTGAATTGGATTGTTTAAATCATAATCAATTTGTGTTCATAGCATGATTTTATTGAGTTGTTTGATCTAAAATTGTGCATGTGATTACTACCCAAAAAGTGTTGTTTTATACCTTTAACACTATGTTTTGAGCACTTTTTGTGTAGTAATTAGCCTAATTGGCCCAATTGGCACATTAAGTACCTAGCAAGGTTGCTAATCAGTGTTTGTGGTAAGCTTTGTTGTTTTTGGAGGTTATATATATTTAAGATAGGGATTTAGCTCAAAGGCATGAAGAATCCAGGTGCAGTTCAAAGCCTAGAAAAAAGTAGAAGTAGAAAGCAGAGCATAGAAGGAAATTAGGAAAGATTCGCAAGCCTTGAAAAAATTCGCAAGGGTTATGAATTTTCGCAACCCCTACGAAATTTCCTACAATCTATGACTTTTTTATTTTTGATTTTTTCCCAGTCTCTCCTCGTGTAATGATGTTACCTTATGCACTTTTTGGTAATTTGTATTAACTATATATGGGTTGAAAGGCCCCATACAAAGGAGATTTTTAGACATTCAGTAAAATAGATTTTTGGAAAGCTTACTGGGGAAGCTTCCATTGTCTCTCGTTTTCTCGTTCTTTTTCTCGATAGCCAAACAACCTCTGAGAAGAGAAGGAGCGGCTAAACCCTTCGTTTCCTTGGAGTAAAGGAAACTAGGTGAAGGTACCAGCTGAAAATGTGGGGGTTTTCCATGTTTTAACGGAGGTATTTTCCATCATTAATGGTTTTTTTTTTCAAATATTGGTTTAATCCCTTCTGGTTACCTTGAATGATTCATACTTTATAAGCTTTTAGGGTTCAATGGATGCTTATTTCATGTAATCTTATCGACATTCAGTATTATCATTTATGAGCCACAAAGGCGATTCAAGGTGATGTTTTTATTTCCTTCAAATCTAGGTTCGATCCCTTCTCGAGTCACCTTGAATGGTTAGTATTTGCAAGCTCGTGGCTCATTTATTGCTGTGATCCGCTGATGTTCGCCGCTTATCATTTACGGACCATTGTAAGAGTCAAGGAGATGTTCTTCACTGTCTAAGACCATTAATGGGAAGCAAATATCATTTTTCAAGGATATTTGTTTAGGGTCAGTTATTATAGCTAAACCAAGAACTGATTCGGGAGATAACGATATGTTATCCTCCCCAATGTGATGAAAAGACCCGAAAAACCCCTTCTTTGCCTAAGGAACCTGAAACCTAGTGACCTGGAACTCCAAGGAATTTCTTCCTTTTACATTTTAAATTGATTTTACTTTTTTCTTTATTTTTTTTTATTTTCTCTCTAAAATCCACTCTTTTTATCACAACCCATATATCCAAAATGAAATCACCAATATAAGCTTTACTGTCAGTCATTTCCATGAAGAAAACCCATTTCTGTGGGCGATCCTAGAACCACTATACTATATTAGCTATGCTACACTAGTATGAGGTATTAGGTTATAAATTTTGTTGATTAATACCCTTTGGGCGACTAATCAGCATGTTGCCTTGCTTTAAAGCTTGATGACAATTGTTCAGCATATGGAATTGTTAGAGTTGATGGGAGCATAAATTGTGTCGTGACATACTTTAAAAATGTCGCGACATCTCAACTTTCTGGATTGTTCCACATTGTAAAGATTATTTGTCACGACAGAAAAATTTATGTCACGACATTATTTCAGCCTTGAGAAACCAATTAAGTGTTGCGACACAATTTAAATGCCGCAAAATAGTCTCTTTACCTTTAAAAGAAAATTTTAATATGTTTGGAAGCCAAAATTTTGAAAATCATCCTTCTCCTATCTGTTAGAGAACCCTAGAGCCTTTCCTGTCTCTTAATCCTTCATCTTTCCTTCGTCAAGAATGTGTGAGAAGCAGTTGTTAATGCCAAATCTGAATGAGATAAAGGCAAAGCATTGGGCTGAAACAGAGGAAATAGTAACTGAGAGTGTCGAGAAGTTTCCTATGGGGGAATCCCAAAAGAAAAATGGTGGCAAAGAGGAGATAGGAGTTGGAAAGGAAAGAAAAATGAAGAGAGGGGAAGATGAAAAGGAAGAAGAAAGTAGTAAAAGTGATAATGAGGAATTCCTCTCAAATGAGGCGATTGAACTAATGTAGAAGACATTATTGAAGAAAGGAGTTGTAAGGAAGTCATTGAAAATAGATGAAGGACTTCTATCTGCATGCATCTGCTAATTGGGCTTATAGCAATGGTGAGAGAGTTTTATGCGAATCTGTGGGATAGAAATGAGCTTCATTGTTATGTGAAGGGAAAATGGGTCTCTTTTGATAGGCACGCAATAAATCATCTGTGTGGATTGGGAAAAATAACTGATGGGGCTAAGTTCAAAAGACTGAAGAAGAACCCAGATTACCAGAAAATACTTGAATGACTGATGGCAAAGGGGAGTGGAAATGAAGTAAAAAGAACCCTAATGCCTCCATAGCCATAGGAAAACTAATTGTGGAAGCCAAAGTTTGGTTTTACTTCCTCAGTTCAATGTTGATGCCTTCAAAGCATGTGTGAACTGTGAGGTAGGAAGAAGCAATCCTCTTCTATGTTGTTCTAAAAGGTTATAAGACAACTTTTTAGAAGATAACAAAAAAGTCAATCCTGGGCTATTAGAGCAGCAATTTCTGGGGTCATATGCCCCACCCCTCTATCATAACTCATCTGTTTTTAAAGGGATGAGTCACCTTCGACAAAGATGAAGAAGAGAAATGCCTTGCAGTCTCTCCTCTCACACTCACTACAATCACCAAGAATCCAGCAAACCCTTCAAGAAAAAGTAGAATGAAATTGAAGAAGAAAAAGGAGACAGAGGAGTTAAAGTGAATATCAGTAAGCACAATAATCAGACATTGGTGGTAAGCACAGTGAAGACAAGAAATGAAAGGAAAGAAGTATAAGCCAAGATTGGGTGATGTCTTCAGAGGCTGTAACTAATCAGAATGAACAAGCTGGAAGTTCAAGGCAACAAGGCAACAATTCAGAGATTTTCGAGACGTTTAGAATAATGGAACAAAGAATGTTGGAGAGAGACATCCAACTGAAGGCCCAATTAGACAAAAGAAACTAGTATATTGAAGATGAAATAAAGAAAAGATATATTTTTATGGATGAGGCAACTAAGCAGAGAGATTTAGAATGGAGGAAAGAACTAGAGAGAATAGATGGAGGGCTGAACTGAAGCGGAGAAATCAATCATATTGGTAAGGGCACTACAAGAGACATGAAGAGGTGTCAAATGTATTGGAAGAAGAGATAAAGCAATGCATGACTCATTGATCTCTAAAGATAAATTATGGTTAGAGAGTCTAAATTCCTGTAATCACTACCTGAAATCTATGTACTATGAACAAATTAACATGGGGAAAACTATGAAATCAATAGCTGTAAGGCAGGCTGAGTTGGTAAAAGTAATTTAAAAATTCTAGATTGGGCTATGGCAATAGTTTCATGAAAGAAAAAAATTGTAGCCGTAAAAATCACCATCTCTGACTATATCTCTTATGTCATTCAGCCTCCTTATGAGCATGACTTCGTAGGACCCCTAGTGTCTCAAGAACCCACAAAATCTTAAGCAAAATAGAAGAAAATCAGACTAAATGAATCTCTTTTGTATTCCCAATCATCTGTGTAAATTCCACTCTGTAAAATCTTCTTTGCATATGAATGAATGGCCTTTACTAAAATTGTGTCATCTATAATTTATTTCTTGCTCTGCACATTTTTTTTCTTTGAATTGTTTGGGTGGATTAAATGCTGCTGAGTTACTAGTGCTACAATTTTTATTTTTATTTTGGACTAAAAGTGAACTGATTAATCAAAATGAACTTTTGCTGGCACATTATCTTTTAAAAAAGACCAAACAATCTGAATGGCACAAAAGAAAATTCTTAGTAGATGAATAGGGGCAGAATGAGCTCAACATAATTGGAAAGTTGTGATGTCAATGATAATTAAGCTGAAATTCTAGACTCATGAAGATTTAAACAAACAATAAAGCTAATAATCCTATTTTGTTTGAACATTTCAGTTCTAATAAACCATGAAAACATGCACATGGTCACAACTGACTTTTCATTGAATTCAAGTACTGTTAATTTGAAAGGGGTGATTGAAAGGAAAATGGCCTTAAATTCTAGCTAAATTGCTTGAGGACAAGCAAAGGATTCTTTTCTTTGCATAGGAACAAGCAAAACTTTAATTTTAGGGGATTTTGATAAGTGTAAAACTCATATAGCTTTAAGTCCATTTTTTCATGCATATTTGAGGCCTCAATGCTTAGTTTATTGCAAAATTTTGGAATCTTCACCAAATTATTGTTTTTCAATAATTACTGTCAAAAGAAGCAAAAAGAGCAACAAAAGATCCCTAAAAGACTAAAGCAAGAAGCAACAAAATGTCGTGACATTTCAACTTAGGTAATGAAAAATAAAGAGAAGAATCCTTAGAGAAATGGCAGAACATTGTCGGAACATTCAAAATTTTGTTACGACATCCATCCTAAAAGAATGTCAAATAGAAATCTCATGACAGAGTCATGACATCCTTGAAGACCAACCAGTGACTCATAGTGTCTCGACAAATTTATTTATATTGCGATAATCATTCCAGAGCTCAACAGTGCACATCAAGAAAAGATTTTCATGTTAAACACTAAAGACACAAGTTCAAAAGACAATGTTGAGATAATCAACATAATGTCGCAACAACTTAAATTCATCAACAAAGGCAAATCATTAATGGAGTGTCGCGACAACCTTAAGACAATGTTGAAGACACATATGAGGTGCAACAATGTTGTGACATTGTAACTCTTGTCACGACAAATCATCCTTTGGGCTTGCATTAAATTCCACAAAGTTTGCCTCGAATTGCAACCCAACTATGATTGGACTATAAATAGAAAGATATAAGGCATAGAAAGTGGAGTACAGAGTTTTGTAAATAGTTTTCTTATTTTTTATTCTTTCTTTTTCATTATTTTTCATTTTTCATTAGAATAGTTTATCTTAGCTAAGTATTGGAGGAAAGATTTTTGAAAACTAAGCTACATTCACTGTCTAAACTTGTAGTGAAGTAGAAAACATGGTTTGAATTCTTCTTCCTCATTTTCTTGATTATGATCTTAATGGACTTGTTTAAACAATTTTTCATTGCTATGTGTAATCCAGTTATGGCAGGCTAAATCTCATATGGGAAGGGATTGTTGGTGTGATTATTATGTTTGCACAGCTTTAATGTTGGTTGTGGTGTTGAATTCTAAATTGATATAATTAGTTCAGATGTTTACTTTCTTGTGCTTGATATATTAATTCCTTGAACCAAACCACAGGATCTGTTCCAACACCTAATATCCAAGATCCCCTCTAATGACAACTGAGGTGTGTTCCTGAGGCTAAGAATAGTGATACCTTGGTATAGGAAATTAATATTTTAAGAGCTTATCTCATTTTAATCAAAATATGTCATTTATGTTAATAGAAATGAGTGTATTAGTTAATTTGTAGAGTGTGAATTGAATATGTTGAAGAGAGCTTTGTTACACTGGTTTTGAAAGCAAGTTAACTTCAATCCTAAGAATTGGTTGAAGAGTCCTAGTTTTGGAAGTCATCCAAGTCTTAAAGGGAATTAGATCCTTAAAGTAGACACATGTTGTCCTAGTTTTGGAACATGGTAGTCTAAATTTTGAAATGTATGGTGTTTGAGGGTTTTAGTCAAGACTATACTAACATACCCTTAGACAAGTTCAGGATTCAACTCATAACAAATTTGTTTTGTTGAACAAAGTGCAGGCTAATAGTCACATTCTCAATTCCTTTCCAGTGTTTACTCAAATCAAAGAAACTACTAATTGTTAAAATATGAACAATCTCATTTTAGCATTTAAATATATTTACTCTGTTAAATAATTAGTTCACCATTTAGAAAGATGAGTTTAATATTCTTAAGTAGTTTGAGTACTTAATCTCTAAAATTCTTTATCAATCCCTATGGGTACGATATCTAGACTTAAAATCCACTTTATTACTGGTTGACCTGTGCACTTACTGTAAGTAGACCAAGTTATAGTTAAAGAAGAGTAACAACTTGGATCCAATCAAGTTTTTGATGCAACTGCTGGGAATTTAACAAGTCTTTGGTTGTAGTGTTAGAAGTTTGGCTAGCTAACAACGACACTCAAAAGTAGAGGCGTAGAGTGAGCTAGGCTTCAATTGTATGCAAATTTTCCTAAGTAATCGTGTCCAACTAATAACCTGGAGAGCGATTAAGGTTATGTAAATTTTTAAGAAAATGACTCAAGCCTCAAATTGAACTAGCTCAAGCTACAACCCTTATGTGTGCGTGAGTGAAAAGTCTTTCCCAACTTAACCAAATGCAACCTAGATATTCTTATGCAAACCCGAATGCAATGGTTCTCTATACATTAGATGTATTAGGACTCCATAGGCTTTTTTTTCATATCTCCCTCCACTAATGAAGACAGTTCTTAACATCTAGGATCAATAGGTCTTTATTTGGCTTGTAATGTATGGCTTGGGTTGAGGTATGGTAATAGATAATTTTTTGACTTAAATTTACCCATAGACATACATTTGTATTCTTCAAGCTTCAATTAGCTTTAACCACCACTTCACTTCACCCCCAAACTTGTTGAATTCCATACTTCTCTTTGATCACCAAACTCTTTTTATTTACTTATCTAACAAGCAAGGTAAAAGAGTAGTGCAGTGTTTGATTCCCTTATGATTTCTACCTACCCTTATGCTTTCTACCTACCCTCTTAGTGAGCCATGGGATCAATAATTCCCAGACCCGTTGGTCTTAAGGTACTAGGTGTAGAACACCCTTAAGAACTTAATTGCTCAAGGTAGGAAGGCTACGAAATCCAACTTACTCAACCTTGACTTTATTTTCTTTTCTTTTTTCTATATCACTTCAACCAATCTCCCCATCCATACGGCTCCAAATCAAGCATCAATACACATGCTATGGGAAATCATGTTTTTAATTGAAGGAAAGTATTCAAGGGCTAAGAAGCATCTATGGTTCACAAAGAAAAGGTTTCATTTAGCTCAAGAAAGGTGACTAAGGATATCATTATGTACGAGATGGCAAGAAAGGCTCAAGCAGTCCCAAGGTGGCCTAAATCACTTCCTGCGTACTGAGTTATCTGGGATTTCTCCTTAAGAGATAATTGAACAAGTTCTAGAGTTGTTAGAGATCATAATGGTGGTGTTCACATAACTCTTCTCTAAGCCCAACAAAAAATTGCTTAAGATGGGGACTTATGTTTTATATTGCTCAAAGTATGAAGTTAAACTTACACAACAAAAATGATGAATCATGCATTTTTGTGAAGAACACCTTTCAATCTCTCCATGATATTAGAGACTCAATCAATTTTCACCCAACTTACAAACCACACACACACTAGAAACAAAGCAACTAAAAAAATAAAGCTTAAAACAGGATGTTGAAGCTGGACATAAATTTTTTAGAGACACATCCCCCTTAAACTTAATTGTTGCATTGTCATCAATGTCATAATGGTATATATATATAAAAAATAAAGTAAGGTCAATGACTTCCTTGAAATTGAATAGCTATGCATACTTCCTTAGGTGGAATCATGCCTTTCTCTAGAAGGTGAGATTCTCAAAAAATCATCCACCATGACAAACAAACCACAAAAGTTAACTACTAGAAAACAACTAAAAGATCAAGCTAGCCTATAAAGAAATAAAAATAAAAGGAAAGCAAAAACAAAAGAAAATGTAAAGAGATAGAAAATCTCAAAAAGCTTGGGTTGACTCCCAAGAAGCGTTCAATTTTATGTCCAACTAGACCAAGTTGCATCTTCGTGAATGAAATAAAAATACTACTCTCTGAACCCTCAACCAATCCACGGGCTAACGTGACTTGCTATAAAAGTATGTTTCGAGTTTTGGAAAATCCGTCCCTCTCAAGGAACGGTTTTGTTTTGGAGTTTCTACTTACTTTTTTTATTTTAAAAATTGGGGAAGAAATCAAGTAAGAACAAAAAAAAAAACCTAATGTCTCCATGTTTAGAAAAAGAGGCCCACAAAACTAGATTTTTGGGTTCAGGGATCAGGTTACCCATCGGGAAGGTACCTCATACAAGGTATCACCCCTTTAGGCTTGGAACATGGTCTCTAATCATGAACTGAGTAAGTTGGAGTATGTGGGTCGAATATCAGTTGAACTTAGGCTAAACAGATTGTATGATTCACGTAAACCTAGGTGGCATCCAACATACATTTAATCTCAACAAATTACAATCAAAGGCACATACCTGTGGTCCCTAGCCATGCACTACAAGGGAAAGTTAGTCACATATTTCAGGCATACAACAATCCCTCAAAATCAAATGTCAAAAACAAAGGAAAACATGAGAAATCATACATTGAATCCCAACCACTCATTACTACTGCACCACCTAATGCAACCATAAAACCATAACAAATCCTCACAAAGAAAAAAAAAAAAATCAGTTTCAATAACTCACTACAAATCACTAGTGCTCTCCAACCACTTTTCACCTACGTAGCCCATAAATCTCATGAATCCAAAATGGACCCAAGTTAATTCGAACTGAACCCCATTTAAGACTAATAACATAGCCCTACATTGATATGGAGTAAATGGGCTCGAACCACAGAGATAAAGGACTCCAATTGTACCAAAATCATAACTACCCATGAAAAATCTAACAAACTGGCTGAGTCAGTTCCCAACTGGTTGATCCAGTTGAGAAAAATTCTCAAATTTTATCAGAAAATTTTTCAGAGAGTAAGGAACCAAAAAAAATAAACAGTGCATGATTCCGAGCCCGTATGAGTGGAGAATCGACTTTCAAAACAAGGCAAAGTGTTTCAAATGAGTACCAAATCCATGCCACCCCATCCTATTAAAATGAAGGCCATGGAACCTATTATCCTCCAAGCAATGTGGTTACTCCATCCTAAAGAGCCAAATTGAAATTCAGATACTTAAAGCCTCCTCCTACAACCACTTAAGTTCTCTAGAACCAAGATGAAATTCAGCTACCTAAATCTCATGAACCGAGCTGTAATTTCAACTACATGAAGCATCCATAAAACGATTAATAAAATAAATAAATAAGTAAATAAATAACAAAAACTAGGAGAAGCATGATCAATGTAGAATTTCTTTAATGCATCTAGATTAAATAAGGAAAACAACAATCTAAAGGTCCTAAACTAAGGAGCTCATTTATGAGAACCTTTCTCCCAATACGAGCATGGAAACCCGTCCATTCAACTCAAAGGAATGACATCCATGGAAATCCCATATTTTTCATAACTATACAGACCATGAAAGCCTTATGAGACCATCAAACCTAGCAAGAATTCATTTCAACATAAAAAAAATAGGGAGTTTATTCTCATAACTGATGGCAAAACCTTAAAGACCCTTACCATCCCAAAAAAAAAAGTGTCCTAGATGGTTGTTCAAGAAGATATTTTCTATATGCTCAAAACAAAACTCTGAACAAAGAGCCAAAAATATGAGACAAAAAGCTAAAAGGATTTTGATCTTACCTTGATTCCTCTTTATTCCTTCTACACATGCAGTGCCATATGAGAGTGTCACTAGTTCCAATCCTCAAAGCCTTCACCCAAACAGAAACTTCCTCTGTTCTACTCCTTTCTCTACCACCCTAAACGTCCCTACCTCTTCAGATGTCTCGAGACTCCCATGGGCAGGACCTTCACTTTAAAAGCAAGAAGAAAAACTCTCTTAGCTCTCCCTATTCAAAAAAATATCCATCAATCAGAGTGTTCCCCTCTAAAAAAAATCAAAGGTCCCCCCCACCTTCTTTTTTTCCTTTTTTTTCTGTTCTTCCTCTTTTTTATATATTTTTTCTCTTCTTAAGCATCCAAGCAACTCCTTTTTTCTCACCTTCAGTCATGGAAACTCACCCCAATCAGCCTCAGACTTGCCCAGCTCCATAAATACTCTTCCATTCACGAATAGTTGACCACATTTACTTCCTTGCGTAACCACCAAGAATCCACATGGATTCAAAGTAGATTGCAAGAAACCCACAAAATGGCCCAAAACTGAACCCAAACCATGCATAAGACTTATTTGGAGTGAATGGGCTTAAACCACAAAGATTACGGGCTTCAACTGTACCAAAAGCATACCTACCTATGAAAAATCCGATGAACCAACTAAGCCAATTCCCAACCGATGGAGCCGATTGAGAAAAATTCTCAAATTTTTTTAGAAGATTTCTCAAAGAGTAAGGAATCCAAAAAAAACGGTGCACGATTTCAAATCTGGATGAGGAAGATATGACTAAAACAAGCTTTGACGCTCAGAATTTTAAAGTGCTCCCATAATGAACTCCAACCAAAACCCAATGAACTAATTGAGCCAATTCCCAACCAGTTAAGATGGTTGAGAAAAATTCTCAATTTTTTTCAAAAAATTCCTCAAAGAGTAAGGAATCCAAAAAAAAAAAACAATGGTGCATGATTTTGAGTCTGGATGAGGGAGATATGACTAAAACAAGATCAAGCACTCCGAATTTGAAAGTGCTCCCTTAATGAACTCCAAATGAATTGAAGCTTTTATGGAGGCCACATTTCTATCCTATAGCAAAGTACGACCCAAGGATTTGACCATGATGGCACCTCAAAATAGACAGAATGTACGCATTGAACCGAACCATAGATGAGCTCACGTGAGGTTAAAAAACCGATAAATCTAAACAAAGGGGGTCCCGAGCCCATGTCAATCAAACTAAGTGCAAGTGACACCCCTAGGAAGCACGCAAGAGTCATGGGACAAAATTAGGGTCTACATACTCCTTTCTTCTTAGGCTAGGTGAAACATAGTGGTTGTTTTTCTCATGTCGTATTCTCCTCCAAAGTATGGCTTCAATCTCTGCCCATTCACCTTAAAAGTGCCTTTCTTTTGGTGTGTCACTTATATGGAACCATGCAGGAAGACTTGTGTCATAAACAGTAGTCCCAACCATCTTGACCTCACTTACTAGAAAATAATTTAGCTTCGAATTAAATATAACAATCACTCAATGCAAACTCCTTGAATGAGGTGCCATCGCCACTTACGCCTCCCTATATTCTGAACTTTCTTATGGCGCTCACTTAACTCATCAAGCTCAAGCAGTCATAGTTGGATCATCACTTTGATATATCAAAGTAATCCTAAAAGTACATTAGTTCAAATAATATCATTTTAATTTACCCCCAAGTTTAATGCCTTTGATCTCGTGTAGTCCATCTCGCATACTCAAAGGGATTCCCAAAATCGAGAAATGATACAATTTCTTTTTTGGTACCAAACACCGACATTCAGAAAGTCCTTAATGTAGATAATACTGCTAAACTACTCTAGCTTTCATACCCAATACATCATTAAAATATTACAATCAATAATCCCAACAACATATTCTTCCCAAAGGGATCTTAGCCTTTCAAATCTTGATCACAAATGACAATGACTAGTTGATCAAACAAATTCACTGAGATTGTAATCAAAACTGAAGATAAATGAATTTCGAAAAAATTCCTAGATTCCATTGAAGATCAAACAAAAATAGAAGCTTAAAATACATTCATCCAACTAGGAATGCCAGTGCATGACAAGAAAACCAACCAACAACAAACTAAAAATAAAGGGAAAATAAAAGAAAAATATATACAATGAGACTTCGCCTAAAGCACAAAACTTGATGAAAAGGGACTGGCAGCTACACTACTCCCCACGAGCTTCTATTTATAGGCACAGGTCTTGGGCCCTCAAAACGAGGCGATAATTACGACGTTCCAAAAGCCTAAGAAAAATCTTGCCCTAGCACTGCTGTAGTGGCAATGTCGCGACATCAAAACTACTATGTCATAGGTTGACTCTAGTGTTGCGACATTAGCTCATTGTGACTTAACTTTGATGTCATGCTGATGTCGACAATCGGACATGTCGCTCGATCATTTCAACAATTTTGATATCGCGACACAGCAGCTCCCGCGTCACAACATTGGTCGCTAAGTTTATTCGACTTAATTTGCCGGCGTTTTATTGATTGCTGCGGATGTCGCCGACATTGAATCTTGATGTTTCAAAGCCCCGGGTCGATACGCTGATGTCAATGCATAACAAACCGATGTCGCTATATCATTTATTCTCACTCTACCTTTGTCGTTGAGTTGATGTCGCGACATCATTGATTCGATGTCGCGACATTGGATGTTTAGATCTTTAGTGTTTAAGCCTTGGTTGATGTCATGGCATTGTTAATTTCTTATCTTACAGTCTTGCTCTAATGTCTCGACATTGCCTGTTAGTCCTGCTGTCAATGTCACGACATTACATTGATGTCTCAACGATGTCGTGGTGATGGCGCAACATTGGTCCATTAAACTTCACCTTCAGACTACTTTGATCTGATGTCGTGACATTGCTTTGATGTTGCGACATTCTTCCGCTGATGTCTTCACCGGTCAGCTTTGCTCGATGTCGCCAGAATGTTCGGGCACATTGGTCAACAAATACGCCACTTACAATCTCACCGATGTAGACATTTAGTTGTGATGTCGCAACATTAAACATTTCAATTCTTCTCACTGCAACTAATGTCATAGCCGTGTCGTGGCGATGTTGAGACATTGGATGTCCGATGGCTTCGATCGATAAGGTCGCTTCGATGTCGCTGGCTTAGTCAGGGATGCTGCAACATTGGTCCGGTATTGCATTAATGTCGCGATGACGCCGCCAACATTGGCATATCTTTGCTTTCCCTTTCAACCGATGTCGCGACATTGGTAGTAGTGTCAAGACCTTCAATAATGTTGTCGCCATTATTGGAAATCTAATGTCACGACATTGACCATTTTTCTGCATAATGTTGATTTGTGCTCCTTTTCTGCTGAATTCTACTTTTTTTCCTTAATTTCCTATAAAACATAAATCTTGGTGAAAGGTCCATAATTTTACATTAAATTGAACTTTTAAGCCTGAAATATACTTAAAAAATGGGCTTAAAAATAGATGAGTTTTAGACTCATCAAACTCCCCCAAACTTAAAGTTTTGCTTGTCCTCAAGCAAAGAAAAGGCTATTTGTTTATCCTCAAACAATAAAATTTTATTTTCATGGACAATTTTCACTTTAATCATCTTATCAATCATATCATCATTTAGGCCTTAGTAGTATTACAGTTGTGACATCAATTCTAATTAAGCTTCTGTAGCACCCCTTTCCGGTCCGACCCGATTGGCAGATCCGAACTGGTTCTAGGATGCTCGTTTAATTCTTTTTATTTACTTTAAAAAAAAAAGTGTCGCGATCTGAATCCCTGGCCCGACCCAAATGGCAGATTCGAACCGGAGCATGGTCTACTCGGACCGTTTTCATTTATCTTGTCAAAAACATTTCATTTATGTCATTTCATTTTAGAGTTTTCAATTATACGGAAGCATGTCAAATGGTAGGCCCATAAACATTTACTTTTATACAATACGTTTACAAGATGGCGTACCATGCCTTTTACAAAATGATGTACAAAACCATAGTTCAGAGATTAACTCTTTTGTTCACAAAATGTCACACGTTCAAAAAGGATGGTATGCATATGAAGGGGTATATACTTATACGCCGTAACTTTCCATATGACTCTGCGCTTCTTGATCTTGCCTTCTTTCCTGTTTACTCGAAACCGTGGCATAGATAAAAACTACACGCTAAGAATTTTCATGCTTAGTGGTTCTATACAGTTCTATTTCAATTTTCAGTTTAACATGACATGGATTTATCATAAAACCATGCCTTTTATATCAAACTATACTCATGCTTATTCATTTTACATGCTTGCACTTTACAGATCACTGATCATATCAAAATGTGCATTTTCACATGCAATCAATTTATTTAACTCAAATCATGAGATTCAAACATATACTCCCAAGAATGCATTTATTTTAGAAATCCCATTTACACTCATCAAAGTTTATTATTTCACTTTGTCTAACAATTTACATTCATGACGGATTACGTTTGGTGAATCCTATCTTTTTTGTCATTTGGTAATGTGCTTACACATTTAACAATTTCAGTCTCCCATCATGACAAATGCTGACTAGTGCATCCCGCCAAGTGGTCATTTAAAAATGCCATACACCATTATGACGGATGCCGATTGGTGCATCCCGCCATGTTGGTCATTCTGTAAATTGATTCAATTCAAGATGTCAAAAATTGACCAATTCGTTTACAATTCAATTAATCACTCACATGCAATTAATTGTCAAATATCACATTTTCAAATCCATATGCACTTTCGTAATATCATTCCAAGGATATACTCATTCTAGGTTTATTTAGTAATTACCAAACACTTGAAATACGAATGTAATTTCGGTGAACAAAGAACTAACAATACTTGAATCGGAATAGAGGTCCGAAGAACTAACCGAAGCTGTCGGCTCTCGTTTCCTTCCCTTCGATCTCGGTCCTAGGTTAGGTGATCCTCACCCGTCCTTAGTCAATAACAATTACGCCACTCTTAGTGGATAAACATTTATTACTTGCATTTTAGTGAATGACAATTAATAGTTAACGGTTTTGGGTTAAGACACTAAGTACGCCCAAACACGAACTTCAGCTGCTTCAGCAGTGCCGGTCAAGCGTTTTCCTTAGTTTCATTCTTATTTGAACCCCCATTAATTCTTTATTAGGGTTCCCTTAACAATCGGTGTATATGAACATGGGACTTAATAGTCTGAAGTATGCAAAAGCCAGGGTTGCTAGGAGCATCGGATAAGTGCGGGTGCCCCGGTCCTTCAGCGTGAATAGGTGGTACCCCAGCTTTTGATGCGGTACCGGTCTCCACCCCAGCATTAGCTGTAGATGCAGGTACCCGCTTTCAGTACTAGTACCATGTGTGGATCCTGCGCCTAAAAATGGCGATTTTGCCATTTTCTCACCAGCGAAAACCGAATAACTCCGTCCAAACTCAATGTTTAATCGTAGCCACCATGGAATCAGCTTGGAACAACTCCAAAAGTAGGTTAGAACCAATAAACCCCTTTACCCAAAGTTGGGGCTTTCCCAAATCGTCATAAGGAAAGCTAAGGTTTGATTTCTTGTGATCTCTTCAAATCTTCTCTTTTAAGCTTGATCTCTTAGAAGCAAGAAATGGGAAACAATCCTACCCCAGCTTGATCCTTCTCTTGCCTTGGCTCTGCCTCCCTTTTCTCCTCTCCTTGCCCCAGCAGGTTGCTCAAGGAATAGGCTCCCTAGACAATTACGGTCTCTTTGAGCCCCATTTAAGTGTAAGGCCATGTTTGGCTTACACACAAATTCCATTTCTCATTTTTCTCCTTTTTGGTCTTCATTTCACTTTCATTTATCATTTAATTCACTTTAGCATTTAAGCTTATTCTATTCTTGACCCTTAGGTCTCATTTTACAAATTTCCAAATTTGCCCTTTTTACAGCAGGTTTATTTAAGGTTCAAATCAATTTACTCATTTTAGCATATAACATTTAATCATATGCTCACATATTCATTTCACATTTCACAATTTATCAGTTTTCCAGGAAAAACCCAAGTTTGCCTCAATTCATACCCGGAATATATAATAAAATTATTATAAAAATTCTAGGGTATTTTTAGGGCATTACAGCTTCATTTTCATAATCCTATAAATTTTCAATTTAGATCATTCAATACAGCATGTAATTCATAGTTAATAAACAAATACAGTTCTAGACTCTATGAGTGCGTGTTGGTCTTCCCTTTATGACTAATTTGCAGATTAGTTAGCTTTATGAGAATCACTATGCATAATGGTATTCATTTAGAGTAATGTAGGTCCTTTAGGCTTGTTGGTCATATTATTCTCCACTAATGTAGGCATTACACAACCTTCATAATCAAATAGGACTTTTGATATGGCTAGGGTATTTTGGTAGATAACTGGACATTTAAGGCTCAAGTTTACCCATAATGCATATGTTTTCTCAACATTTTGCCTTCACTGCTCATCCTATTTTTCAACTAAATTAGCCTTTCAAGCACCACCAAACTTGTTATGGTGCATTTTTTTGTATTTTCTCCTCTATGGCTTTTTCTTTTCCACTGCTATTTTCAATTATGCTCCAGAAGCTCTTTTCTGTTATTTTGTTTCAGGTTTGGAATGGTGAATGTTTTACCTTTTTAAGCTTTCTACTACCCCTTAACAAGATTTGGGTTAGCAACTCTCATACCAGTTGACATTAAGGGTATTAGGTGTAGAACACCCCTAAGGAATTAATTTCTCAAGGTCAGTAGGCTACAAGGCAAAACTCACTCCTCCTTAAAACTGACATTCTTTTTCAGCTTCTCAATTTTTGTTGGGCACCTCCTTTAGTACAATTGTTCTCAATTGTTTTCCTTTCACATCCTTAATTCTTCTCCTTCATTTCAATTCAAATTTTTACTCCCCAAACTTATCCTCTTAATCTTTTTTTTTTTTTTTGCATTGATTTGTGGTTTTGGGTAAATTCAGGGTTCATTATTGTAAGGTGAGACTTAAGGAAGGTTTAAGATTATTCTTTGTGATTCTGATGATTAAACTAGTATTAGGCTCAAAATAGGTACTAAGGTATATGCATTTAGCATATCAAATGGTAGGTTTTTAAAAGTCCCAAACTGTCCAAGGTTGGCTTAAATAATTTACTACTAGTTGTAATGCCTAGAATTTCGCCTTGAATAATGATGCAATAAGTTCTAGGACCCTTTGAGATTTACTGATAGTAAGTCCAATAAATTGTTCCTAACCCAAGCACAATCAGTTTTCAAGGTACTTAAGACCAATGTGTTAGTCATTTTCTGAATTGTACTATTCAATATGACTAGAATTAGTTGCCTTATTAGCTTTGATTTCAATTTCAATTTTTCAAAATCTAAAAATTTAGCTTATCTATCCTTAACATCACAACTTAAAACCCAATTTCAATTTTTCAGCCCATTTGCATTTCATAGTTTTTCTTTATTTGCTTAGATTGTTGTGTTATTGTTAAACTTTATGGTTCATTATGATTAATCAATTCATTTCATTTGATCAATAGCAATAACAAGCAATCACAACTCCCTTCAGAAAATATGCAACAAACATCCAAAGAATTTCAATCACAGTTCAACTCTGCAGCATTCTTACATTCAACACACTGAATTCTCATTTATTCAGAAAAACAAACACAAGCTCATATTTATTATAGATCTCAGACATGCAAAATTAAAAGAAAATAAGCAGAATAAGAAAATTCTGTACACAAAATTTAGAAACTACCTTTTTATTTATAAAGAGAAGAATTACAATGAATGGATTATAAGATAGAGCAATACAAAGAAAGAATGAGAGAGATGGAGGAATAGAGAGAGAGAGAGAGAGAGAGAGCTTCTTTTTTTTTCTTTGGGATTTTAAGGGCTTGAGATTGACAGGTTCAAACTTATAGCTGGCATTAGAGAGAGTGAATTCAGGGATTGAGCGTTTTTGTTTTCCAATTGAGCCACTTCCTCCTTTGTTAAAGAAATACCATTCTTGTGTTCTAATGTGCTACTTGATAAGCTCATTTTGCCTCTGCCCAATAGAATTCAGGGATTGCTCAAACTCACCCTAGGCTTGATACATTTTTATCATATTAGAATTTACTTGATCTATACTATTAGTTCAAACTTTATCTCTATATCCTATAGATTGCTCCAATTCCTCATCTCTCTGCAAGATTAATGACTTGATCTCCTTTTGATATTCTTTGTAAAGATATCCAAAGGCTTTTGCTTTCTGGAGTAGATTTTTCTCCATCTCTTTTTCCCTGATCGCCATGATCTTGATCAGCTCTTGATCTCTCATTAGCTAATCATTTACAAATTCCCTTTCCTTTTCTTTCAACTTTTCCCTTAGGGCTTTATCCCTCTTTGTCAATTCTTCTCTCCACTCCTCATCCCTCTGTTGGAGAAGTGCTGCCAGGCTCTCTTCTCTTTCCTTGTCCTCTATGGCCTGATTGTTATCCCTCCATCTCAACTCTTCCTTGAGCTATTCATCTCTTCTTTTCATTTCTTCTCTCATCTCTGTTAGTAGAGAGAACATCTCAAAATTGTTGCTCTCTTTCTCTTCTGCTCTTCTCTTCCCTCTTTCTGCTCTGTTCTGAGCAAGCATTGTTTCTTCATCTTTGGGAAACCTTGGTTTCTCTCATTAGTCTTCAAACCTCCCCCCACTTTTCAATTTAGAGCTCTTCCCTGTTGTAGGGGGTTGCCTCCCTTGGCAGTTCTATAGCTGCTCTTTTTCTCTTTCTTTCTCTCTCTACCTCTTCATCCTATGCTAGAGTTTTGAGGACTCCAGTGAGAGTGAGATGAGAGACTCTTAGGCACTTTTCCTTTGTCTCACTGAATGTTACACCCCCCTTATGCATAGGAGAATGATCAAGGCAGGGTAGAGGATGTTCCTTGAGAAGCTATTCTCAATGTAGTCCAAAATGGA
This sequence comes from Tetrastigma voinierianum, assembly GCA_016808115.1. Lineage (NCBI taxonomy): Eukaryota > Viridiplantae > Streptophyta > Magnoliopsida > Vitales > Vitaceae > Tetrastigma > Tetrastigma voinierianum. The sequence goes on along the minus strand of JAEQBH010005917.1, from coordinate 140,687 downwards.
CTATCCCACTATCTTCCCCACATTCAAACAACACCCCTTGACCAGTGCATATAAGAGTATGGAACGGTCTTGTCTCACAATTGAGACATGCTTTGAGAGGGTGAGAACAGAGTTGAAAAAATAGAACCATACCTTATTCGCCTCAGTTAAATCACCTTTGTCTATTTAGGCATTACGGATGGTTTTGGTCCTCTACCATTGTCCCAGACCCTTTGTCAGCTCTCTGACGATTTCCTCAAACCTCGGGCTCTCTTGGAGTTGTTCATCCTTTGTGCACTCGCCTACTGGTCTTAGCTCAAGGAATTGGGAGATGGCACTTTCCCCAAAAGGGACCATCTCCCCTTGACATAGCATGTCAGGTTCTTCTGCTCACCCAGATTGGCGTAAAACTCTTTGACAAGAGCCCTTATTTCTGGCTCCCTATGCTAGCTCACCTTCTCACAGCCTCGTCGCTTGATTTCCTCCTTAAATGACTACATCGGCTGCTTCAATTCGTTTTCCTCCCTCACTTCCTCTATAGCGGTTTCTAGGTTCTCCTGTTGTTCTACGCTCTCCCCCAGTTTACTTCTGCTGCGATGTTTCCCAAAACTTCTTCTAGGGTTGGAAAGTTAGGGTTCAACATGGTTTGGATTTTTGAAGAAATTTGAAAATGGTAGGGCTCGAAAGTTTGAGAGATTAGGTTTGAGAATGAAAATTTCTCAGAGTGTTCCTTTTATAGGTGGGTTGCCCTAACTGCAATGTCGCGACATTGGAGTTGTGTTCTATGTAACTCAGTGCAATGTCGAGACATTGGAGTTCTGATGTCGTGACATCGCTCAGATTTTCTAATTGGATTGATCTGATGTCACAACATTGAAATTGCTATGTTGCAACATTAACCTAATGTCACGACATTGAAATTTCTATGTCGCGACATTGCTTAGGTTTTCAAGTTGGCTATTCTGGATGTTGGGACATTGGAAATGCAATGTCGCGACATTGACTTGATGTCGCGCCAATGTCACGACATTTCTTCAAGGCCAGTCTTGGTTTTGCTCTTTTATAAATGCGATGTCGCGACATTGACATGTTGATGTCTCAACATTGGGGTAATGTCATGATAATGTCATGACATAGGGGAAATTGTTGGAACTGGTGTCCCGACATTATTGTCGATGTCGAGACATTGAGAAGGAGTTTTATTCTTTCAAGTAGAAAATTTTTACTTGTTTTCCCCATTTTATTTCTGCAATTTCAGTTCATGCTCATGAATATAAATCAATCAATATTGAAAAATCTCAATTCAAGTATGAACAGTAACACTCATATTTTCAATTCAATCAATTCAGCATATATTCATTGTATTGCAAAAATTTTCACACAATTATTCAACAAAGGGACAATGATGCTACTATGTAATTTCCAACTCAGATAAATTACACTCCACCAAACTTAGTATATGCATCATTTTCATAGAACAAGTAATGGAAGTAGACTCCCCTTTGTAGTTAACTTTGCATAACTCAATCTGGTTAGAGATGCTTCAAAAATGACCTCCATATATCCTTACAGCTTCATTATCCTGACATTCAGTAGATTGTAATTAAATAAATTGCAAATAAATTCTAACAAAACTACTCTACTTCTAAACTATTCAAAACACACTGAATTGAATGAAATCACTAAAATGGAAATTGCTTGGGTTGCCTCTCAAGTAGTTGCTCATTTTTATGTCTTTAACTAGACATTGGCACACTTGATGTGTTCTCATTTCGGCCGCGTCTATTGATCTCTTGAATCACGGGACTTTTCTTTGTTGGTCTTCCTCGAGTATTACTTCAACCTCACAACCATTTACTTTGAATTCCATCTCCATAATTGGTTTTAGTGTCCTTTGCTCAAGAATGCTTGCAACTCTGTGTATGGACCCTCCACACTTGAAGCTTAAGTTTCTGGAAAAGTTTTAGCCGAGAATTGTCTGATGGGGGCTAGCTCTACTCACATGAACTCTTTCCTCAAAATCAACTACAGTCATGCCGCTTTGATGCTTATCGCTTTCAGTAGATTATGTCATTATCATAGGCTTCCCATTTTCTTAGTTCTTCCAGTTCATTCTCATTTGGAATCAGTCTCGCTATATTTAGTAGGCTTTGAAATCACCAAATTCCCGATTTAACGATGGCGCATGGCTTTATATTCAAGTTCAAAAGGGAGATAGCAAGATTTTCCAAATACTATCATGTATGGGGACATTCCAATAGGAGAATTATAAGCAGTCCTTTAAGCCCACAGTGCATCATCTAGCTTGACTAACCAGTCTTTCCTACTAGTGCTTATTGTCTTTTCCAATATGTTCTTTATCTCCCTGTTGGATATTTCTGCTTGTCCATTTGATTGAGGGTGATAAGCCAATCCCATAACATGTCTGATTTCATATCTGCTCATGAGTTTTGCAAACAGCTTGTTTGTAAAATAGCTTCCCTCATCACTAATGATTGTCCTTGAGGCTCCAAATCTGCTCAAGATATTTCTTTGAATAAACCCCACTATAGTGTTGGCATCCCTTGGACAAGTTATAGCTTCCACCCATTTGGATACATAGTCCATAGCTAGGAGAATGTATTGATTTCCAAATGAGGGTGGGAAAGGTCACATAAAATCTATCCTCCATACATAAAAAATCTGCACCCCTAGAATTCCCTGTTGGGGCATCTCATTTGTTATATTTATATTGTCCATTCTCTGACATCTATCACAATGTTTAACCCATTTAGCACAATCTCTGAATAGAGTAGGCCAGTAAAAACCTGATTGGAGAATTTTCTAAGCTGTTCTTTCTCCTACAAAGTAATATATATGGTGATGCATGACACATCAATTATTCCACCTTGCTCATCTTACGATCCTAATATACCCCTCATCTAAACAATTAAGATTAATATATATGCCCTCTAGCATCAGTTCTCAACTTTCTTTTATGTTGGTAGCTGAAATCTGGTGGCGTGATTCCACAAGCTAAATAATTAACAATATCAGCATACCAGGGTAATTGGACTGGCACCTGAAAAAGCTGACCATTAGGGAAATTTTCTTCTATTTTTGTCCATCTTTCCTCTTCAATAGGTTTTTTGATTCTTGACAAGTGATCAGCTATCACATTGTCACTTCCCTTCTTATCCTTGATTTCTAAAGCAAATCACCTATTGGTTTGGCATCTTTCTTTGCCATTAGATACTTAATTGTTGCATGATCAGTGTGTATGATGACATGGGACCCCAAAATATATGGTCTAAATTTTTTACAAGCAACCACCATTACTAGCATCTCCTTTTCTATAGTTGAGTAGTTCTCTTATGTCTCATTGAAGGTTTTGCTAGCATAGTATATTGCTCTGAAAATTTTTCTACGTTCGCTGTCTAGCGCTCCCATTGAATGATCACGAGCATCACCGTGATTGAAATACTGTTCGATCCCTAGTGTTTCTGATGACGATTATAACTTAATTTCCTCAAATGCAAATTTTCATGATTCATCAAAGTCAAACTTTGCATCCTTTTCCAATAGTATGCATAATGGTTTTGAAATTTTTGAGAAGTCCTTTATAAATCTTCTATAAAATCCAGCATGTCCTAGGAAACTTCTTATCACTTTTATTGTTGTAGGTGGCAATATAGTTTTTATGACAAAAACCTTAGCTTGGTCAACTTCTAGCCTAACTGCAAAAAATTTCTAACGCCTTAAAAATACCCTAATAGTTTTATAACATGTTCAAGGTGTAAAATAAATTAAATTTTTTTTTTGGCGTTTAAATGGCTAAAAATGAAAAAATGATAAAAACTCAAAAATTTTACAGAAGCCAAATAAATTTGGTAAAAATGTCAAATGAGGACTTAAGGGTCATAAATGAGTAATGTAAATGCCAAAGTATAAATGAAATAAAATGAAGTGGAAATGAAAGTGAAATGAGGCTTTAAAATGAGAAAAATGAGAAAAGGCCAATTAATGTGCTAGCCAAAGATGACATTACACATGACATGAGAATAGAGACCAAAGTGGTTTATTGAATGCCCATTTGGGCATTCACGTTTTCCGGAGAACAGGGGAGAAGGAGCCTAGGGCTTGGGAGAAGAGGAATGAATTTTGGTGTGTTTCTCTCATTTCTTGGTATATCTTTGTTCAAGCCCGAAGGAAGAGAATATTTGAAGAAGAGCTAGTAAGAAAACTAGCCACCAACTCCCACTTTGTTGATTTTTATGTTGGAAAACCTAACCTTATGTAAAGGTGATTTTGATTGGTTGTAGATATCCAATTTGGGTTTTTTTTTGGTGAAGTTTCAAAGTTCTTTTGGGTTAGGATTGGTTTTGAGGAATTTTTGTATAAAGGAAATGATGAAGTTTCAAAGGAGTTGCTGTCAAAAAAATTTCAAAACCCCTATTTTTGTTTTGGCTATATGTTAAGTTATAATAATCCTAATTGAGTGATATCAATTGATAAAGAACCATAAGATCTAGAGCTACAAATGTATAGAAGGGACGAGGAGCAAATTGTAGCTCTAAGGCTCCCTAATATAGGCTTAAAGGTAAGTTTCGAGTAGCTAATGGGTATGCTCTATTTTGGGTGTGGTTGTGGTGTTTCGGTCGTAAGTTGAGTTTCACTTATCCAAATTGAGTGATTCAAAATAATGGGTAAACTATAATTCTAGTGGAATAATTTACTTGAAGGAATTGTATGCAATTTGTAACCCTAAAGTGCCCAAAAATCTATCAAAGTGGAGCTATGTGCAAGAACAATCTGATTCTACTTTGCAATTAGAGTAATCTGGATGTAAAATGAAATAACTTGAGTTTTGGTGATCCAAATTTGATGATTATAATTGGAGACAAAACCTTAGAACCATAGCTTAAAATGAGTAGGAGGAACCATTACCAATTTATGGATTTAGGACCCCTGAAATCGAGTATAACAGTAGGTAACTGAGTGAGCTGGGCATACCAACAAGTTTGGCATTGAAATGTCGTAACTTGAGTTTGGGTGATCCAAATGAGATGATTCCAATTCCTACTAAAAATAGAATCATAGAGATATAATTTTCTTGAAGGAAGCATGAGCAAAATATGGCTCATGTGTCCCCATAAAATTTTGCAAGTGAAGGTGTATTGGGTAAACATTAACCCTAACCAAAAATCCTAGAATGCACAAATGATTTTTTTTCCTTGGGTTGTTCTTTAATAGTGACATATTTGTGATGGATTAGGTGTTGGTGACGAGAAAGCTTGACCCAAGAACGGGATTCTGAGAATTTGAACCAAAGTACAACAAACGTTTTGGTTTGTTCTTCGACTCTCTCTTTTGTTTCCATTTTGGAGTTTGTTCTCCACTCAATCTCTTCTGATTTCAAGTCTTACGATCATTATTCTATTATTGAAATTATTTTCAATAAACTAAATATTGAAGTGTTTTAATTGATATGAGGCAAATAATTGTGAAATGATTTGCATATGAAAAATTGCATGAGTGTTGAAAAATTAATTATTTGTATAAAGATGTATATACTATATTGTATTTTTCTATGAATGATTTGAATGCCCTTAATAGATTGGTATACCAATAAGGGTCAAATTAAGCGATCTTGCTCATAGAATGTAGTGATGTGTCACCGATTTGTAACTAGTAGGGCGGTATGATAGTGTTCACGAATTGATTTTAATAACTGGTCGGCCAGCGGAACCGTGCTTGTGTTATAAAAAAAATTTTATACTAGCCTACAGCCCAGCGGGACTATGCCGGTGATTTGTTATCATATGCACCAAAAGCATAGGTTAAATTCGCTTAAGGGCAAAATGAAAAGAAAATTGTGAAAGGCATGATTTTTATTTTGAATGATTTATTGCATATGAAAGTGCATATTTGGAATGATCAATAAACTGTAAATGAATGTATATGAAATGAATATATGTATTGTATTGCAATGATCATTCAAAAAAAAAGTTAAAAGGGGCATTGTTTTAGAAAAATGCATGAGTTGATTTAAATTGAAATGGAAGAGAGTATTATATAGAACCATTAAGCATGAAAATGTTTAGCGTGTTGTTTTTATCATTGCATAGGTATCGAGTGGAAAGTGGCAGGACCGAAGATCGTTGGGCGTAGAGTCACCGTCAAACAAAGCGGAGTATAAGTAAATGCTCCGTCTCATGCATGTCATTTCATTCATGATCTTTTGTAATTATTTTGGATTGAACTCAAAGATGTAAAAGTCTTCATAAGAAGATCACATTTTTTGTTAGATCTTTTTTAAAGTATGGAAATGTATTTTACATATTGTGGACAACTAGGGTGAACTCCATAAATATTTTGTAATTGTATTTGAAAAGGCATGGAGATGCCGAATTTGTATAAATGCGTTATTCAAGAACACATTTATGGACCTATTTAAATTAAGGAGATATGTTTGTTTTATCAAAATTTATATTAAAATTATAAAAGGTCGTATTTGTATTTGTATTGGTATTTGAATATATTGTAAAAGTAAAAGTATTGGTGGCGCATCGGACGCAACAAATTTTATGTCCCAAGACAATTCCTTATGTTACCGTGAAATGAAATTTCTCCCAATTTAGTGCTAAATTCTTGTCTTGGCACCTCTGAAGTACAGTCTCTAAATTTTTCCTTGATACTCAAAACTAGATCCATAAAGCGAGAAGTCATTCATAAAATTTTCCATAGCCTCTTCACAAATCTTGTTGCTGGACATCATGCACCTTTGGAAGGTGGCGGGAGGCGTTACATTATCGAAATGGCATCCTCTAAAGGTGCCGCCAGGACATGTAAAAGTGATTTTTCTCTGCAGTCCCTCGGGGGCTATGACATAATTTTCATTATAACAGAATATCCATCGAGAAAAGCGAATGCGATTGTCCGTCCGACCTATCCAGCATTTGATTAATAAAGGACAAAGGATAGGGACCTTTTCTGGTTGTTGTGTTTCGTTTTCTATAATCAATGCACACCCTTCATCCTGTCACAGTTCTTTTTGGAATCAATTCATTTTTCTCATTTCTTATAGCTATGAATACCAGGAACCTAATGTTGAGCTCCGCTAAGAGGCTGTACGAGATTGCATAGATAAATCTCGTGCGTCAGTGATTTAATACCTCATTTTGACAACTTCTTTCATCATTAGGTTGATCTTCTCTATTGTCCCAGGTGATGTTTTTCATTCTCCTCCGAGAATTTTGTATCTGGTGAAGGGCTGATCCCTTTCAAGTCTTCTTGACAAAGCGATGGCTTTATATTTCACGAGAATTCTAATCGGTTCTGCTCATTTCTACATCCGTCGGCTACTATGATCTGGGTTGTGTGCTCTTTCAGCTCTCTAAGAAGGAATATTTTAGATGTTTTGGTAATTCCCTTAAGATTTGGCCTTGAACATTTTCCACTTCTTGTCCCTTCTCTTCCTTTCATATGACTTTACTTATTTCTTTTAGGCGAGTATTGTTTCTCTAAAATTTCATTGAATTTCAAATATTCAACATCAAAGCCTCAATATGAATTCATCTCATTCATTTCATTAAAATCTAGTCTTCAAATCGATAGTGATTCAGACTAATAGAACAATTACATTCTATGATCTTACTTTCTACATTGTCACAATGTATTTGTTTCAAGCTTTGATTTCATATTGAAATACATATTGCTTTATCTCTGATTAGTGATCCAAAAAGTGCTATTTTAGACCACATTGCCAGGTTTAATTGCTTTTTTGTGTACTAATCGACATAATTACCAATTGGCACATTGGTCATTTATGCTCTTAATTGCATTTTATTGTAAATTTTGCTGGTTTTACCATGTATGCCAAAAATTGAGTCAATCCAAGCGCGAAGAATTCGAGGCCAAACTTCGACATTGTAGATCGAGACCGAGAAAGGAAAGAGCGACCCAGAAAATGCCGAAATTGGGTACATGGGGGTGGCAAGGTGCGAAATTTTTCGCGGTACCTTGCTATTCATCTTCTTGAAATTTTCATCCTGCGACCCGGTATTCATCTCTGCACTATTCACCATCCTGCTTTTTGACATTTTGATTCATTTTGTTCCCTTTTTGGTTTTCTTCCAAATTTGTCCCTTGTAATAGCTTTTAGTTTTGGTTTTTTTGGTATTTTTTAAAGGGGTTTGGCTATAAGGCCCCCAACCAACCTTTGTTAAAGAGATCTTCGCCATTAAAAGGTTACGGGCGGAGTTTTTAACCTTTTCTTACTCACCCATTTCTTTCTTTCTCTCCCTTTCTCGCTACCAACCTCCTCTGAGGATGACAACTCAGAGGATGGTTGGATTAGACCTCTTTCTCCTTAAAGAGGAGGAGTGGCAGCTAGGTTTGGAGGTAACTCATGGTTCTACGATTTTGCCTTGCGCATTTATGGGTAATTTACATGTTCTATTTCTCTCAATCTGGGTTTAAATCTCTTAAATGTACCTTGATGGACCAGTATTTGCTTGATGCTTTTACAGGTTCGATTGGATGCTTGTGTGAGTCCACTAGATTCATTAGTTTCCCTCTATTTGTCAACTTTGTGGGGTAGGTTTGTGAGATGTGTGTTCCGCGAGGAGCATTCATGCTCAGTAAATCTTTGTTACCAAAAGGGAAAATCATGAGGTTTAGTTTTTAAGTTAAATGAAGGTCGGTTCGGGAAATGACTATGGTGTCTCGACAGCAGAGAAATAGAACTGAGACCTCTCAGTTGCCTTAAGACCTCAAACCAGTAGCCCAATGCTTCAAGGAGTTCTTTTTCTTATTTTCCTCAATTTTATTTTCAGCCTGTAAACCACCATACACTAGTGTTTTTATCAAACCCAAAAATTCAAACAAAATTCACCATTTTAGCCTTCACTGCAAGTCATTTGTGCGAAAACCCATCCATAAGGTTAGACACTGGCCCAGAAGCATGTGCGGTAGCTTTGCTACGGAAGTAGGAGGAATTTAGGATATAAATTTTGTTGATTTCGGAACACCTACTGTGGCACGAATCAAATGGTGCCTAAGTGCAAATGATGACCTGATGAGCAGCATGATTACTAAATGCAGTCTGGTGAATTTTTTTTTCCTATATATACTTTACTGTCAGTCTTCTTAGTTTTAGTTTACAGTTTATTTATTTATTTTTATTTTGGGTAACCCTAACCTTTATGGTAGGATTGTTTCTTTGTCGTTGGGTGTTTGCCCTATTTTTACTGCAGGAATTTCCAGTGGATTAGAAATCCAGAGGGCAAGTTGATCGAGGAGTCAATTTTCACGCCCAGGAACACAGGAAATTTGGTGAATACTAACCAAATGGAAGAGGGAGGCAATACGGTGAGTACTCGAGTGAAGAGAACTAGTGCATATATATGTGATGAGGATTCTGAAACCTTCCATGGCAAAATCATCAACCCGTGGAGAGAAATCCAAACCCATCTAAGTCCATGAGGGACTATAGAAACCCTCCATGGATGAGTGCACCTTTCTGCAGTGTTTCCCCAACTAATGCACCATATGACAGTACTTACAACCCTAGTTGGGGGAACCACACAGATTCCTCATGGGAATCAAGACCTCCACAGTATACACCTCCTGCTCCTCCATATTATGCCTCACCTCATCAGCCACCACAACCACCATAGTTGACATCTTGATTCATGGCAATGCGGGCAAGCGAGCCTAGTGGATAATTTCATAGGGAGCGGAGGGCGGTGAATATCTAGGCCGTTCGGGAGGTGAAACGGTGGGGCTCCCGGACCCAGGAATTGGATGGGTTCCAGAGCAAAATTGATCAGAAATTTGACATCCTGCAACAATCCATCTCAAAGCTCACCAATCTGCTTGTTCATCAAGAGGAGGAGAATATGGAGGAAGAGTGCTTGACTGACACTAATTTGGGTGAGCAGACTCAACTGCAACAGCTTCTTTAGGAGGAATTGATGTAGGAACCCGAGTGGGGAGCTCCTGACGAGAGCTGCCAGCAAGGGAAGCGCGAGGGAGGCGGAGGAATGGAAGGCAGAGGGAGGAGCCCAGCTTATCCTTCGCTCCATCCCGCCTAGAATTTGGATCAGTGCTACTACCCTAACCCCGAAAACAACCCCTTTGTCGATCCATATCACGCTTTACTTGCACCCACATGCCTTTGAAACACCTACAGCAAGGCCATCCATTTACCTTTGCTGTCTACAAAACCTCAAGTTAGTAGCCTTTGTTCAAACATTTGCCATACATGAAGACGTGGCAGGTTACTTTCATCTGCTAGCCGCAGCCGAGATGGTTCGAATCTTGATTCGGACATGAGCCTTGGACCTCGGCATTCCGCTCCACGGTTCAACAGCCTCAAAGGCTTGAAAGCGGTTTAGAAATTCGATCTCCCCCACTTTTGTTTTTGATTTTTTTGTTTTATCTTATTTTGTTTTATTTTTATTTTGATTTCTTTAATTTTTTCTTCTTAGATTTTCTTCCCCAATTTTTAGTTAATCTTTGTTTTTAGCAATTTTAAATTTTTGCAATTTTCCTAATTTGTTTTGTATTTTTGCAGTTTTTTCAAATTTTAGGCTGCGGAGTGGGAGATTCGGAAGGAGCACAAAGTTTTTTACAACTGCGAAAATTTTACGACATGCGGGGGTACCGCGAGAGGAGAGATCAACTATAACCTTGTTCATTATTTTTTTATTTATTATTTTTATTATTATTATTATTATATTTATATGTTTCAAAAAAAAAATTGGTCTTTAAAAAAATAAATAAATAAATATTTACACATTTATGACACACTGTACGCATGATTTGTTTACCGCTCATAAAGTTTTCATACGAACTGCGTTTTAGGTGTTTTTGATACCGTTAGAAAGCTTAGAGAGTGTAGAATCCAAATATAGGCAAAAAGAACACTTTTGAAATTATTATGAAGTTGTAATTTTGAAAATGATACAATTGGTCACTTTTTCCTCTCTTTTCTTCTCCTAACTTGTTTATTTGAAGCCCAAACGGAGTGAATAAGGTGTCGATGGAAGTCTTGCGAAGTCTCCTATATGAAAATGAGTACATTTCATCAAGGAGGTATAACTTCCTTCTTTAAATTTTTAATCCGAGCCCCATTGCGGACGATGTGACATTTGGTTTGGGGGAGAGTGAGCGAAGAAAGTGGAATTTATTTATGTTTTTGTTACTATTTTGAGCAAGCCCATTATGTGTTGTTCAGTGGCTTACTGGTTTTCCTTTTTGTGATTGTGTACTATCGACACTTTTAAATTAAAAAGAATTCACCCCATTTTTACTTTATTTTTGTGTTTTTTGCCCGGCTACGGTTTGAAAAATTGAAACACTGTCCAATTTTATTTATGTTTGATTGGTTCCATGTCTAATTGAGTGAATAATTAGTTGAATCCTGCTGCTTTTGACCATTTCTTCCACCTTTAGCTGTAATCACATACTGTGGCACATCAAAGCCAACAATAGGGTCAAAAACCCGCCTAACCTCCTAAACTTGTGAAACTTATCCTAGTTTCTTTGCTGACCACCTTAATGTGTTAAGGACCCCCAACACAAGGCCAATGTGTCTTCCAAAACAGTTAGAAAAAGCAAAATAAAAGAAAAGAAAAGGAAAAGAGAATAGAAAGCGCAACGCTTGCTTTGAAACCCGAAAGCACGGCCCGAGGGCTATATGGCGAAGCCTTAAAGCCTCAGTCTAAACTAACTGGTTGAGCCATCACTTTTGCTCGCTACATGGTGGATGGATTTGAGCGAGCTGTAGGTGCTGGAGTTTCAAATCATTCCAAGTCCGTGAAACCCGAAGTTAGTGGTCGAAAGATCTCATATGACTCTAGTGCCCTAAGTCTAATTGGTTGGGAGTCACTTCCAGATCCCCTGCTACATGGACTTTGGTGAGGTCGAGATTCTCAAAGATTGGTGACCCTACAACACAAAAGAGCTGTAACAAGAGGGCCCTGATCTATTTAGGTTGGTTAGTGTCCTAGGTGGCGGCACTAGCTTGGTTGGGGGGAGAGTGCAGTTTAGCAGTTTATTGTTGAGAACTGATCAAACAAACACTTAGGTTTTGGTGGAAGTCTCTGGTTGATTAGCCAAGAAGGAGGCTCTTTTGATACTCAATTTTGTATGGCATTCATTCTCTCGAGATAGTTATTGGGTGAGGGTTTCAGTGATTCTCATCGAGGGTTAGGCATTACTCATTCACAACCTTTTTGAAATACCATTTTGTGAACACTATTTGTTATTGTTTTTGTAAGTGCTCTTTTCTTTCTTTCTTTCTTCATTGCTAAGGGACTAGCAATGTGTAGGTTAGGTGATTAGCTTCAAAAGTGCTATTTCAACCCCGTTTATCAGGTTTTAAGTGCTTTTGTGTACTAATCAACATAATTAACCCTCATTGGCACATTATGTCCCGCCATACTGATCGATTTTGTGGCAAATTTTGCGCTTACAAGCTATTTATTCCAAATTGTTGAAATAATCCAAGCACGAAGAATTTGATCCAAACTCGCATTGCAACCGAGACCGTATAGTAATATTAAATGCCAAGAAATTGAGCAAGAAATTTGCAGCAGAGGCAATTTTGTACTTCCAATTTTGCAGGTTACACTGCTCATCTTGCGAAATTTTCATCCTCAAGAAGATCGTTTCATGTTCTCTGCATCTATTCACCATCTTGCTTTTTGACATTTTGACTCATTTTGTTCCCTTTTTGGTTTTCTTCCAAATTTGTCCCTTGTAATAGTTTTTAGTTTTGGTTTTTTGGTATTTGTAAAGGCTTGCTTATAAAGCCCCAAACAAGCACCGCAGAGATCTTCGCCATTGGGGGTTCAAGGGAGTTTTTCCGCCGCTTCTTTTATCCCATTTTCTTTCTTCTTTTTTTTCCTTTTTTCGGCTACCAAACACTCCTCTGAGGATGACAACTCAAAGGATGGTTGGCTAGACCTCTTTTCTCCTTGAAGAGGAGGGCTGCTGGCTAGGGTTTGGAGGTAACTCATGGTTCTCTGTTTAACAAAGCAGACCTATTTATGGGTATTTATGTCTTATTTCTCTCAATCTAGGTTTAAATCTCTTAAATGTACCTTTATAATTTCGTATTTGTTATCTAGGTCTGGATACTTATTTCAGATCCATCGAGATTCATTAGTCAGCCTTCATTTGTCATTGTAGATTTTAAGTGAGGATGTGTTCATCACGGGAGCATTCATGCTCCAGGCAAATGCCAAGCCAAAAGGGAAAATCATAGGGTTTATTTTTTAAAGCTAAATGAAAATCTGGTTCGGGAAATGACTATAGGTCATCCTCCCCAACGCGAGGAAATGAACCCGAGGACCTCTCAGTCACCTTAGGACCTCAAACCAGTAGCCCAATGCTTCAAGGAGTTCTTTTTCTTATTTTCCTCCATTTTATTTTCAGTTTCCCAGAACCACCATATTACCCGTCGCTTCAAACCCAAAACTCCAAAACCAAATTCAATTATATTTTAAATTTCTTCACCAAGTCATTTGTGCGAAGAAACCCATCCCCGACTTCGAATTTAGAACGCTTATATCGCAGTAGCTTTTCTAATGGCAAAGGGAGGAATTTAGGATATAAATTTTGTTGATTTCGGAACACCTACTATTGCACGAATCATCTCCTACTCTAAGAGTGGGTTCTCCCTTCATAACACTTATCAAGGCGCAGCCTCAGGGCTAGAAAGGCCTCTGCGCAGTGTGGACTTGTGTGCTCCTCCATGTCCATTACTACAACGTCCATAGGGAAAATAAATTTTCCCACCTTGATGAGCACATCTTCAAGGACTCTAGCTGAGCCATAGTCCTATCTGTCATCTTTAAGGTCATAGTTGCCTGAAAGCTCCTCAACCAGTCTTCATTACAAATAAGGTACCAAGTCATGCTTTCCTTGAATCACATAAAGCCTCCTAACTAAAATTCATGGTGCAAAGATGCTTTAAGAAGATCATGTATCTTCAAAGGTAAATTCTTTTGAATTACTGCACTGTAAGTGGCTATCAAGCTCACCACTCCTTCTTCAGAAAATCTCCTCTTCTTACTCAATAACTTTCAAAAAACTTACACTGGGGCATCTGTTTGTATTGCCTCAGCAAAAGGTATGTTTATATCTATCTTCTTGAACATGTCCAAGAATTTAGAGAACTGTCCTTCAATCTTTGCTCTTTGCAGCCTCTAAGGAAATAGAACATAGGCATATATGCTTGCACCTCTTCTTTCTTCTTCAAGATTCTTCCTCTACCGGGTCGTTTCTACACCTTTTATGAAGCCTTTCGCCTTTTTATGAACCGAACTTGGATTTCTTCTTTAATTTCTACTTGCTTTTCTTTCAGCTTAATTTTTTCATCTTTTCTCAAGTTCATGAACTTTTACCACTCCTTAGGGTCACCGCTTTACACAGCCCTTAAAATTATTCTGGTGATCACTCGAAGGCATCCTTGATTGGTTCTGCATTGCTGTGCCAATTACCTAATCGGCGTCTGCATTTTAAAATGAATTTATATTGGCCTAAACACAAGTATATGTTGTCAGAACGCCGGCGAAGCAGGAAACTTTGCCCGTGAAGGCGCCTCGCCTCCCATGAAGCTCAAGATTTTCTCCTCAAAAGACTAGGACCTCATTTGGCCCTGATTCTCAACTCTTTGGATGCTCTGTTGTTGCTATCCCTAGAACCCATGTAAAGCATACTACTGTTAATAGTTCTGCACAAGTCTTTGGCCTTCAGGTTCCACCTCCATATTGTAGTTCTCATGGTTCCTCGACTGTGTAATGGTCGGAAGGCCGGGCAGCCAGTTTCGAAATTGTAACTTCTGTTTCCACTCACAAACTGAGCCTCCTCCATATGATAAGGACCCTCATGAGCAAGTCCCTAATCAGTCTTCTGCTCAATTCCTTCTACTATTCCCACTTCATGAGCTGAATGCATTCTTCTATCCTGGTTTCCCAACTTATTCATCAATGCATCAAGCCAAGCTCTACAAATGCATTATCCGATTCAAATGATACATACCACCTCCTCGGGCCCATGCTGCCTCTAAAGTTCCAAATAACTTATAGTTGCTTTTTTTCCAAATTCAATATTGGTTATTCTTAGCACTTCTTTTTCTTAAAATGCTTTTCTTCCACAAAGAAAGCATCTATAATCCCCTTAGAGGTGTAATTCATGGCATGGTAAAAAATGTCCATATATGTGGTCATATCAATGCCATGCATTGGGCATCTCTTTAACAACCTTTTGTATCTTTCCCAAGCATTGTAAAGGCTTTCATCTTCTCCTTGCTTGACCACAATAATCTCTATCTTCCTCTCTGAAGTGAGAGTAGGAAGGAAAAATCTACTCATGTATGCCTCCATCAACTCCTCCCAGTTGTTCACTAATCCATAAAGCAATGACTCAAACCAAGTTGTTGCCACATCTCTTAGTGAAAATGGAAAGATTTGTAACTTTATCACTTCAGGTCTCATCCCATTCAGTTTCACTGTGTTGGCCATTCTCAGAAATCTACCCATATGCTCATTGGGGTCTTCACCAGGATGACCAGTATACTGATGTTGCTACACCATTGTGATAAGAGCTGGCTTCAACTCAAAGTTGTTGGACTTTATGGCAAGCGGCCTCACAGCAAAATATTCATCTCTATCACTAGTCTCCAGAAATCTTCCACCGTCCTCTGCCTCTGAGGTCTATCAATTACCAAAGTTGGGATGTTCTTATGCATTTCTTGTTGCTCTGCCATGACTATTGATTCAGCACTTCTTACTTTCTTTAGATTTCTTAGTGTCCTTTCTAACTTAGTATCTAGTGGCAACAGTTCTGCTTCTAGTCTTCTCTGTATGTGATAACTTCCTAAAATGGAAATACACTGAGATCAAGTGAGATCAATAGATAACAGAATTATATTATGATGTGTTCTCTTAAATGACCAGTAGCTAAGTCAGCTACTGCAGTTAAAACTTTTTTTTTTATTTTTTATAAAAGATAAAAGAAAAATGTCCAAATTAGCAATTTTCTTTTTGGTAAGGATATTGATCTTTAAACTTTACTTTCATTTCAATCCCGGAAACGGCACCAAAAACTTGATTGACTTAACTTTGATTTTATCAACATAGACCAAAAATTGACTGAGTTATAGCATAACAACCATAAATTATTCAATCCCCACCAATCATGCCAAAAACTTATTTGACTGAATATATATAAAATTTGTTTTCTATTGTTTAGGTAATAATTTGCAATTTAAATTGGTTTTGGTCTAAATCATTGCAAGTGCACAGGTCATACAAGTAATAAAGTGGATTTTTAAGTCCAAATATCATTCCCATGAGGATTGATTATAAAATTTAAAGATTAACTACCCTCACTACTCAAGATCCTTACTATTTGAACTTCCACATTTTAGGATAGATTTAACTTCTAAAGTAAATTAAATCAAATAAATAATGAAATTCTAAAATACATTATTAGAGAGTTCACTAGACCCAAAGCACATCACAAGAAACAGCAAACTGTGGTCCTGTCTCAAAAACCACGCCTGTTAGCTGTGAGGTTATCATCACTAATAGAGAACAAGTAATCCTGTGCATTAGTTCAAATAATATCAGTGTAATTTATCCCCAAGTGACTGCTCTTTGCTCTCAAGTAGTCCATCTCTATGTCACTCAAAGGGATTCCTGGAAATCAGAGCAATGATACAACTCTTTCTAGGTACCAAACACTGATATTTAGAACATTTCAATGTAGGATTAATACCAGTTAAATCACTCCAGTTTTCAAATCTAAAACATCATTAAAATATTATAAATCAGAATCCTAAATGCATCTCTTCCCGTAGGATGAATAAATCTAGATCATAAATGACAATGACTAGTTGATCAAACAAATTACAGAGATTGTAATCAAAACTGAAGATAAATGAATTCTAGAAAATCTCAGATTTCATCAGTTCGATATAAATAAAGCCGAAATACATGCATCCAGCTAAGAATCCCAATTCAGATAACTACTCTAATAAGAAAACTAAATCCAAAAACAAACTAAAAAATAAAAGGGAAAATAAAAAGAAAAAGAAAAAGAAAAATATATACAATGAGACTTCAGCTCTCCCATAAAGCACAAAAACTTGATGAAAAGCGGCTAGCAACGACTCACTACTCCCCAGGAGCTTCTATTTATAGTTTCGTGTCTTAGGCCCAAAAAACGAGGCGACAATTATGGCGTTTCAAAAGCCTAAGAAAAATCCCGCCTAACACCGTCACAGAGGATGTCGCTGATAACAAAAAATACTATGTCGGGTTTTACTTCTGACAATGACATTAGCTCATTGTGATCCGAACTGATGTCGTGGATGACGCTCCAACATCAGACCTATTGTTCTTATCATTTCAACTAATGTCGCGATTACTGCTAACCGTGTTACACATTGCAGTTCAAGTTCGCCTTTGTCCACTTAAGCCACGTCGAACATTGCTAAGTGATGTCGCGACATTGAATCTTTGATGCACCTTAAGCCTTCACAATTTTTGCGGCTGACGTCGCATTATTACTAGTCCGGTGTCACAACATTGAGCTGGTCTCACCTAATTTTAGCTTCGCTTTGGTCCGAGCACGGCTATCATCGATCCGGCTGCTGCCATGACATTGAGCGTTAGATATCTGTTCAAGCCTTGGCTGAAGTCGTGGCATTACTAATTTCTGCTCTTACAGTCTTACTCTACTGTCACAACATTGCATGTTAGTCCTACTATCGATGTCACGACATTACATTGATGTCTCAACGATGTCGTGGCAATGTCGCAACATTAGTCCATTAAACTTCACCTTCAGGCTGCTTTGATATGATGTCACGGCATTACTTTGATGTCATGACATTACTTTGATGTCACGACATTGTTCAACTGATGTCTTCACTTGTTGAGGATTTGTTCTGATGACTCCACGACATTACATTGATGTCTCAACGATGTCGTGGAGATGTCACGACATTGGTCCATTAAACTTCACCTCTAGGCTACTTTGATCTGATGTCATGACATTACTTTGATGTCGCCATGAATAGCGAACTGATGTCTTCACCGGGTCGAGGCTTTGTTCCGATAACGCCACACACCTCCGTGCTGCTTTGATCCGATGCATTACTTTACGTCACTACATTGCTGTTCAACCTGATGTCTCCACCGGGTTGAGGCTTTGTCTCCGATGGCACCACGATGTCAATGACGTTATTCAACTCGATGTCTTCTACCTAGTTGAGGCTTTCTGTTTGACGAGACGCCTATACCCGCTATTTCATCTTCAGAAATACCACTCAAGCCTACTCCAACCCGCTTGGCGTAAACTGAACCGAAACCCTGTGGACGCTGCTACCACTCATATCACTTTTAAAATCATTTATCAAAAACCCGCGGAAGCGATTTCAATTTAAGGCAAGTCCATAAACATTTACATTTAACAAAATACATTTACAATGAAGGCATTCCATGCCTTTTCAAAATGATTTACAAAATAGATGTTCCGAGTTCAAATTGTTTTTACAAAATATCAATGTTCAAAAGCAATGGAGTGAATGCATGTGTCAGAGCATACTCCGCAATTCTTTTTTCTTTATGACTCGACGCTCCTTAATCTTGCCTTTTGTCCTCGTTCACTTATTCGCGCATGATAAAACACGCCAAGCATTTTCATGCTGTTAATGGTTCTATACCCCATTCTTCTGCTTGGCTAGTCACTATACCATTAAACCAAACTTTCAAATTTTTTTGGATGATCAATGTCAATACAACACATATACTTATTTCATATACAATCATTTATGGTTCATTGATCATCCCAAATATACACTTTCATATGCAATAAAACATTTATAATCAAATCATGCATTTCACAATGCCCTTTTCATTTCAATTTGAAATCATGCTTAATCTAATATAAATAACACCAAAGTCAATCTCAGCTCTTCTCTTAACGAATTTAACCTATGTTTTCGGTATACAGGATATCGGAATCACCGGCACTGTCCTACTGGGTCAGCAGCTGCTTTAAAACATTTGTTTTATAACACAAGACGCAACCCGCTGGGCTAATGATCGGTTATTGCAATCACTTGAGAACACTATCGATATCGTCCCGTTGGGTCAGCTGGATCGGGGAGTGACAGATCACTGCCAGTTCGCTAGTGATCGCGACTTGACCTCTATTGCATACCCAACTCATCCTCTTAATGTGAATTAAACTTAACATTCTATTAAGGAAGCATTCAAATCCTTATAGTAAATACAAATAGTTATGTACATTTGTATAAGCAATTCATTTTCAATACTCATGCAATTTTCATATGCAAACATTTCACAATCAATTGTCTCAAATCAATTAAAACAAATCAATATGCTTTTCTTATAAATTTAGAACAAACATTTCAAATCTTGAAAAGAGAATAGGAGAAGAAAGAAGAAAGAACAAAACAATTTATCTCTTTCTTTTTGCCTTACTGTTAATCTCAGTCCTAGGTTAGGTTGTCACACCCCGATTCCCGGTCCGACCCGATTGGCGGATCCGAACCGAGTTCGGGGTGCAAGAACATATACCGACTTTTACCCGATTTTTTAAAAAAACTGAACTGGCACTGCGGGTATGGCCCATGTCTATACCAGACCAAAGAATATATACATATCAAAAGAACTACCACGGGAGTGGTGTCCATCAAAATCTATACACATATAACTAAGTCCCATTTACTTATACATATACAAAACACCCATATTCCAATTATATATTCGTAAAGTAGGGACCCATCAGGTGATGAACCCTTACTGTAAGCCGCCTACCAGATGGATGTTTCTAGACGTCTTCTCCTGTACCTACACGGATTAAAAACCCGTGCTAAGCTTTACAAAAACACATGCATTTATACTGAATCACAAATCACATAAAATAGTAACAGATATCGGAATCTTCAGGAATTCATTTAATGTGATTTTAATACATATACTGCTATCATATAAACAATTATTACATACTTATCCTTATAATAAACTTATGCTTGTTCCACATTGCATGCGACCTAACTTTTACTTATACTATAACAAACTTATACTTACGTGATCTTATACTCATAACAGGCTTAATCTTATTCGGATCTTATACTTATAGCATTTAGATCTTCTACTTATAGCAGACTTATTCTTATACGGATCTCCCGTAGAACACATACTTATTCAAATTCCTCGTATATGGTACTGAGCTTATACATATACTTACACTTGTCTCCCGTAGGACACATACTTATGCTTGTATCGTATTTATACTTATCTTATCCCAAAGGACATATATTATGGCTTATACCGACATTTATTCCCTTGACTTATAATTATTCAGATCTCCCTTAAAAGGACATCTACTGAATCTCTATCGACCAGGCATTTATCCGTGCATTTCTCAGAAGTTACAGAGCTTAGACTCATCGATGTACCGTAGGTACTAGCTGTAGAACTTATGCTTGTACTTCAGATCTTATACTTAAAATTAAGGAGCATATCCTCATTTTACTGATTCGAGTACTTGTTTTACGTAGAACTTATTCTTGTATTTCAGATCTTATAATGCAGAAGCCACGGAACTTATACATGTATTTCGCATCATATACATGTCTTACAGAGCATATCGGTGAAGCATGATCTTATACTGTGTTCATTTAATATAATTGCCTTACTGATCTATAATGAGCTTATTCTGGTACAAAAGTACCTGTAGGTACTACACAGTCTATTATACGAAATTCCATAGGTACAGCACAAATTATTATAATGAAAATTCCATAGGTACCATCGGACTTATATCTCCGAAGGGCACATATTTATACTTATCTCGATTCATATACTTTATTGTGAATACTTGTACATGTAATTTGTCCTTATCATGCATATATACTTTATCAAATCTCTTTCATAGAGTTTCGATGTGTACGAGGTACCTGTGAGGTACTATAAGTCGAACATATCGTAGAAGTCATAATACATACGTAGTCGATCACTCTGCAGATGCATATCATATGCGGACAACAGTCTCGCAAAGCATCTGATCACACCTGCATATGCCCGCCATGAGATCTCACATAACCCTGTCAGATCCATCCACATCATAATCATCTTTAGACTTATACAACTTCTTATGCTTATAATAGGCTTATGCTTATTCGGATCTCCCATAGGAGTTACAGAGCTTATTCTTATGTGAACTCATACTTGTCGTAATTTATGTTTATTCAGACTCTCAGAGGAGTTACAAAACTTATCCTATTCGAACTTATATCAGTAACGTATTTCTATGTTTATTCTGGGACCCTCGTAGAGTTATCGAATCCTAACTTAGATTTGCATCTTATACGTGTATTACTTGGATCATATCCTTGTATTTCTGATCTTATACTAGCTTATTCTCAGATTTGGATGTGTGAAAATAATCTTTAGGTATTGGCGTAACATTTTTCTTATACAAAGTACCGTACCAAGGTAATTGCATTCATTATACGCAGGTACCCGAGGTACTACCTGACTTATACTAATTTATTGGATAATGAGTACTTAAGTACTACAGAGATTTATCGTATACAAGAGTACCCATAAAATTAGTAACGTATTATTGGGAGGTATATCTGCATCTTTACTCTTATTCTTATTCTTTATTCTTATTCAGATCTTTACTCTTATTCTTTATTCTTATTCATTATTCAGAGTCTTATCATATAACTCGTTTGATCGCTTCTAGACCAAGCACACTGAATAATGAGTAGTGATTACAAAGACAATAAGTACCCGAAGCACTGGCAGAGAGTGTCGTCGTACTAATCAGAGAGTACCAAAGTACTAATGCCAAGCATGGTCGAGTGTCGCCGCACTTCAATCGTAGAGCACAGTATTAATGTGCCGCACGATCAGAGTGTCGTCGCACTAATCGTAGAGTAATCAAGTACTATAATGCGGTTCCATTCACGTAACATAGGTTCCATGTCATTCAATAACTAGTCTTAGGCAATTTTACAATTATTTTGGTTCTGTAACTTACCATCTTATAATAGGGGCCTTCTTAGCCACATTATGTATTTATTACATATTACCATTTCATGTTCATGTTCATATTTCATTTCGTTTATCATATTCATGTTTCATGAACACATCTTACATCTTGCATTTCCTATACTTTTCTTATTTCATGCCAATTACATATGGAATTTCATATACTTGTAAAGTATGATGTCTATGAGATCACACCTCATTCATATATTCTTATTCCTCTATTAATCTAATTTACTTAGGAATTGGAATCAATCCAATCGGATCAGTCAAAATAAAGTTATGGCATTTTCATTCCAACTATTCATTTTACCGATTACACTAGGGACAGTTTGTATTACTCATTTTTCCGGGGTTTTAACCTCATATTTGACACTATATATTTGTACTCATTTAAATCTAAGGTGCTAAGGGTTCAACTCCAATTAGAATCACCCACTGAAAGTAATCAACCAAGATATCCAAACAACTCTGACTACTCTATGATCAAACCGATGTGGACCAGCTTGCAGCCACGGCCCCACTCGAGTAACTTTGGGCCACCTAGAGTCATAATTAGAAGGTAAATAATACTATATGTTTGGTTGTACTTGAAGTCTATTTTAATTAGCCATTGAATCACTAAAATCAGATAAGAAATGAGCAAGTTATGGCTAAAATACGAAAACTGGTCGAAATAGGAAACAGAGCATCACATGTACCCCAGACACCGACTGCATCGGTACATGTCAGCTCAAATGACCAGAACCTAACATGTACCTAAGACATGATCAAGGTGTACCGGTACATGTCACCGAAAAATGCCCAGAATGTGTGTTTTTCTCCCATTTTTCCATACTTTTCCATCCAATTCAACTCTATACTTCATACACACATCAAAACCATTTCATATTCATCTTGTAACCTCAATTTTACTCAAATTATCTTTCATCACTTATCTTTCTTCCAAAAGCATATCAAGAAATCCTTCCGAAACAATTCTAATATGGGTCACAACCCATACATGATCCAAACATAGAGATTTGTTGGAGTTTGTTCCAAACCCTAACTCCATTACATACAATTTAACCATGAATCCAACCTCAAAAGGGGGATTCCATACTCATCTTGTTCCTTGTGGGTTTTACCAACCTTAATTTCAAGAAATATAAGGTTAGGATGCAATTCTAACAAACCCTAGGTTTGGGACTCATAAACTTTTCTAGAATTCCATACAAAATCCATATGATCCATACCCAAGGTTAATTCCATACTTAAGTTCAGTTTCCATACCTTAATTTGGCTTTGCTTGAACTTCTCCCATTCATCTTCTTCTTCTCTTCCTCTTCCTCTTCCTCTTCTTCTCTCTTTTCTTTCTCCCTCTCTCTCTATTTGCCATTCTCAAAATGAGAGACCAATTTTTCTCTTATCCAGATTGTTGGCTTAAGGCCATGTTTGGCCTAGACAAAAAAACCCATTTTTGGCTTATTTCCCCATTTTTTCTATTTAGCCCCTTCTCTTTTATTATTCTCACCTTAACATATATATATATATATATATATATATATATATATATATATATATATATATATATATATATATATTAAACTTTGGAAAATTCCACACTTTTCCATTAAATTTAATCAGATACCAACTTATTGATTTATGCAATTTATGTCCTCAAGTGGAAATGACCACTTTACCCTTGTCTCTAACATTCATTTCGGGTCTCGCATTTTATTTCCGAAAATTTCCATTTAGCTTATAATATACCCTAAACAAGTCCAAAAACTACTAGGGTACATTTTCTGGGTGTTACATAGGTGATCCTCACCGGCCCCTAGCAAATCACACACATCACATTTAGTGAACTAGCACTAATCACACTTAACGTTCACTTCGCCGAGGCGGTGAGGTACGGTACATTTTTCACTTAGTTTCATTCTTAATTGAACCCCCATTAATCATTTATTAGGGTCCTTAAACTTTCAGTGTACACAAACTAGACTTTTGAAACATAAATCTGAAATTTTGTCGTCCATGAATAGTATTTGTGCCTCGGCGTAGCACTGCTATGCTGCGGCGTAGCACTCCGCCGTGAAGGCATTTTCGAGGTGCCATTTGCACCCAACCCTCCTCCCGGCTAGGCACCCCATGCTACTGGCCAGAGGTTCATTTGCCACATGGCATGCTGGTTCCCTACTGCCATGGGCAGAGGAACCCGCTTTCTTGCCTAGATTTTCTCTAAGCCTCTTTTGCGATTTTTCTCCAAAAATCACCCCAAATCCAAATGAAACTCTAGCAATCACTCCCAAAGGCATTCTAAAGTCATCCTAAACCAACCATGAGCAAAACCCATGGATGATTAGGGTTTTTCTAACCCAAACATCATTTAAAGAAAACTATGGTTTGGTTCTTACCTCAAATCCCCTTGCACTTGAAGCCTTAGCCTTTTTCCTTCTTCCATCTTGCAATATCTTGAACAAACATGGAGAGATTCACATAAACTATTTCACAAAACCCTAGCCTTTTCTCCTCTCCCCCTCTCTCAAATACGGTTTGTGCTCCAAATGAGCATTCTAAGCCCACATTTGGTCTTATTTCCTTATTTAAGTGTAAGGCCATGTTTGCATTACACACAAATTCCCTTTTTCATTTTTCTCCTTTTTGGTATTTATTTCACTTTCATTTATCATTTAATTCACTTTAGCATTTAATCTTATCATTTGACCCTTAGGTCCTTATTTTACAAATTTCCATTTTTGCCCTTCTTCGCTTGGGTTTATTTCCGGGTTCAATCAATTTCTCATTTTAGCATATAACATTTAATCATATGCTCACATATTCATTTCATAATTCAAAATTTATCAATTTTCCTGGAAAAACCCATGTTTGACTTAATTCATACCCGGAATATATAATAAAATTATTATACAAATTCTAGGGTATTTTTAGGCCGTTACAGATCTGATGTCATAGAATTACTTTGATGTCACGACATTGTTCAACTAATGTCTTCACTGGTTGAGGCTTTGTTCTTGATGACGCACCTCCTGCTATGTCGCGAGATACATTGAGGTGTCGCGACATTGACTGTTTCTTGCCTTAGTCATTTAAGCATATTTTCTTGCTCTTTCTGCTTTTTTTTATATTGATTCCTGCAAAAAATAACTTTGGTGAAGATTCTCTAATTTTGCATTAAATTAAGCATTAAAGCCTCAAATATGCATGCAAAAATGAACTTAAAGTTATATGAGTTTCATACTCATCAACGTCTATAAAGACTCGGATCCTCCCAATATTAATGTTTCAAATCTGCAAAGAACTTTTTCTTCTACTGGTATAATAGTTTAGGAGGAATCACCTTTTCCACAAGGAAGTTGACTAGATCTGTGAACCAAGAGGTGTCCTTCTTATTTGAAATAGCCAGTAACTGCTCATCAGGAAAGTTATTACTAATGCACAATTGTTTCTTCTCTCCTTCATTCGGTCTCTAAAGTTGTGATAAATGGTCTGCTACCAAGTTTTCAGGGCCCTTCTTGTCTTTAATCTCCACATCAAATTCATACAGAAGTAGTATTCAATGGATTAATCTTGGTTTACTTCTTTCTTCATCATGAGATGCTTCAAAGCGGAGTGGTCTATATAGATTACTACTTTATTCCCAATCAAATATGGCCTGAATTTGTCACATGCAAACACTATGGCTGATAATTCTTTCTCGGTCGTCACGTAGTTCAATTATGCGTCATTCAATGTCTTACTAGCATAGTAGATGACATGAGAAACTTTTCATCTCCTCTAGCCCATAACTGCTCCTACAGCATAGTTTCTTGCATCACACATTAACTCAAATGAAAGGTTCCAATCTAGTGTAACCACAATTAGAGTTGTGACTAATTTATTCTTAAGGATGACGAAAGCTCTCTAGAACTCATCACCGAAATCAAAAGGTGTGCCTTGTATAAGGAGGTTGGAAAAAGGTTTTGTGATTTTTGAAAAATCTTTTATTAATCACCTATAAAAGCCTACATGGCCTAGAAAACTCCTCACTCCTTTAACATTGGTAGATGGTGGAAACCTCTCAACAACCTCTATCTTGGCTTGGTCTACCTCTATACCTTTCTCTAAAATTCGATGTTCCAGCACTATGCTCTCTTGTACCATAAAGTGATATTTCTCCCAATTTAATACCAGTTTGGTTTCTTTAAATCTCTTAAACACTAGCTCGATGTTGTCAAGGAATTTATCAAAGGAAGTTCCAACTACTAAAAAGTCAACCATGAACACTTCTATGTTCCTTTCTACCATATCGGTGAATATGGCCATCATGCATCACTGGAAGGTGCCCAGAGAGTTACATAACCCGAACGACATGCATCTGAAGGCAAAGGCAAAGGTACCATAAGCGCATGTGAACGTGGTCTTTTCCTTATCTCAGGTGCTATGGAATTCTGATTATATCCTAAGTAACCATCCAGGAAGCAATAGTACTCATGTCATGCCAAGCAATCTAGAATATGATCAAAGAATGGAAGAGGGAAACAATCCTTCCTTGTCACTGCTCAACTTCCTGTCAACACGCATTCTCCAAAGATGACAGCCGTGTCGAACAATTCATTGCTATCATTCCGGACTACGCTATAACCCCCCTTCCCTTTTTAGGTACTACTTGAACTGACTTTACTCTAAGAGCTATCTAAAATAGGATAGATCACCCCTAACATCCAACCAGTTCAATATCTCTTTCCACACAACTTCTTTCATGACCGAATTTAATCTTCTTTGAGCCTCGATGAAGGGCTTATTATTTTTCTTCTAGTAGAATGCGATTAATACACATGGAGGGACAGATTCCCTTGATGTCGGCTAGAGTTCAGCCTATGGCATTTTTTTGCTCCCTTAGCACCCTCAATAACTTTTCTTCCTCTATTGAAGACAATGAGGAAGATATAATGATTGACAGTGTGGATGAAGGTCCAAGGTACGCATACCTTAAGTGCTCCGAGAATGGTTTTTCTTCTATCTTAGGTGGTTCCTGTAACGCCCTGAAATATACCCTAGTCGTTTTCGACATGTCTAGGGTATTTTGTAAGCATAATTTGAATGTTTCGTGATTTAAATGCGAAACATGGAAATTGAGAAACCCGAAAATTGTACAATACTTAAGAACAAAATTGTAACTTGTAAAAAGGGGCCTAAAAGACATGAATTGATAAGATTAGAGGCCAAAGTGGAAATAACATAAGTTAATTTGCAAAAATAAGGAAAGTGGAGGACTAAAAGGCAATTAAAAAGACTTAACCCAAAAATGGGTTTTATTTGACTAGGCCAAACATGGCCTTAAAGGGGGCATCAAAATATCTCATATTTTGGGTCTCCGAAGGGAAAAAAACGATGAAGGCCAAAAAAGATAAGAAGAGGAAGAGGAAGAGAAGAAGAAGAGAAGAGAAGAAAGAGATAAATAAAGCCAAGGTATGGATTCTAGTATGGATTTCTATGATTTTTGGTATGGATTTTACATGGAAAGGTTATCTTATAGTTGCATAATTTGTGTAAATTCTTATGGAGTTCCAAACTCAGGTTTAGTTAGAATTGATCCTAACTCTGTGTTTGAATGAAATTGAGTTGAAAAACTCTAGTTTGGTTAATATAAGCATGGATCCTCCTTGAGGTTGGATTCATGAATTAATTGCAAAGTAATGGAGTTTCAAGGAACAAACCCTAACCAATCCTTGTGTTATTTCATGGCTATGACCTATAATAGAGTGGTTTCGGGGAGTAATTCATGAAAGGTTTTTGAAGAAAGACAAGTATCGAAAGATTTAATTGAGAGCAAAAGAGATTGCAAGTGATGAATTTGGAGTGGTTTTGATGTGTATATAGAGTAATATTATCTGGGTAGCACATATGGGTAAGGGAAGAAAACCTACATTCTCGGCAAGTTCGAATCAGACTAAGAATCTAATGAGCAAAGACCTGCAGACCGTATGTGTTCTCGTTTCTTTTTCATTTCTACCAGCGCTTGTATTTTGGCCATAACTTGTCATTTCTATCCGATTTGAGGATTCAATGCTGGTTAAACTAGACTTCAAGAAGAACCAAAATCCTGGAAACAGGGTACCTCTAAATTTGATTCTATGGCCCAAAAATTAACTCAAGTGGGGCTGTTCAAGCCAATTTCGCTTCCGCTTGACCATAGAGGCCCCGAAGAGCTAGGACATAACTTGAGTTCCAAGAGCCATTTGGGTGATTACAAATGAGGGAGAACCCTTAGCACCTTAGCTTTAAAGGAATACAAAGAACCAGTGTCAAATATGGAGTCAAGGCACTGGAAAATGGGTATTTCAAACTGTCCCAAGTGTAAAATCGGTAAATTGACTAGTTTGGCATGAAAATGCCATAACTTTAGTTTGGATGATCTAATTGGAATGATTTCAATTTTTAAGTAATGTAGATTCATAGAGGGACAAGAATACATGAATGATGTGTGAATACATAAGCATCATGTTGTACAAGTACATGAAATGCCATATGTAGCATGAAACAAGAAAAATATAGGAAAGGCAATATGTCATGAACACATAATGTGACTAAGAATGCCATAATTATTCTCAGACGTATCAAAAATAATACTATATATGATTATTATCACATATAATTGTGTAACCGTCTAAGACCGCGATTGAATGACACAAGACTTCGTTACGCAAGGTGATCGTATAGTACTTCACTCTGTGATTAGGTGCGACTAAGACTCCACCGTGCTTCGCACATTAGTACTTCTAAGATTCCTCCGACAAGGCAACTAAGACTTCCTCTAACCGTGCTTCGCACATTAGTACTTTGATACTCTCTCGATTAGCAATTCAGATTTCCGATTAAAAGACGACACTCTCTGACCGTGCTTCGCACATTAGTACAGATTTCTCCGATTAGTGCGACAAGACTACTCATCACGCCCCACTTGCCAAGGCCATCGCACCTCAAGATTGTAATCGCACTTTCCTGTGTACTTATTGTGTCAGGTCCTTACCTGATCAGACACGGTCTAGGTAATCCATCAGCTTATAAGGATAAGACTCGAATAAAGAATAAGAGTAAAGAAAGAAATATGGTAAAGATCCGAATGTACCTACTGCACCTCTCAGACGCTCTATAGTACCCACGGGTACCTCCGTATAAGACATGTTCTATAAGACTCCACGGCACTTTTGTATAAGTAAAATCTCCAGAAAATTTCCACGGTACTTCAATATCGATGATATAAGTATAAGTTCTGTAATATAAGAATAAGTCTCGTAATACAAGTATAAGTTCCGTAACACAAGTATATGCTCCGTAATACAAGTATAAGATCTGAAATACAAGTATATGCTCCGAAATACAAGTATATGCTCTGTAATACAAGTATAAGCTCTGAAATACAAGTATATGCTCCGTAATACAAGTATAAGATCCATAAGACAAGGATATGATCCGTAGTACAAGTATAAGATACGGCATGCGATAAGCTCAGAAGCATCGATAGTACTCAGACCGCTTAAATTAGCGTAGCACCTGCTGCGCACTTT
The DNA here is from genome assembly GCA_016808115.1 of Tetrastigma voinierianum. Lineage (NCBI taxonomy): Eukaryota > Viridiplantae > Streptophyta > Magnoliopsida > Vitales > Vitaceae > Tetrastigma > Tetrastigma voinierianum. The sequence goes on along the minus strand of JAEQBH010005917.1, from coordinate 111,067 downwards.
ATAAGCATAGATTCGTAGCACCCACCTAACATCACGCATAAGCTTCGATAAGGATAAACCCCGCAGTACCCAAGGCACTCCGTACGAAAGCATAAGTTAGCACTCACGCAATTTCTTAAATAAATATATGTCTGACATACACACGCTATGCCTTCGGGACATTTTAACAAGTAGTACTTACTAGTGGCTCACAGAGGCGAATAGTTCCACATTTGTATGAGTTCCATAATACAAATATAATCTCTCGTAGTACTCCACGTACCTCCCGAACAAGTGTACACTCCGTCAGATAAGTATGTTTGTGCACCCAAGGGTACCTCTGTATAAGCATACGTTCTGTCAACTCCTACGGGAGATCTGAGATAGATATAAGTAATAGAACTTGTATAAGTACCTCCGTATAGGTATAGCTCAGAACTCAGTACGAGACTGCATGCTACAAGCTTCTCGAGATAAGTATGAGTATGTGGATAAGTACCTTTGTATAAGTGTATGTATAAGCTCAGTACCGCATATGAAGAATATGTATAAGTATATGTCAAACGGGAGATAAGTATAAGTATATGTCATACGAGAGATAAGTATAAGTATATGTCCTACGGGAGATAAGTATAAGTATGTGTCCTACAGGAGATAAGTATAAGCATGTGACCTACGGGAGATCGGAATAAGAATAAGTCTGCCATAAGTGTAAGATCTGAGTAAGTATAAGTTGAGTACCGTATACGAGAAATCTGAACAAGCATAAGCTTGTTACAAGGATAATTATGTATGTAAATGTGTTATATGAATGCATGAAGATTATGTGATATCTCGCATCGTTAGATGTTTATTATGATTCAAGATAAGTGCATGTGTTTCTCAGATAAGTTTATATGTTTCCCAATTGGCGTAAAGCTTAGCACGGGTTTTTAATCCGTGTAGGTACAAGAGAAGACGTCTGAAAACATCCGCATACAGCTGGGCCAACACACTAGTAAGGGTTCATCATAGTAGGTTCTGCACGCTGAATATGTAATTGAAATGTAAAGTTGTTTTTGTAAATGTATAAGTAAACTGACTCGCATATGTGTATAGATTTTGATGACACCAATTCGTGGTAGTATTATTCGTATTGTATATGATATGTTGATACGTTATAAGACTAGTAAACAAATCAATGTCCGAAAAACAAAGAATCCCAAGATATACCCGCACTCGAATCGGTTCTCTGATCCGCTTAATCGCCTGACCGGAACGGGGTGATGCCTTACACTCAAGGAATGTCATGGTTTGAGCTCTCTCCCAATTCTTTAAAGTACCTTCTTTTATAACTGCCGAAAGAATTCATCCATGCAACACACTTTTGTACTTCTACATCATCTGATTCTGCTAGGTCATCCTATATTAAGCTAGTCTTCAAGGGATCATAATGATCTACATGGGTAGACATTATAGCTTCTATCATATGCATGCAAAAACAACAGTCACTTGTAGTAGGATACTTCAGGGCATTGAACACATTGAGGGTTACTTCATCATCTTGAACTCTGAGTTTCACACCCTTCTACACATCAATCAAAGCTCGATCATGGGTATTTCTTTGTTCTCTTCCATATCTAACACAATGAAATCTACAAGAAAGATAAACTTGTCCATTTTCACAAGGACATCTTCAATAATACCCCTAAGATGCTTCAAAGATCTATCAACTAGTTGAAGTGTCATATTTGTCGATTTTTCCTCTCCTAATCCTAACTTTCTAAAGATGGTAAATAGTATCAAGTTTATGTTGGATTCTAAGTCACATAAAGCTTTTTCAAAAATAGCATTTCTAATGGAGCACAGGATAGTGAAACTTCCGGGGTCCTTGAGCTTTTTTGGTAGCTTTTTCTATAGAATTACACTACTCTCTTCTAATAAGGCTACTGTCTCATAATCTCCCATTTTTCTCTTCTTTGTTATAATTTCCTTCATAAATTTCACATAGTTAGGAATCTGCTCGAGGGCTTTCGCAAAGGGAATGTTGATGTGCAATTTCTTAAAAACCTCAAAAAATTTAGCATATTGATGCTCAAGCTTACTTTTTTGCAACCTTTAGGGGTATAGAATGACAGAGATAGGCTCTTTTGACGGTGGGTTAGGTTCCTGCACTAAGTCATCTTTCTTATCGGTTTATTCAACCAACTCCTTATTATGTCCATCCCTACTCTCATATTTCTCTATAGTAGGTTCTTCCACTATCTAACCACTTCTCAATGTGATTTCCTGACATTGCTCCTTACCCTCTCTTCTTAGGTTAACTTTTGATGTGCTGGGAAAATTTCCATGTGGCCTCCTTCACAACATCTATGCGACCGACTTCCACTGGCTCCCAAGTCTTTATCTAGGTCTTTGATTTCGAAATTGTTTAGTCTCATTTATGAACTATGAGTGTACAGTTTGCATCTCTTCATAGGACTTAGCTAGCTCGCATGAGTTAGCTAACTTTGCATTGCTTCTCTATAGTTGATTTCTATCAGGGGCTTATTTTTCTCATGATATAGCGATGGCTTGTTGTTCTTCCATGAGAAGTTTGGATGGTTCTAACCTGGATTATACTGATTGATGTAAGGATTATTATGCTTTTGTATTCCCCTACGTATTGTGCTTGCTCCACTGAACTCGGCTCAAAGGGGTTCCAAACCAGACATTCAGAACTCTAGTGAAGACTATTGTGTGTGACACCCCATTTTCCAGGGGTCCGTTGACAACCCGTCAACCCACGGAATATTCGTGGATGTCAGGTAACCCGACACCACTCCATTGAGTCCCCTTTTCCAAGACTCGAGATTTAATGAAAATCGGGCAGAGTCTCCTTTGTACGGGGAGCTCTACCCAAGATACAACCTGTCCCAACATTGTACAACAACCACACCGAGTCCACATGCGAGTAAAAATGGCCACTTTAGGCCCATGCATCAATACTCACAAAATTACAATAACTATATTACAATAGTTCAAGAGTTTATACATCATTCTTAATACAAACATATATTAAGATTTAAAGTTTTAATACATGTTTTACAAAAGAAATGTCAAAGCCACAATCCGGCTTTCTTCTAAAAAGCGGCCTCTAGTGAGCGTTGTCCTCCCATACACTCCTTTACCTGAAATAATGATCCCTCGAAAGGGTGAGCAAAGCCCGGTAGTGATAATCTTCTACATGAGTTACTCCCCACCTAAGTGCACATAACATGGCAACCAAACACACTCAAGTAAATACATGATCCTATTTGAATGTCTACATGCCCAATCCCATGTCACGAGTCCTCACCGACTCCCTCACACATGCCTAAGCTAAATGTGAGAAAAATACAGTTTTCAAAACAAAAGGTTTTTGTTCTCTAAAACTTCTTACTACTGTAGTTTCTGTAGAACATATCGATATAACCCTCCGAGGTGAATTGCTTGTACCCTCCTAAATGGGGCCATGGGTCCGCCTCCGAGATGAACTGTTAGATAACTCTCCAAGGTAATTCTTCGAAAATCTTCCTGAAATTCCTCCTTTCACAACCATTTTGACTTTTCTTTCATTTTCGTGTCATGCACTCACACCTATCGTTCTAGGGTGCCCCGGTGCATGTGGAATGCATTATGCCATTTCCAAACAATTCATGCTAATATATTTTACATTCATATATTAAAATAAATTAATTCACATACATCATGTCATTCAATTCATAATAATAACATCAAAATTAGCTCACATGGGCTAATTAACAAATCAAGCAATTCATTTTGAATCACCTAAACAACACAAAAATCACACAACATATCACGTGAACGGTGAAACCCTAGGCTTGACACTGTTCACGGCCACCATAGGGAGTTTCTCACTCAATCCCAATCGTTGGAACTGAAAAACACACGGCCATTCGGTCTCAGAACATCTCTATCCATTCACATGGCTCTTAGCCAAAGAATAAAGCAAGTAGGAAAAGATCCCTACCTCTTGGATTTGTCATAACTCACGTAAAAATCTGTCCATGCGCAGAGCCCCTTGCAGCCAGAGAACAACTTCGTTTAGCCTAACGAGAACCGACTACCGAAGTCGGTAAAATCTAGATAAGTCACGCTTTCTCTCTCTAAAAACTGGTTCTCACCCTCTACTGCAAAATTTCTCCAAATGGAGAAGATGAAGGTCTTTTTGTCTTTATTTTAATCTTTTAACTTAATTCTCATTGTGTCCTTTAGTTTGCTTTTTAAAAGCTTTTTGACACATAGCTTAATCTAAGCCATTTATCTTATCCTCTCACTAATCATGCAACATGTGTCACATGGGTACATGTAGTAGGTGACTTTTTTCACATCATATGTCTCTCATAAGCCGTCATACGGCACCCGACACCAGATGTCTCGAAAAACGTGAAATTCTGTCTATCTCGGAATTAGACGAAATTCGATGTGATAGCTAGATTTTGCAAGACGATTCCAATGGTTAAGTCTGTTTTGTCATCCGAGATCTATAAAAATTTCGGATTTTGACTGAAATTACCATTTTACCCTTTTTCAGAAAATTAGAATTTTCTCGGGTTTTACAATTGTGTGGCTCACGTATAGGAGGCGAGTATAGGAGGCGAGTGTGTATGTATGCATTAGCGGTCATCTGATTACTTTGTAACTGCTTTGTCAAAAGAGATACCTAAGCTGTCAGGTTGGTAAAGACATCTAGATCATGAATCTCGACTACTTTCTTTCTTGGCTAAAGTCTTTTACTTGGCCACATTGTACTATTGCTTATCGTATCTTCTAAAATCGCATACGACTCCATGTCATTCTTTTTCAAAAATGACCCTCCAGCCGAGGCATCAAGAATGACCCAAGACATGTTGTTCAACCCCTTGCAGAACCGATTCACTTGAAACCATCTTGGTATCTCATGGTGAGGGCATTTCCTCAACATCCCCTTGTATTTCTCCCAAGCTTCAGCCATTGTCTCTCATTCATGTTGCATGAAGCTATTTATTTCCATACAAAATTGCATAGTCTTAGCCCGCAGAAAGAACTTAGCAAAGAACTTCTACACTAGATCCTCCCATGTATGAATGGAAGCAGGTGCTTGAGAATTCAACCACTCCTTTGCTCTATCCCTACGCTTTCCTTTTATACTTCACTATGCTACATATCTCCAAGAAGTTTGAAATGTGTGTTGGGATCCTCACTAAGAAATTCTCCAAACTAAAGAGAATGAACAAACTAGAGGGTGATTGGCTTGAATTGGTGGAGCTCTAATCACAGGCTGAATAACTAGAGGGACAACATAGTCCCTTAAAGCTCGGTATTACTGATTAACTGCTTGAAAAGATGGCTCAACCTATGGTGGGTTCAGAACTTACAGATTATTCTCTCCTTGCCCAATGGCTTCACCCACATTATGATTTATTCCCTCCATTCTTCCTTCCATATGATTCTCAATGGTTACCCTACCTCATCTATCCTTCCCAAGTGTGTGTTCTATCTCAGGGTCGTATGGGAATAACTCTCAGCTTAATCTGTGCATACACAACACTTAGATCCTACAGAGAAAATACAAACACAGAAACAAAAACAAAAGAAACGTAATTAGAAATGTAACTAATAAATAAAAAAATAAAAAAAGTTTCCAAATTAAAGCCAGATTTTTTCAACTAATATCAGTAGAAAAACAAAGTACCTAGCAATGGCACCAAAACTTGTTAGGCACAAAACATGTGTATAAAATATGGATGCCTAGGTGCACAAGTGAACGCATCATGAACAAGTAATAAAATTATACGTATCAAGTGTCAAATCCACAACAACTAAATCTATTGAATACCAATCTAGATGATTGTTACTTTGATCTTAGAGTAGAAGAATAACTTATTAAAACATTTTTTGCAAAAAAGGAACTTGGCTCTAACAATTTATGGACTTAAGCAGTTATTAAGTTAAGACTTGACTTTGAAATGTAAAAATAATTTATATCGATTTTTACTAGGTCTATGGCATGATTTCACCAAGATTGTAACTGATCTAAGGGACTGGATTTAAATGAAGGGCATTATTTTTTAATTATTGTTAGCAGATTTCACTTTAGTTGTACTGATCTCTCTCAAGTTCTTCAATAAATCTCTTGATTTTAGGCTAAGGTCATCTTTGCCCTAAGTACTAACTTCAGGAGATGTTAAGCTTAAGAATTCCAATTTCCATATTGAACCCTAGGATATCTCTACCTCTAGGTGCTGAACAATAATTCATATAGGTCTCTCTCAAAATCTGGCTTCTCAACCTATATTCAAAAGCAAAAATCAAATAGAAGGTGGCTAATCAAACTATTTGTAATAAAGCATACTATGAATAGTCCAACAAGATTCGAAAGCATAATAAAGCATACTATTTGTAATACATATAATCACCAAAGAATCGATATTCAATCACAGCTACATCATAGCCTTAGAAAAACGAACTAGAACATGCTAAAATAAATGACTAATTAGAAACTCTTGGAACGTCGTCTCGGATTGCTCCCTCGGATTCGCCTCTCATTCTCCTTCCAAAAGTCTTGTAATCTCCAACCCTCTTCAATCCCTCTTAGAAGTTAAGGCTTCTCCCCTTTATAAATGCACAATTTTGTCTCCAAAAAGGCAAGTTTACTAGCTTGGAATTTCTAGTGACGTCGTGATGTGAGATAAGTATCGTTGTTGTTCTTCCTCTACTAGGTCACAACGTCTGAAGTCCACGCCATGACGTCGAATACGTCTGCTGAAATCTCTCATCTATCACATCACAATGTCTATGATCCACGTCGCGACGTTGATGTGTTCTTGAATTTCTTTGCTCTGTATTACATTGCAACATCAGTGGATCACGTCGCAACCTCAATGGATCACATCGTGACATTTGACTCTGCTTTTTCTTAATGTTGTATTTGATGCCCTTTTTGCTCTGTTTTGATTCTGATTTTGCTCATTTAGCTCTGTTTTGTCTTACATCAAAAAATGAAGGAAACTAGCATTAAAACCTTTGACATATCGTTAAAAAATGTGTATGACATGAGAATAATGATGATTAACCTGTTGTAAATTACACCTATCACTGCCCCCGGCCATTGGGTCAGTTCTAAAACCGACACAAGGTAAAATATCGCACCCTCTTTGGCTTGAATCGACTTTGATGCTTCAAGGGATCCTTGGAGGGTTTTTGAAGAAAAATTTTGTTGTTTCCATTGCTTTGGCAATCGTTGCCATGTTCAAAATCGTATAGAATTACAAGGGAAGTGAGCAATTAGGCTTTAATCCAATGGGCTGACCAAAGCAAGGGAAAAGATATAGAACCATGGGCTCGTAGTCTATTAAACCATCCCATAAATGGCCCATAATTGACAGGCACAATTACATAACTAAATTGTCACATGATTATGTTCATTCTAGAAATTTATTATGTTAATCCAATAACCCTTTCCATATCCTAGTTTAGTGAGCTCTAGGGTTGAGTGCAAAACTGCATATCTTAAGGGCCAGCTAGTTCTAAACAAACCAATCCTCGGACCTAGTTGATCCATCATTAGACCCATTTGTCATTTATATTTTCATAATCGAACTCATCACTAAATCGAAACAACTATCACTAACTAAATCAAAACAGTTATCACTAAATCGAAAAAGTTATTAGTTCATGGTTCAATAATCATATCGATAGTCGTGATCGAACTAGCAGTCACAATCAAATCGATAGTCAAAGTCGAACAATAGTCACAGTTGAACATAAATATATACTTTTTGTATATTATAAAAATAAAAAAATTATAAATAGATAATAAATTCTAATATAATTTTCTCTTAAATTTAATAGTATCCTCCCTATATAATAGAGAGTACAAAAAAAATGAAATTAAGACTACAACTAACTAGTAAAACCCAAGTTGCTCATCACCTCATTTTCTCCCATCTTGTTCTCTTCTAGCCCTTTTTCCTCAAGCAAGAAATGGTGAATTTTTTTTTTTCATTCTTAGCCTGAAATCACCACTCTGCATCTCTTTCTTTCATTTTCTTTCCCAATAAAACAATTTTTCCACAAAGATTTAGGTCTTATTTTTTTTCATGTTGTCGCCGATTGCAACGTTTTGGTTTGTTATCAGCTTGTTATGTTGTGGTTTTTTTTCGTGTCGTCGCCATCTTATTGCGACATTTGATTTGTCGTCATCTTATTGCAACGTTTGATTTATTGTCAACTTGTTATCACATGGTGCTTTTGTCGTCTTGTTACAGAGCTTTATTTTTTCAGGAGTAATTCAGACAGGCAAAACGGATTCGATCAGTCAAAGATATCAAATTATGGTTGTCAATATATTAAAGAACGAAAGTCTAGTCACTATATTATCAAATTTGTAAGTTTTACGCCAATTTATTATGTTATTGATCTGGATATTGTTTCATTCTTTATGGTTTTTAATAATTTGTATCGTATATCTATCGCAAGTTTTGAATAAATAGTATTATTTTTCCTTTCAAAAAAAGAGTACAACTAACTAGTAGAAATGAAAATAAATAAACTAAAAAATCATTAATTTTCACCACTATTTCACAACATATGATCACTATGTATTTTATCAATTTAAAAAATGAGTAAAATATCAGTTAAGTAGTAGGTTGGTATAATAAATAAGATGCAAAACTATCAAATTCAAGTAAATGAATTCAAACCTTCAATAGAACCTTAGGGTGTTTTAAACCCATAGTAGCCAATACTCTTCCAAAAATGGTTTATACGCTAAGCATAAACGAAAATGATAAAAACAAACCAACCCTTGAGGCCTGTCAGGTTCAAGTGATAAAGGGGTAGGATTGGCATACGGAAGAATCCATAATCAAATTCTTAAAAAAACGTATATAATTGTACAATCTAATATGCAAAAGTGAATAGAAATTAAAAAAAACAAACAAACCAAGGAAGGGGTAAATAATTTAATTATGTTGATATTTTAGGTTAAAACAAGAAAAGAGAATTAATTAGAGCAAAAAAAACCTAACAATTCATGGTTTCTTTATAATTTTAACTAAGAAAGAGGAATTCAATTACTTCAAAAAACAAAAATGAAGAATTCAAACAAAACCAAAGGCTAAGAAGAAACTGCTTAAGAACAGTGGGAATTAATCCAAACAAAACCAAAGTCTTTATATGTGAAAAAATAGACATTGAGAATAATGAGAAATCCAAAGGCAACCAAAGCCTTTGTAGGTGGAGAAGAATGCAGCCAAAAACAATGTCAAAAGAAGATTGTGTCTCTTACCTTGAGTAGGAAGAATGATTGAACAAAAACTCTTAAAGATAAAACATGATGCAATTATTTATAGGTGGAGGGTAAACTTATGTAAGACCCAAGAAATTCTAAATTTTGGAAAAAGGGAAAAATCGTAATTTCGATTACAGAATTGTTATTTCGATTAAAAATCAGTAATTTATTCTCTAGATCTCAGATGACGAAACGGATTGCATCGTTGGAATCGTCTTGCGAAATCTAGTTAGCAAGTAAAATTTCAGAATATTCCGGCATACTTCAGCTGACATCGCTTTACGATAAGATCGATTTGTGCCGTAAAACGATTTTGGGACGACGTAAAGTCACATATAACAAGTACTCATGTTCCATAAGTGGTGTGAATAGAGAAATGGTGAAATGGATCTACATAAGGTCAATATCAAACTGAAACGTTGACATAATTATTTAGTAATTGTTTAAGTCACTAAAAGACAAAACATGTATAGTGACTTGTCTTCTGAAATACAAAGGAAGCAAAAAAACGTGAAATGGAGCAAGGGGAACCAGTAGCCAAACGAAAATGGAGTTTTTGATTTTTTAGAGAGAGAAGGACCTCCTTCTCTCTAATATCAAGAGATCCAACCGCTCTGCTAGCCTTCGCCGAAGGAAAGACGTTTCACGGAGCAAGCACGTGGACACCAAAAAGTTGGAGTTTTGACAAACTTCTAGAGGTAGGGGTTTCTCCCTACTTGAGTTTTACTCCCATTTTAAGTGTTTTACAATGTTTCGGTTTACTTGAGGCCTTGAATGGTTACTTGACTTGGCTCCAAAGCTCGGGAACCGAGACGTCGATTTTGAAACCTGTGGGCAAATTCCGTGATCACCACGGCTGATGTGTCCCTAGTTGTGCATTTGTGGAAAAATGTGTGCTTGATGTGTATGAGGCCTTAATCGTCGAAATACAAAGTTCACAAAGTGAACAGATAAATTGGTGGCGTCTTGATGTGAACAAGAATCTGTGGTTTTATCGCTCCTCACGTTGGTCACGAAAAATATATTTTGTGAAAATATGTGTTTAATGAAAGGAATTAAATTAAATTACTGTATGATCATACCAAGGAAGCCACTTGATGTGGAAATGTGGGAATTTATACGACATGATCAGGTGAATCAATGCTTTGTAAATATATGCATGTTTATATATTTACATGTGAATTGGGATCGTATTTGAATTAAGACATGTATTCCATATGCACCGGAACATCCTAGGATTATAGGAGTTAGTACGAGAGATGAGTCTGTAGAAAAATGGTTCTGAGGGTAGTCTAAAATATTAATTATCTGAGGGTGGTCCAAATGAAAATATCAATCATTGAGCGGTCTAATTCGATATTCACTCGGTGGTCCAAACAAATAATATATCAACTGCCTGAGCGCCCAATTGATATATATACATCGGAGGGTCAGCTCCACTAATAAAATTAATAATTTCTACACGATACAGCATGAGCGCCAAGGAAATTGTGAGACTCTAAGTTCTCGAGTCGGGTCAGCGTGCATATCTCGATTGTGGATCATGCATTTTCTTGAATGTGTGTTTAATTTGGAACATCAGACCAAAGAGACTTAGGTGTGGTGAGTAGCCACTTAGGGCGATTCTCTTACTTAGCATTAGCTCACTCCGTCGTGGGACCCCCTTTACAGGTGCAATGTGGGAGCGTGCGAGGAGACTACCGTCCTAAAGCGCCGAGTTCTAGAAGAAATCCGGAATGTGGCTTTGGTTGTTTACATGTATTAGAATTCGAGTATTTTAATATATGTTGTATAAGAGTAAATATTGTAACTCTTGTAACTATTGGATATATAGTTGGATTCATAGTTGGCATGTATATTGAGTAATCATCATGATGGCCCAAGTGGTCAGATTGGATATATATTGCATATACTGGACTGTTTGGGACAGTTTCATGCGTGTGATTCATTCGGGGTAGAGCCCCCAAAGGAGAGACTCTCGCCCGATTTTCCTCGATGTGCCTGCTCTCTATGCCCGATTTATGTGTTTTATGTGTTTGTGCATCGGTGAATTATTGTGTACTGTGTGCATGATATGTTTCATGTGTAGAGATTTTTATGTGTGTTTCGTGATTAGCATATCGGATGTGTTAGAAAATATTTTAGAAAATATTTCAGCGGTACAAGTACAAACTCAGAATAATGAAGAAAAATAAATTTTAATAAATTTATTGACGAATTGAAGAAAATGTAAGAAAATAAATTTTTACAAATTTATTTGAGCTGAGAAAATTTTCTCAAAGGAAAATCGAAAAGAAAAATAAATTTTATAAATTTATTTGGTCGTATATATGAGGAGAAAATACCTTTCTAGATTTTACAAGGTGTGAAATTGAAGAAAAATGGGTAAAATAAATTTTTATAAATTTATTTGAGTATTAAAGAGTATGGAAAAAAATGAATTTTAGTGATTTTTAGTGATTTTTTCCACTGCTGGAAATAAATGAAAAATAATAATAACATTTATAATGAAAAATAATAAAAAAATCAGGCAGAATTGGAAGGGCTATCGCTCAAATCAGACAGGTGAGAGGTGGATCAGGATTGCAATACTAAGTTTGTATTGCAAACCTAGGTGGGCCGGAAGGTGGTTTGTCTAAGGAAGGATTGTGGTCATGTACCCTAAGGGGAAAATCAGACATAACCGGCCGGTTTATATCGCAATGTAAGGGGGCCGGTGATTCGTGCTACCTGCATGTGATGCAGTAATCACCTTGTTCCTACCGGCCGTAGTCAAGCTTACCGGCAAAGATAGCGGTCTAGGGTCGAACGGATGCAAGCCATCCTACGAACGATTGCACATTGTTTCGAAAACTGTGAGGCTTTTGTTTCGATTTTCGGATTTTTGTTAAAATTAGTGGAAGTTGTATGTTCACTGACTAACTGTAATGGTTTAAAGTGAAGTGTGAAATGGTAACTTTGAAGGCTTGGGTCACTAGCTCGATAATATGGGGGTATTCAGGTGTCCTCGAGTTATTTCAAGATTGGGCAATGACCTATAGTCAAGCCAAAACCCGATCTGTTTAGCTATAAAACCTAACCCTAACTACTCCTATTTGAGTCAAAAAACCAAGTACTAAGCATTCAAAGTCCCATTCGGGCTTTAAAAAACCCTAGCATTTAACCTCATTTCGGCTCGTAAATGGCATTCAAAGGATATCAAGGCATCTAGCATTGCCATGCACTAACCCTAAAGCATGGCAGATGTCAATTAAAGGAACAACATTAAATGGCATTAAACCCCACTTGGAAAGCTGGAACCATAAATGTCAGATCAGAAAATTCAAAGCATGAGGACAACCTCGCAAAGAACCCCAAAACTAAGCTAGCAACCCTCCTCTCTTTCAGTTAGAGGAGGCTTGAAGCCAAGCATCCCTTGAGTTGTCATCCTCAAGGGGGTTGTTTGGCAGCCGAGGAAATGAAAGAAAGAAGAGAGAGAAGAGAGCAAATGAAACCCTAAAATGAAACCTGCGGGAAAAACTTTTATAAAATGAAAAGTTGCTTAGGGTTACAAAAATAAAGGGGTTTATATACCCAAAATAAAAGTGTGAAAATACAAAAACACCTAAAATATGAAATTGGCGTATGGGTCAAATGGTACATCAAAACGTGGTCGTTTAGGATCAAGAATAAAACTGGCTGTATGAACACTCGCTTATGTGTGGAACAATTAGCATAGCAAAAATTCCTCGCTATGTTACGAAATTTCACAGCCTAGCGAATTCTACAGAGATAGCGAAATGAGAAATTTCGCTATCAACAAAGGAATTTTGTTAGGCTAAATAAATTTCGCTAGCCTAGCTGCCAGGAGATTTAAATTGGAAAATTCTCACAGCACAAGAATTTCGCTATTAGCGAAATTTCACAAATTTGCGAAAAATTTCACCGCTTAGGATTGTGAAATTTGGCCATGATCGTAACACTCAAATATACCCCAGCGCTGACATGTCGAGGGTATTTTGTAAGAGCTAATATAAATGTTTCGTGAGTTAAATGCTAAACATGGAAACAAGGGACCCTAAATTTATAAGATTTAAGGATAAAATTGTAATCGGTCCAAAAGGGGCTTAAAAGTCATAAATTGAAGAGACTATGGGCCAAAATGAAATAATGGTAATTGTCAAATAATAATGAGTCAAGGGCTATGGGCAATTAGAGAAAGCTAACCCAAAAATGGGTTTTTGATGGCCAAACAAGGCCTTAGCTAACATGGGAATTTAAAGACCAAAAGATTGGTCTCATGGGAGGAAAAACAAAACGTGAAGAAGAGGAAGAGGAAGAGAAAGGAAGGAGATCAAGCAAGCTAAGATCAAAGGTATGGAACTTTGGATTCTTGTATGGATCTAACCTTGGATATGAACTCTATTATGAATCACATGGATTTTGTATGGGATTCTAGAGAGGTTTATGAGTTCCAAATCTAGGGTTTGTTAGGATTTCTTCCTAATCAAAGATTTATCAAGGTAGGGTTGGTAAATACTTCAAATCCACAAGAAAAGTAGGAATCCTCGAGGTCGGGATTCATGTAGTTAAACATACACTGAGTTGTGGTTTGGGGAGAAACCCTAACAAATCCGAGTTTAGCTTGTATGGGTTAAGACCCATATTGAAATGATTTTGGGAGAAATTCATGGAAAGGTTTGAAAGAAGATAAGAAATGAAAGATGAATTGAATAGAAAAGTGATTCCAAGGTGAATTGGAATGGTTTTGAGGTGTGTAGGAAGTGTGGAGTGATCCATGGATTAAAGTGAAGGAAAATGTGAGAAAAACACCCATTCCGGGCATTCCCTGGGTGCTCCTAATGCAGAGAAGTTAAGTTCTACAGGTAGAACTCGATCTCTGGTCATTTTGGCCAAGTCCCACGGTAGAGAAGTTAAGTTCCCACCGGTAGAACTTGTTCCGGTTTTCCTGCTCGACCAGTTTTGTATTTTGGCCATAACTTCATTTCTTATCCGATTTGAGTGGATCCATGGGCCACTAAATAGACTTCAAGGAGAACAAACCATATTTAATGGGCATTCCAAATTCTGACTCTAGATAGCCCAAATTCACTCAAAAGTGGGACCATGTGCAAGCCAAATTCTGGTTCCAAATTTTGAACATAGAGAAGTCCGGATGTTTGACGCATCCGGGGAGTTCCGTGTTCGATTTAGGTGATTCCAATGGAAATGAACCCTTATCACCTTGTATTTAAAGGAGCACAAATAACCAGTGTCAAATATGGAGAAAATGTACTGGAAAATTAATATCGCAAACTATCCTCTGAAAATTCCAGAACCGACTCATTGGCATGAAATGCCATAACTGAAGCCTGACGATCCGATCGGGATTGATTCCAATTCCTGGTTAACGTAGATTCATAAGAATAAGAATACATGATTAAGGTGATTACATGCTCATCATACCTTTACCAAAAGATTTGGAATACGATCTATCATGAATGGTATAATGTATTAATAATGCTCTACTATAAGATAGTAATATTGAACTCATATAATTGGGAATTGCCTAAGACCGCTTATTGAATGACACTAAGACTCTCCGGGATCAGAGCCAGCACACTAGTACTTCTAAGATTCCTCCATTAGTGCGACGGCACTCTCCGACCGTGCTTCGGCACATTAGCACTTCAAGACTCCTCCGACAGTGCTACAAGACTCTCGACCGTGCTCTCTAAGACACTAGTACTCTCAGACTTCCTCTCGACGCGCGACCTGGGCACTCGATCCGTACCGCACCTTCGGGTACTTATTGTGCCGTGTCCTACTCATTCCGTATTATCGGGTCTAGGTAATATAACAATTATAAGGATAAGACTCGAACAATGAATAAGAAATGAATATAGTAACGATCCAATGTACCTAATAGTACATCCAGATATTGTTCGTGAGTACCTACCTGGCACTCAGATTTGCTCAGAAAGTACCCGCGGCACTTTCAGATAATGAACATCTCCTCGTAGTGACCCACTGGGCACTTTGGTATACTAAGAAACCTCAGAATCCTATGGAGATCCGAATATATAAGTCCAAAGAGGTACCCCACGTACTCCCGCATCTAAGAACACCAAAGATATCCAAGAAGGACTCTGGCTGGGTACCCCAGATCAATAATAAAATAAGTATAAGTTCAGTAGTACCTAAGGGTACTCTCGTATCGGAAAATAAGTATAAGTTCTGTAAAATAAGTATAACCAGCCCACACCTACTTAATTCGCCCACGGAACTGATCCGTTCCTACGAAAGACTAATGTCCAGATCTCCAGATAGTCCTGATCCACCGACGTGCGCTATGATCCCGATCCGTTCACTTATCAGACTCACGTACCTTCGCAAAAGAATAAGATCCAAATACAAGAATCGCTCTCAGAATACAAGATAAGACCAAAGATAAGAATAAGTCCTGTGACACAAACTATAAGTTCTCAGAAGATAAATATAAGTTCCGTAATATACATGTAAGATCTTAAATACATGTATAAGTCTCCTAACACACGATAAGATCCGAAATACCTTATAAGTCTCAGAAGACTGATAAGTTCTCAGAAGACAAGTATATAATTCTGTGAATACATGTATAAAATCTGAAATACATGTATAAGTTCAAATACATGTACAAAATCCAAATACATGTATATGTCTGCAATACCGTGATAAGATCCGAAATACCATAATAACTCTCAGAATACAAGTAGAAGATCCAGAAGACAAGGATAGGTTCTCAGAGTACAAGTATAAGATACGAGGTAATTAATATAGTTCCTCAAGTACCTACTACTCCTATATCTGATTAGCTTCTCAGAAGACTCACGTATCTCCGTATAAGCTCCGATATGATAACCCGTAGCATCTACTGCATTTGCATATGAGTATGTGCATATCGTTAAACTAGGACTTGTTGGGATATGATACCAACACAAGTTGTTACTCACGTACATTCGATCAAGTAGTACTTACGGTACTCCCGTATAAGCTCAAGTTCAACCATGATACGTCTGCACTTCGTGGATACCTACGCCTGAACCCCGAACAAGTGTAAACTCCGTAGGATAAGTATAAGCTCTGTAAACTCCTACTGAGATCGAGATATAATCTCGCATGCATAATGATATCCGACAAGAATAAGATCCGACGGCTATAAGTATAAGACCGATAAGAATAAGTTTGTCATGAGTATAAGATCCAATAAGGATAATCAAGTATAAGTGTAATTCCAGTGTCAAAGATTGTTAAGTATAAGTTCGCATCGCTTATAAGGAATCAATAAGCATAAATACGGATCCTACGTGGAGACATAAGCATTCTAAGTCACAAGGTACAAGTTGACAGAATTATTTTTGATGACACAAATAGGAACCCGACCGAACTCCGAAAATCATGAGTTATGTAAAAGAGATGAATCGATGCCCGCCATCAGATATGTCTAAGTTTGCTCAATATGATTCGACCGTTATATAATGGATTATATGAATTCATGATGATTTTGATATCTGCTTGCTATAAGTTTATCATGATCTCGCCTTAAATGCATGTGTATCAATATAAGTTATAGATATGCTTCCCACTAAGCTGCAAAGCTTAGCACCTGCTTTTAACCGTAGGTACAGGAGAAGACATCAAGAACATCTCGCATATAGCCGGGCCAACACACTTGTAAGGGTCTTTCACTACATGTTAGTTCCGCGCCCGATTTGTAATGTAAAAAGTAAAGTTTTGTATTTGTAAACTGGACTCCTAGAAATGATATTGTAATTCTGTTATATGATGTGGGCCATAACCCACACGCTTGGCTTTAAAAAAAATCAGGTAAAGAGTCCCAAAGATTCGTCTCGCGTCCCGACTCGGCTCTCGATCCGCCTAACCTGCCTGGCCCGATTCGGGGCGTGATTAGATTATGCAATTTTCAACTTCAAAATAAATTTTCGTAATCATAGCGAAAACTCGGGATCGCTTCCCGCCTGCTAGCTTCACGATCCTCCTTCTTCAAATTCCACTTCACATTCCTCATTTTTAATGGATGAAGACATCGTGAATTCCAAAGATCTCTATGATGTATCTTAACATCGATTTGAACTAAATGGTCGAGGCACGCAAAGACCCGCAAAATTACCAAAACAAACCCGAATGGCATCGCTGGTACTAAGTGGACCTACACACGTCAATCGGGTTTAATCGGAGCATGGATACGAGTAAAGCACCCAAAACCTATCTTGAATAGGGTTCAAAATAGCACTTTTCTGCACTAATCATACCCCCAACCGACAAGTTGCTACCCCCAAGAATGCTAAAACAAAAGGATATGCATGCGCATATTACAAAATTGCGTGATGGTTCAAAAGGGTATGTACAGATAGCATTACCTTTAAATGAACAATTTACACTCGCTCGAAACCGATATGAGAGAACAAACCATATAAGGCGTTTTAGGACAACACTGATCCAAGGAAATCAACCCGATTTCCACCAAAATCTAATTGTTCCTAATGCACCCAGATTGAGCCACACACAAATTGCAAAGCCATTCCCTCCCAACCTTACCAGCAACCGCCAAGGCCTTAAACTGTCAACAACCTAGATAGGATTAGCTACACTCTTATTTCTTTATTCGACTACATTGTGAGTGCAATGCTAAAAACCGATTTCACCAAAGTCCGTAACGGGGTCCACTCGATGACTCAACCAATTAAGGCTTATGGCATCAAGCCAAAAGGAACTACCGATCACAACCTAAGGTGTCACTCCTGACCGAATGACTTCGAGGAATTAAGCACCTACTACACGCTAAACTCTACCTAACATCCACCCGTAACGACACTAAGTCGATGACTCCCAACCACCATAGCTTAGGTACCTAAGCCTGTGCGCCCATATACCCCCTGACCGTGTTCTGCTCTGGGCAAAGCGCCACTGGCTTTTATTCTTCTTTTTCTTCTTTCTTTCTCTTTCCTTTTCTTTTCTTTCATTTTGGAAGACTACATTGGCTCTCATATATGGGTAACATAAACCTATTACGGGTTATCAATGTGATCTAGCCACTTTGCAAAGTGAAAATAGGTATATAATTTCACAACCTATTGGTACAATCTGGTGTATAGTGTGTGAATTAGCTAAATGGGGAATGTTCAAGGTTGAATATGCTGAAACTTCAATTGACCAAAAACTAAATCATGCATGGAATTGTCCTATCATTTCGGTAACCTACAGGGTTTCAATTCTCCAATTAAAAGCAATTCAATTGTTCAATTAAAGGCAAGAGTAGATACACTAAAATGATTTGCAAAAGTGTAATAAATTGTAAATAATGCTATAAAGCTTTTGATATAACCAAAATGGTTAGTACATGCTTAATATAGCTAAACATAACAAAAGTATCACTGCCTACTATTGGCTAATACATGAATCCTATACAAAATGAGTAAAGAATGATAATGTCGAAAACTACAAAAACATGATAAGATAACTCCTAACTCTAACTTTCTTCCCCACAAAGCATGGCTACGTCATGTGGATAGGAAAGTTAGAGACAGAGTGACCAACCCTACTCGCTGGTGGTGGGATCTCAAGTCAAGGTGGCAAGATGTCTAAGGAGGCCGCTGCCGCCGTGGGCTTCATTCGATGGGCAGAAATACGCGAGAGACCGAGTGGTCTCATGATCTCGCAGTGAGCATGGTAGGCGACAAAGGTTTCAAAGTGGTCTCAGCCGATTCCAACCTCTCGTCCATCGATGCCCGTAGAAGCCAATGAACGTATTAAAGATTCATAACACCTCGCTAGCCCCGGTACCGACATGAACGTACCCAAAGAGTGTCGCGGCCGTATACGATGGACCCGAGTGTCGCCAGTGGGCCGTGGGCCAAGCAAAGTGTGTAGGTCACAGGCGCAGTGGCAATAACAACACAACAAAGGAGGAGGAGACGGAGGAGAGATGACCGTGACCGCACTCATCTCCATCTCGACCTCGTGGAGCATGATCATCTCTCCTCCGGGAGTCCTCCGCTCCTCATCCTGCACCTCCTCCCGCCCCGCACCGGAGGAGAAAAAGAAACGATCACCAAAGCCGCTCCATACAGACCCGAGGGCATCCGATCCCTCCTTCAATCCGGCCTCCTCCTCGAAAGCCCAAGTGCCCAGACCGCCCAACCGCCGTGGCATCAACAAGGGTAGACTCTCTCGCCGAGCCAGCCTCGCGGTGGACCTTATCTTCGGCAAAGAAGGCTGCCATCACTCAACTCGCTGTGAGGACGAACCTGTAATCCTCCGAGATCCCAGATGCAGCCTCGAGAATGGCTCCTACGCCGGACGTAGTGTTGCAGTGGGAAGAGGTCAGTCCGAGCAGTGATCAATGAGAAGCATCCAGGCGGGAGCCGCTCCTAAGAGCACGGTCCCGTCAGAATTTGCTTTGTGATTGTAGACTATCTCCTCCGTGCCTACGAGGCTAATCCCGATAACCTCCGTAATTGGCCCCGCTTCAGCTCCGCAGCCTAAAGTGTACCGATATGTTCGCCGCTCGAGTACTCCCGCCGATCATCAATACTGAATCTGAGCCCACGACTCCCAAGGCTCCTGGAGGTCATGTAACGGTAGAACCGGCACCACCCGTGGATGCGAGGAACCGCCGCTGTCATGAATGGCAAGAGGGAGTCCTAAGTAATCAGGCGCATGGAGTCCCTGATCCAAGGGTCGGCGGTCAAGGCCTAAGACGTCAGAATACGACTTCCATGAAAATCTCTCAAGATGGAGCCCCCACATTCCCGGACGGGGTCCCAACGGACAACGGTCGCCGATCCGAGGCAAGCCGAGAATCATGCATGATGAGGACGCCTCCGTCGACGCAACGACCGTGACGGCCGAGGCCCGGATGACGGCGGACTACCTTGCCCCGACATATCTGCCCGTCGGGAGGGCCTGGGCCCTCCCGACCCGCCTCCGAGGCACCAGGAAGGGCCCCGGGTCCCATCCGGCCCTGATACCCCGAACCCCGAGGCCCCTCGTGGCCGGCTCAGACCGCACTGAGCTCGGGCCTCGCTCTCGAATACCGAACCCGACTCGGCCTCGTGAAGTGACCCACCGTAGCACTCCACGGCCGTAATCGTGAGAAGGACACAGGCGTATGTGGCGCGCAGCGCACACACAGTTCCGACCGTGGTCATTAAACCGCGCAAAGCACTGGGTGGCAAATGGGGCTCAACGTGCACACCGATGACCGAAGGAACACCGCATAGAGCCAGACGGACCAGTGGCATCAAGGCGCCGCGCAGCAGGGCCGCGGCCCGATGGCGGCCCGCCCGGTGACGGCGGCAGCGGGCTCGTGGCTAGGGCTCCCGCAGCCGGGAGCCTGTGGCTAGGAGGGGCACAGCGGAATTTGAAAAGTCCCTCCTCCTTTTATAAGCCGCTTAGGCGCCGAACAGCCACTCAGCACATCACATAATACGAAATCAGCTCACCCTACAAATAACATCAATTAGAAGAAACAAAATTTGATTTAGGCAAAATATAAACAAAAATCAAAATTAATTATTATGTTTAACAAAAATCTAAAAATAAAATTAATTTTAGGCTACTAAAACGGGAAACTACTAAAAATGGAAAGTTACTAAAAATAGTAACTATTAAAATTCACCAACTTTAAACAAAAGAAAACTCGAAATAAGTAATTTGTTTCATTTGACACCAAATCACTTGAAGCCACCGGGAATACTCATGGAGGGTCAAGGAGGAGGAGCTCCTTCACCCCAAAGAAGGGCTCACGTGCTACTCGCCTTTGATGCTTCGGACATTCTCTTTGTTGATTTTCTTCTTAATCGGGTGATTTTTGGTCGAGCAATTGCTCGCAGTTGATGACCGACGGCGCCCCAAACTACGCTCATCCTCGTTAGCCACTTTTTGCAATTTACGGACATTCGCTTCCCCGCATTTTCACAACCGAGCACACTTCATCCTGGGTCCCTGATTTTCATTCTCCACCGCTCTGTGCTTGTGGGATTCGCGGAAATATGTCAAGCTCTAATGTCATGTTTCCAAACGTAGTCGCATGACTCCATTTCTAAGAATTGATGATCAGATCGGGCAGCTGGCCAAAACGTCTCCTAGATAATCTACACACGACAGCCCATTTTCTTATCGGGCTCTATCGCACTACAAAGCTCACCGGATAGTAGAAATTATCTACCTTCACCAACACATCCTCAACTATTCCCTAGGAATTTTCACCGATCTATCAGCCAATGACAATGTGATGTTGGGCTGGCTCAGCCCTAAACCTAACCGTTTATACACCAGTATGGCGAGGCCTACACTGCCCCTAAATCTAGCACATTGGCCTACGCAAGTCCCACCAATGTTGACTTAAATTATGGAGGATCCTGGATCCTTGTATTTGATTGGGTTCTTGCTCTGGATTATGGCACTGACTTGCTCAGTTAAAAATGCCTTTTTCTCAATGCCTAATCCCTTTTTGATTGTACAAAGATCTTTTAAAAACTTTGCATAGTCAGGGACTTGTTTGATGATATCCAAAAGGGGTATGTTGACCTTCACCTGCCTTAGGACTTCCAGATGCCCGCTCATTGATGCTCTTCTTCTTGCTTCTCTAGTGCCCAGAACCAGGTGGCATGCAAGAGTTTCATCGAGTCCTCACTGATGATTACCCTTTCGTGTTCAAATTTTCCTTTCCTTGCATGTTTCTTCAAATGTACTCGCACCCGTTGCTCTATTTCCTCTTCCACTTCGTGGTGATTATAGCCTTTACCTCTTAATCCATTCCCGAATCACCGGATGAACCTACCTCTACGGACCCTTTCGATTTGGCAATGCCTGGGAAGGGAACCTTCCTCCTCTTGTACCTCCGTAATATTATCGATCTTTGTGATTGAATACTCGAAGTTGTCTATTTTCGACAGATTGCCTCAAGCCCATCTATTCTTTTGTTCAAGCAGTTTTCTACAAAGGTCAATCCTCAGGCCAATTGTACATCGACTCGCTTCCTCCACAAAATTGCCTACCACCCCCGCTTCAAATTCAAGATGTCTCTGTTTCAATAAGAGAAGAGGATGCAGGTGGTCAGGGTCAGATGAAGAACCAAACCGTGGTTTGGCACCAGCGCCATAGGCGCAGGGACTGGCTCGTGAGAGAGGTTAGGTGATTCCTCCAATTGGAATCAGAGTATTACCATACGGCACAGTTATGGTGGCTTGTATCAGACCGTCAGATTCGCATATTCCCACATCAAATCCTTCACCGAACGCCTACTGGATAATGTTCTTCAAAAGGTGGGATTGGAAATTGCGCGTTGATCGTCTGCAGGATTTTCAGTCACCGTCTCGCACTTCATGGAGCCATTTGCCTTCTAAATTCTCCACCTTTCAATATAGTGGTCGATATTCTCGCTTTCATTTCCATGTCCTTTCGAAGTGCATAAATTCCGCCTGTGGTCGGGCCGAGGGCCTCATTTTCTCTATCTCTGGGCTCACATCCCAACCTTTGGAAGTTTCAGCCACATAATTCAAGAAATCCATGGCTTCATCTGGGATGTCATTTTAAAATCTCCTCCTCCACACATAGTTTCCAAAGAGCCGCCTACGGCCGGAGACATACCACACCACAAGTGGCTTACGTTGTCTCAAGTCGAAACCATGATGTGGACAAGCACTAATGGCCCCATGAATCTCTCCCAACATTGGTAGAACCTCTCATTGTCAAGGGCAACAAATGTGCAGATTGCCTCTTCAAATTATCGCTTTATGGCACTCAAGAATTTCTTTAAAATCTCCGTCGCAGCCACTGCTTCCATGGTTCTGGTCTCAAAGGAGTTAAGCCAAATCTTGGCCTTGTCCTTAAGGGTTAATGGAAATGCCTTCAACTTCAGTAAATCCATATCAATCGCACCCTCCTTAAAGGTTATGCATACTTCCTCAAAATCCCTTATGTGAGTATATGGGTTTTCATTTTCCATACCATGAAATGTGGGGAGTAGGGGAATCAAATAAGGTCTCACTGCCTCTAGGAGGGTGTATGTGGATCCCCACATCATCTATAAGCTATCGACTATCGGGGTACCCTAATGACTTCATTTGTTCTTCAGGCAGAGGATCCATGTTTTCACTGTGTACACTGACTTCACAACCCCTCAACAACCCGCACCGATTCTTGCACCCACCAAGTGTCTCTGGTCCCAATGGTGCATAAACACTGTTACACAAATTGGCACAAAGAAAGAACACAAAATAAGCTTGCCAAAAGGCTAAGGCACAAAACTCAAAAAAAAAAAAAAAATCAACCGAAAAGAAACAGTGGTCAAAGGCAAGAATCGCTAGTGGTGAAAACCCCGCGCTTATCGTAAATGTAATTCAAAAGGGTCTAGTGGTCACCTACACTTGTAATGTTGATTACAAGTACACATCAACTCATCATATGTAGTTTGGCACCATCCCTGAACGGCCATTTGATTCGGGTACACTAGTAGGTGATGCAGAATCAACAATATTTGTTTTCTTCCTGTTCCTCCACGCTGTAGTCAAGCTAATGCAAAGATAGCTTTGCCAGTGGCTCCAAACTGGGACGGGTTTTCATCCGCCACGATTTGCACGTTGTTTGGAAAAATGGTGAGGCTTTTTGTTTGATTCTTCGGATTTGTTAAAAATGCTGGAAGTCAGATGTTCACCGACTAACCCGTAATGGTTTAAAGTGAAGTGTGAAATGGTAACTTAAGGCTCGGGTCACTAAATGATAATACTGGGTATTCAGTGTCCTCCCAAGGAGCTTTCATTAGGCAATGACCTATAGTCAAAGCCAAACCGATCTTTGTTTAGCTATAAAACCTAACCCTAGAACCACTCTATTCGAATCAAACCAAGTACTCAAGTATTCAAAGTCCTATTCGGGCCAAACCCTAGCATTTAACCTCATTTCGTCGTGAATGGTATCTAAACGATATCAAGGCATCTAGCATTACATGACCAACCCTAAAGCATGGCAAGTATCAATAAAGGAACGACACGGCATTAAACCCAATTTGGAAAGTCGGGAACCATAAATGTCATTGCACTGCACATTCAAAGCATGAGGACAACCTCGCAGCGAACCCCAAACCAAGCTAAAGCAACCCTCATCTCAGTTATGAGGCTTGTTACATCCTCGAGTTGTCATCCTCAAGGGGGGTTGTTTGATACCGAGAAATGAAAGAAAGAAAGAGAGAAGAGAGCAAACAACTAAATGAAAGCCTGGAAAACTTTTATAAAATGAAAAGTTGCTTAGGGTTACAAAAATAAAGGGGTTTATATACCCAAACTAAAAGTGTGAAAATACAAAAACACCTAAAATAGGAAATTACATAAGGGTCAAAATGGTAATACATCAAAACGTGGTCGTTTGGGATCAAGAATACCAAAATCACAGGGCGCACTTTAAAGAGGCAGGACTTCGCAGCAAGATAGCTTAAAATTCAAGCATGCTGCTGGGGCCTGACAGAGATAGCTTAAAATGAGAAATTTCGCTATCAACAATGTGAAGGTAAAGTGAATTTCGCTATTAGCTTAAATTTCTCGCAGTTTAGTTTAGATTTTTATTGTTTATTGCTAAATTTGCGCCTATGATTATAAAATTCATCTTCAGCAAATTTTCGCAATCATAGCTTAAAACTTGTAGTCTGTTCGCTCCTGCCATTAACGTATCCTCCTTCCTTCAATTTCCACTTCACATTCTCATTTTTCAGGATGAAGACATCGTGAATCTCCAAGAGATTCGACACGTATCTTAACATCAGATTTGAACTAAATGGCTGAGGTACGCAAAGACCCTCAGAAAATTACCAGTACAACTCGAAATGGCACAAGGTACCATGGCGGACTCTACACACGCTAACGCTTAATTGATATGATTGTGGCGCAAAGCACAAAACCTATCTCGAATGAGGTTCAAAATAGCACTTTTCTGGGCACTAATCACCGGAAGCGTGGAGTAGCTTATCGCAGAATACACCCCAGACTGCATTGCAACTTTAAAGGGCTAGGCAAGGCCGGATCAGATAGATACGCTGCCTCACCAAGCCACGATACTGGCCAGAGGCGCCGGGCGCGGGCAGAGTGGGCGTTGGCGCAGGCGCTGGAGCGCTGGGGTTTCGCAGGCGCAGCGCGCGGCGCATGCCGGGCGAAGCGGGAAGGACGCGGCAGCGAAAGCAGTGGTGCGCTGCGCCAGCGCCATGCCGCTGGGCGCCGCGTGAGCGCACTGGCGAGATCGGGCGCAGGCGCAGGGCGCTAAGGCGTAGCGCTACGGGCGCGCGCACCGCACCTATGCGCATGGTAAGGTGCTTGTCATCACTGGCATTGGCTTCGTGAACCTCGCCCGCTCCGACTCGCTTTTGACCCGATTTTGACTCAAGATCGCTCGAAATAATTTCGGGGAAAATTTTTCAAAAACAAATTTTTTTTTTATTAAAATAAATTAATTAAAATAAAATAAAATCAAATAAAATTTGATAAAATTTTCAAAAATAAATTTTTGAAAATAAAATTTTGTTGAAAACAATATTTTAAATGCAAAATCGAAAGTGCCTCAGACACTGTGAAATGCAAAGGACAATGCATATACACCGATAATGTATGAAGAGTGTCTCTGGCAAGGTTTGGCGCCGAGATCCCTAATTCGAAATTGAACGTAAGCATTTAACGTGATGATGGTCGAAAAGGACAAGGACGAGGGCGCTCCACTCTGGTAATCGGGTCGTGCACCACCGTTGCTCGACGCCAGCTTTTTACCGGTGGGTCAGAGGTATTACGCAGCCAGCTTGCTATCGCACGTGCGCATCGCAGTGCGTGAAGATCCTAATAACCTCCAGAGGTTTAGTATGACATCCGACATTCGCGTGGTGATCCGACGGTGGTAGACCATTGGTTCATGCATCGAAAGTGTTGCAGGCTATGGAGATTACCCTCCGACGCGACCCGGACTGAAGGTATCTCTAGCTTAGAGAACGAGGGGCCTAATACGGTGGAAATGGGGCAAGGACCTCAGAGACCTTGGGAGGAGCCAAGCACGTGAGTTCTCCTAGGGATTAGGGCGAGAATGTGGATAATAAGGCTCGAGGTTGCGAGTCGGAGATCCTGGGACTCTACTCACGAGGACCTCGGGAGGGATTATGGACATGTTCGTAGTTCGATGTCATCCTCGGATGGATCGGGTCGACGCTTTACGTGTGGTTGTTATCGACAGGAAATGCCAGGAGTTACCCTCCTACATGCGTGATTTTGGTACTGTGAAACAGATTCGTGGGGGCAAGACCGATATTTTGCCCCGAGACAAGATACGAGTCCAAGTGTCGTGGGATAAGCATGGTTGGCTCGCGAGCCTTACTCCTGCAGGACGCAGGAGAGATCGACTCGGGATCTACCTCAAGTAGTGTGCAAATATGTGGATGTTTTTCCAGATGAGCTTACCCGATCACCTCCATGTAGGGTCGAGACTTCCTGTGACGAAGTTACACTCCGTATTTCACCACCCATATGACTCGCATAGATGGCACGGGTTGAGTTACAAATATCCTCGCAGTCCAGCTTACAAGAGTTACCGGACAGTGGTTCATTGTTTCTAGCACTTCATCACAGGCGCTCCGATTCTATTTGCAAAGAAGAAGGATGAGACCCTTCGACTGTGCATTGACTATCGACAGTTGAACAGGGTTACGATCAAGAATCGGTACCCATTACCGAGGATTGATGAATTGTTTGATCGGGCTGGTGAGAGCGCTGGTCTACTCTAAGATGTAATTCTTCAGACCGTTACCATCACCGAGGTTGGGATACGTATATCCCAAAGACAACGCTAGGACGCTGCTATGGGCACTTTGAGTTTACTGGTGATGCCCTTTGGATTGACTAACAAAGGGCACAAAGATTCATGGATCTCATGCATAGGATGTTCCAACGCTATTCAGATCAACTTGTCGTAGTCTTCGTGGGATGACATTTGATCTACTCCCAAATGAGCGAGCATGAGTATCACTCTGAGGATTGTTTTACAAATGCTAAGAGACCATCACAGACGCTAAGTTCAAGAAGTGCGACTTTGGCTTTCATCGAGGTGAGATTTTGGGACACGCAGGTTATCACCCCGGAGCGCTACCGACTCCAGAGAAGGTCGGGAGGCACATGCGCTGGGAGAGACGCACGAGTTTCTCGGGATTGGTCAAGACACAGAGATTCAAGAATAAGCTATCCATTCCGGCGTAATTGTGGTAGGATTTCGCCACGGATATGGACTCCATGGTTGGGACTCACTCAATTATTAGAAAGAGAAATCGAGATTACTGGAGCACTCTGATACAAGCAAGGTAAAGAAGAGAGAGGATCACTTTCTCCTAGTTCGTGGAAGAGGCGTAAGACTCGCTTCACACTAGTTTCAGACTATGGCCGGATTGAGCATGAGTGACTGATTGCCCAAGAGATGTGGATCCCAAGACTTTTGGGACAATGCAAGACTTCGCTTAGCGGTAGAACAAAGAGAGTATACTTAAATTATTCCTCCACACCCTTAAGACGGGTCGAGGGAACCCGCTCGCCGGTGCTATACAAGCACTTCCAAGAATACGTATAGCCGAGGGGCCGCAGTGTGGGACTAAGTCGTGACGTAGTTGCGCAGCCGAAGCTGGTGAACCTTAGGGTGGTGTAATCTATTGGTTGTTGATGCTCGTTGACATGACGAGTCGACACCATCTGTCATTATTAATCAGACCTTAGCCTGCTGGCATACCCGACACGACTTGGGATTTGGACTTAGAGGTTAAGGCCTTTAGAGAAGCCAGGTGTAGATGTTCTTCCCTAGGATGTAGGGTGAGAGTTGACCTGATAGGTCGAGATTATGAGTGTGAGATCTCCGAGATTCGCCTGCGGCGGGACCCGATTCGTGCCACTGGCAGTGGTGACGAATCAACAAAATTTGTATCCTATATTCCTCCTACTGCCGTAGTCAAGCTACTGCAGTATAGTGGCCTAAGGTCGAACACAAGGATGGGTTTTCTTTACACAAATGATTTGAGTGAAGTAAAAAATGGTGAATTTTGTTTGGATTTTAAGGTGGTGATAAAAACAGTGGGTTGGTGGTTTGCAAAATGAAAAGAAATAAAATAAAATGTAAAATAGAACTCCCTGAATTGTTAGGCTACTGGGGTTGGATTCCTAGGGTAACTGAGGGTTCCCAGGATCTTTTCCTCGCGTTGGGGAGGATGACATATAGTCATCTCCCGAACCGGATCTTCATTTAACTTCAAAACTAAACCCTAATAATTTTCTCGATAAAGCATTTATTTAACATTTATGGTTCCTTCAAAGGGAAAACATGTCTCAAAACCTACCTCTTCAATAACTAATAAGAGACAACTAATTAGGCATCAGTGAATCTAGTGAAAGTATTCATTGAACCCAAAAAGCTTGCCAAATACACATTAGGAAAGCATGCTTAAGAGATTTTAACCTAAAAAGTTGAAATCCAACCCTTAACCTACCTCCAAAGGTCAGAAGAGCAACTGACGGATACGCTGTATCTAATGCTAAGAATACACCGAACTCCTAAAGCTTCTGCCAAGTATCGCCAAAGAAAGTACATCAAAAGCTTTAAACCTGTGGTTGCAAATTTAGGAACCAAAATGGAAAATCAAGGTGGAAAAACAAGGGAACCAAGAGGTTACCTTAAGATCGCTGCCTCAAAGAGCCTTCCTTCAAGGAGGAAGATTCTAGCCGCTCATCCTCTAAGTTGTCATCCTTGAGGTGTTTGGCAAACCAAGAAAGGGAGAGAAATGAGAGAAAATGGAGAAAATCCGGAGAATCTGAGTCTCAATTTTATTCACAAGAAAAAATCGCTCTCCCAACAAAGTATCAAAAATGGCTTATGTAATTTACAAACCAAGTGAACACCATAAAATCCAAACTTAAGTGATTACAACAAGGGTAGAAAGGAGAAAAACCAAAATTGTAGCAAAACTAAGGCGTGAAAGCAGGCAACAATCAGCCAGGAGGAATGCTCTCAGGATGCACAAAGTGGTCGTGGGCAAAAGCACTCCCAGGTCCAATTTTCTTCACATTTCGCTTCTTCTTTCCTTCTGATTCCTTGATTTGCAATGTCGAGTTTGACTGAATTCTTCGTGCTTGGATCGACTCAACAATTTCTCTGCAGATAATTAGCTCGCAAAAACCCGCAAATTTTCCACAAAAATGTGATCATTAAACAAGAGGGACCGTAATGTGTAACCGGTTAATTAGAATGAGATTAGTATACAAAAGCACTCAAAACCTATAATAACAAAGTGCTCAAAATAAAGACTCGGACACTAATCACACCCCCCAACCTACACATTGCTAGTCCCTTAGCAATGAACGAAAGAAAGAAAGAAAGAGCATACAAAATGATAACAAAATAATGTTCACAAAAATTATATTTCAAAAAGGTTGTGAATGAGTAATGTCTAACCCTAAGTAAGAATCATCAATGCCATGTCCAATAACTATCATGAGAGAATGAATGCCATACAAAATTGAGTATCAAAAGAGCTTCCATCTCGGTGAATCAACCAAGAACTTCCACCAAAATCTAAATGTTTGTTTGATCAGCTCTCAACAATAAACTGTCAAACTGTACTCTCCCCCCAACCTAGCTACTACCACGACCTAATATGCTAACCAGCCTAAATAGATCAAGACCCACCTCTTATTCCATTGGCCTTCTTTGTTGTAGGTGCAATGCTGAGGAATCGACCCCATCAAAGTCCATGTAACTGGATTCACCGATGACTCCCAACCAATTAAGGCTTAGGGCACCAAGTCATATGATCTTTCGACCACAAACTCTTCAAAGCTCTCAATTCCTGACTTCGAATGATTTCGAAACTCCGAAGACCTACAACTCGCTAAACTCCACCCATCCACCCATGTAACGACACTAAGCTCAAGTGACCCAACCGTTGAAGGTTTAGGCACCGGCTTTAAAGGTTACTATATACCCCGGGACTGCTCTGTTTCAAGGCAAAGCGTTGCAATTTTTATTCTTTTTCTTTTCTTTTTCTTTTATTTTTCTTTTCTTTTTCTTTTCTTTTCTTTTTTTTTTTCGTTTTTCTTCTTTTTCTTTTTCCACAGGAGTCCTTAACCTATTAAAGGTGGTCAATGAAACTAGGGTAGGTTATGCAAAGTAAAGGAGGTTGTGCAGTTTTTCAGCCTATCATTGAAACCTACTGTGCACTGTGTATGGTTAGCTAAAGGTGGAAGAAAAAGGTTGAAAGCAACAAGAGTTCAACTTATTATCCACTCAACCAAGCATGGAACCAATCTAACATTAATAGAATTGGACAAAGTTTCAATTTTTCAAACTATGAGCTAGGCAAAACACACACAAAAATTTTGCTGCAAATGGGTCCAAATTTTGAAAAAGTGTTGTTTAAGATAACAAATGTTTATAGAAAGTGGGACCCAACAAGCCACCGAACATCACAAATGGGCTTTCACAAAATAGTACAAAAGAATAAATATTAAAAGCCACTTCCTTCGATGCTAACTCTCCTCAACCCAAACATCTGTCCGAAATGGGGCTCAGATTGAAAATTGCAGAAGGAAGTGTTACCTCCCTTGATGATATGTGATCATTTCGGATAGGATACTTCAAGTAAAGCTTTCCATCGACACCTTATTCAATTCCGCTTGGGCTTCAAATAAACAAGTTAGGAGAAGAAAAGAGAGAAGTTGACCAGCTTGGAGCATTTTTAAAATTACACTTTCATAATAATCTCAAAATGTTCTTTCCGCCATATTTGGATTCTATACTTAGCTTTCCAATCCGGCATCAAGAACGCCTAAACTGAGTTCTGATGAAAAAGTTATGAGCAAAACAAAAATTGGAGGCAAAAGTGGGGCCCATAGCTTAAAATCACTCGTAGCTAGCTTAAAATTTTTCGATTTTTTTTTTTTGAAAAATCAAAATAAAATAATTAATAAATAAAAATAAAATTAAAAATAATAAAATAATAAAAATAAAAATAAAAACATTTTTTTTTAGAGACCAAATTTTTTTTATATTATATATATATATATATATAACAAACGTTTTTTTTTATAAAATAAATAAAATAAAATAAAATAATAAAATAAAATAAAATAATAAAAAAAATTAAAATGGAGGCACTGTGCGCTATTTTGTCTGGTAGTGGAAGTCACTATTCCTAACCCATCCATTTCGCTAGTTAGCGAAAATTTTGATCAAATTTTCGCTATAGCAAAAATTTCTCATTTCGCTAGAATTGCGAAATTTTCGCTATAGTTGCGAATTCTTCGCCGTCGCTTATCGATTTTTCAATCCAAGCCTTCAAAATTTCCAGACAAAAACGCAAAATTAATGCAAAGAAAAATTAAGAAAATTGCGAAGAGTAAAAACTAATCTAAAAACATAAATTAACTAAAAAATTAGAGAAAATCTAAAAGAAAATTAAAGAAATCAAAATAAAATACGATAAAATAAAATAAAACAAGACAAATTAAAACAAAAAGTGGGGGGAGCTTAGAAATGCCGAGGTTCGGATGCTCCAAATCTGAACCGACACCTGAACCAACCATTGTGCCAGGCGATGTGAGCAGTTGCCATCTTCTTTGAGGTAGTGGCAAAATTCTGTACAATGCCCACTAATCTCTTGAAGTTTTTCAAAGATAGGCAGCGATGGGTCAGACTTTTCGGGGTGGGTGCTTTGTGATTGGCTGCCACGCAGCAGGGCACATGCACACCGGGCAATGGGTTTTTTGCCAGCCATGCTATGCTGGGATTTAAATTCATGGGGATTTGTTGAAGGATAGCTCCTCGGCTCTTTCCCCGTTTCTTTTTCCCCCTACCTCCACCAGTTTCCCCGTCTTCGTACTCCTCAAGAGCTTCCACTGGTTCCTGCATCACTTCCTCCTGGTCAGTTAGCCACTCTCCCTCTAGGTTCTCCTCCTCTTGATGAACAAGCTGATTGGCAAGCTTAAAAATTGAACATTGCAAGTTGTCCAATTTTAGCTCCATTTCACTTTGAAGTCCATCAATCTTCTTGTTCAGGGAGCTCTCCACTGTGTCAATTTCCTTATTAGCATGGACAGTCACTCCCCTTTGCTCCTCTATGAAATTATCCACTTGTTTGCTCAAGTTCAGGATGGCTTGTTCAACAGGGGATGGGGTTGGTGGCTGTGGTGGCTGAGGAGTTGAGGTAAAATGTGGAGAAACAGGAGGTGCATAAGTTGAGGGAACACTATAGATTCCGGTGCACTCATCTATCGGGTCCCCATAGTCCCTCATGCACCTGTGTGTGGGTTTGGATTTCTCTCCCAGG
Source organism: Tetrastigma voinierianum (assembly GCA_016808115.1). Lineage (NCBI taxonomy): Eukaryota > Viridiplantae > Streptophyta > Magnoliopsida > Vitales > Vitaceae > Tetrastigma > Tetrastigma voinierianum. The sequence continues at coordinate 78,428 of JAEQBH010005917.1, read as the reverse complement.
GTTGCTGATTTTTCCATGCAAGGTTCCTAGAGTCCTCATTGTCATCATATATGCCCTAGGTTACTCTCCACTGAATACTACATCAGATGTTTCCCTCTTCCATTGGTCACAATTCAAACCCACTGAACATGTACTAAACTGCTTGCCTTTAGAATTTTTAACACATTGAAAATGGATTCCTGCAGCAAAGGCAGGGCAACCCAAAAACAGTCCTGCAACAACTTCTTTTTTTTTTTAAATGAAAATAAAATAAAAAAAATGACAATGAAATATAAAAGGAAATTCACTAAAACTTGTGATGAGGATAACAAGTGTTCCACAGCTCGTCAAATGCACTTAGGCACCATCCCCTAAGAATTCCGCGCCATTTGGATTCGGTGCCACGGTAGGGTGATCCTAATCAACAAAAATTTGTATCCTATATTCTCCCATCGCCGTAGTCAAGCTACCGCAGCATAGTGGCCTAGGCCTAACACGTGGATGGGTTTTCTTTACACAAATGATTCGGAGCGGCAAAATGGTGAATTTTGCTCGATTTTAAGGTGGTGATAAAAACAAAGGGGTTGGTGGTTTGCAAATGAAAAGAAATAAAATAAAAATGTAAAATAGAACTCCCTAAATTGGCTAGGGCTATCAGTTGGATTCCTAGGGCAACCGAGGGTTCCCAGATCTTTTCTCGCTGGCTGGGAGGATGACATATAGTCATCTCCCGAACCGGATCTTCATTTAACTTCAAAACTAAACCCTAATAATTTTCCTTTTGATAGAAAGCATTTATTTAACATTTATGGTTCCTTCAGTGAAAACATGTCTCAAAAACCTACCCTTCAATAACTAATAAGTGACAACTAATTAGGCGTGAATCTAGTGAAAGTATCCATTGAACCCAAAAGCTTGCCAAATACACATTAGAAAGCATGCTTAAGAGATTTTAACCTAAAAAGCTGAAATCCAACTCCTTAACCTACCTCCAAAGGGCTCGTAAAGACAACTAATGGATATCAGAGTATCTAATGCTAAGAATACACTGAACTCCTAAAGTTTGCCAAGTATTACAAAGAAAGTACATCAAAAGTTTTAAACCTAGGGTTGCAAATTTGGGAACCAAAAATGGAAAAATCTGCTGCGTGAAAAACAGGGGAACCAAGAGGTTACCTTAAGATCGTTGCCCCAGTAGCCTTCCTCTTCAAAGAGGAAGAGGTTCTAGCCGCTCATCCTCCAAGTTGTCATCCTTGGAGGGTGTTTGGCAACCAAGAAAGGGAGAGAAAATGAGAGAAAATGGAGAAAAACGGGAGGACGGAGCCCTAATTTTATTCACAACAAAAAAATCGTCTCTCCCAACAGTGTATCAAAAATGGCTTATGTAGCCTTACAAACCAAGTGAAATACCATAAACTCCAAACTTAAGTGATTACAACAAGGGTAGAAAGGAGAAAAACCAAAAATTGTAGCAAAAACTCGAGGCGTGAGTGCCAGGAACAATCAAGAGGAGGAACGCTGCTCGCAGATGCACAAAGTACCGGGCAAAAGCACTCCCCGCAGGTCCAATTTTCTTCACATTTTGCTCTTCTTTCTTTCCTTCTAATCTTTGATTTGCAATGCTGAGTTTGACTTGAATTCTTCGTGTGGCTTGATCGACTCAACAATTTCGCATAATTAGCTCGCAAAAACTGCAAAAATTGCCACAAAATGTGATCATTAAAATAGTAGGGACCGTAATGTGTAAATCGGGTTAATTAGAATGATTAGTATACAAAAAGCACTCAAAACCTATAATAAATAAGGTTCAAAATAGCACTTTTTGGACACTAATCAAGACCCTTGGGATCGGTGTTATCATATAGGTGTGCACGTGCAACATCAAGGCTGAGTCGGGTGTGGATGCATCTGTGATGTGATTTGTGCCGTAGGTGAGCTTAATCAACAATATTTGTTTCTATAGCCCCATCGCCGTAGTCAAGCCATACGCAGCATAGCGGTCTAGGTCGAACACGGGATGGGTTTTCATCCCACGAATGATTTGAGATCGTTGTTTGAAAATGGTGAGGCTTTTGTTTGGATTTTCCGATTTTGTTAAAAACAGTGGGGGTTGTATGTTCACTGACTAACTGTAATGGTTTAAAGTGAAGTGTGAAATGGTAACTTTGAAGGCTTGGGTCACTAGCTTGATAACATGGGGGTATTAATGTGTCCTCTGTTATTTCAGACACAAGAAATGACCTATAGTAAAGCCAAAACCTGGATCTTTGTTTAATATAAAACCTAACCCTAGAACCAATTCCTATTTGAGTCAAACCAGCGCACTAAGCATTCACAAATCCCATCTCGCCTTTAAAACCCTAGCATTTAACCTCATTTCAAAGGCTCGTAAATGGCATCTAAAGGATATCGCGCATCTAGCATTAAGCATGCATCGAACCCAAAGCATGGCAAGTATTGACCAAAGGAACAACATTAAATGGCATTAAACCCTGGGGGCTTGAAGGTATGGAACCATAAATGCAAGACATGTATCATTTAAAGCAAGAGGACAACTTGCAAGAGCCCCAAAAACCAAGCCAAGAACCCTCCTCTTCAAAGAGGAGGCCAAGCATCCTCGAGTTGTCATCCTCAAGGGGGTAAGCCTGGGCAAAATGAGAAAATGAAAGAAAGAAGAGAGAGAAGAGAGCAAATGAAACCCTAAAATGAAAGCTGCAGGAAAACTTTTATAAAATGAAAAGTTTCTTAGGGTTACAAAAATAAAGGGGTTTATATACCCAAACTAAAAGTGTGAAAATACAAAAACACCTAAAATATGAAATTACATAAGGGTCAAAATAGTAATACATCAAAACGTGGTCGTTTGGGATCAAGAATACCAAAATCACAGGGGCAGCAATTTCGCTATGCAGGGAATTTCGCTAGCATAGCGAAAATTTCGCTAGCATAGCAAAAATTTCGCTATGCTAGCGAAATTTCGCTAGCCTTGCGAAATTCTACAAAGATAGTGAAAATGAGAAATTTCACTATCAACGTGCTGAATTTCGCTACATTTAAATTTCGCTAGCCTAGCTTAAATTTTTGAGATAGCTTAGTTGGAAAACCCTCGCTAGGCACAGTAAATTTCGCTAGCTAGCAAAATTTCGCTAGCCTAGCGAAAATTCTCAATTTCGCTAGGATTGCAAAATTTTCGCTATGATTGCTAAATTTTCGCAATCCCAGTTAAATTTTTCCAATCATAGCGAAAATCCTGGGATTGCTCCTGCTTCCTGTTCTGCTCACTGCATCCTCCTTCCTTCAAATTCCACTTCATATTCCCTCATTTTTTATGGATGAAGACATCGAATCTCCGTGATTCTAAGCACGTATCTTTAACATCAGATTCAACTAAATGGTCGAGGTACGCAAAGACCGCAAATGGCTCAAAACAAACTCAAATGGCATCAATGGTACTAAGTGGACCTACACACGCCATTCGCTTAATTGATATGATTACGCGCAAAAAGCACCCAAAACCTATCTTGAATAGGTTCAAAAATAGCACTTTTTCGTGCACTAATCACACCCCCTAACCGACACGTTGCTAGTCCCTTAGCAATGCTAAAACAAAAAGGATGTGTATGCAGTGCTTTCTCAAAAAGTATATGTGGTTCAAAAAGTGTATGCACAGACAGGCTTTACCTTTAAAATGAACAATTTACATCCTATTCAAAAACTGACACGAGAGAACAAAAACCATATAAGAACAAGTTTTAGGTCAACATCGGATCCAAGGAAATCAACCTGAATTTCCACCAAAATCTAATTGTTCCTAATGTAACCAGATTGAGCCAATAAATTGCAAAGTTGTTCCCTCCCCCCAACCTAGCAACTGCCAAGGCCTTAAACTGTTGATCGACCTAGATAGGATTAGCTACACTCTTATTTCTTTATTTGACTACATTGTAGGGTACAATGCTAAAAACTAGACTTCACCAAAGTCAATGTAACGGGGGTCCACTGATGACTCCCAACCAATTAAGGTTTAGGGCATCAAGCCAAAAGGATCACTTGACCACAAACTCTGCAGGCTTCACCCCAGACTCCAAATGACCTCGAGAATTAAGCACCTACTACACGCTAAACTCTACTTATCCACCCGTGTAACGAACACTAAGTCGATGACTCCCAACCAATTAAGGCTCAGGGCATCGGGCTTCAAAGGCTTTCGCAATATACCCCTCGGACCGTGTTCGGGTTTCAAGGCAAAGTGTCACGGCTTTTATTCTTCTTTTTCTTCTTTTCTTTTTCTTTTTGCTTTTTCTTTTCCTTTTTGGAAGACTACATTGGCCTTCATATATGGGTAACACAAACTCCATTATGGGTTATCACCGCATCTTGTGGGCCAGCTTTTAAAGTGAAAAGAGGTATATGTAATTCACAACCTATTGGTACAACTGGGTGTGTCGTGTGAATTAGCTAAATGGGGAATGTTCAAGGTTGAATATGCTGAAACTTCAATTGACCAAAAACTAAATCATGCATGGAATTGTCCTATCATTTCGGTAACCTACAGGGTTTCAATTCTCCAATTAAAAGCAATTCAATTGTTCAATTAAAGGCAAGAGTAGATACACAAAATGAAGACACGAAAGTGATTTGCAAAAGTGTAATAAACTGTAAATAATGCTATAAAGCTTTTGATATAACCAAAATGGTTAGTACATGCTTAATATAGCTAAACATAACAAAAGTATCACTGCCTACTATTGGCTAATACATGAATCCTATACAAAATGAGTAGACAGTTGATAATGCTGAAAACTGTACAAAAACATGATAGAAGACACTCCTAACTCTAAATTTTCCTCCCTCGTCAAAGCATGCATACGTCATAGGAGCAGGAAAGTTAGAGACGGGGGAGTGTGACCACCTCACTTCTAAGTGGTGGTGGATCTCTGGTGCCGCGCCGGCCGTGGGCCGCGATGTCTAAGGAGGCCGCGCCGCCGTGGCTCATCTCTCGACAAGGTGAACACGGAGACCGAGGTGACTCATGATCTCGCAGGAGCATGGTATGACAAGGCTCGAAGTGGTCTCTAGCCAGTCAACCTCTGGTCCATCGATGCCTGTGTAGAAGCCAATGAACCGACAGCATCCATAACACCTGCTAGCTCCTTTGAACTGACATGAACATACTCCGGAGAATGTCGTCCCCGCATAAGACGTGGCCCTGAGCGCCGCACGGGCCGCGGGCCGATGCAGGGAGGAGAGATGGAGGTGATATATCTGGCACTGGACTCCTCTCCATCTCTTCCTCAGGAGCATGATCAACTCTCCTCTGAGAGTCCTCTGCCTCCTCATCCGCACTCCTCCTCGGGTCCCGTCGATAGAGAAAAGAAATAGCATCACCATGGCTCGCCTCCATAGTCGACCTCGAGGCATCATCCGATCCCTCCTCTCAATCCGGGCTCCTCCGAAAGCCCAAGTGCTTCGTGACCGCCCGCCAGCCGGGCATCAACAAGGGTAGACTTCCGTGCTCGAAGCCAGCCCTCAAGGTGGACCTTATCTTCGGCGTTGAAGGCTGGCCATCACTAACTCGTAGAGACTAAACCGTAATCCCTCTAAGATCCTGGGTGAAGAGCCTCGAATGGCTTCCCTAATACCGACGTGAGTTTTGTAGCTGGAAGAGGCCGGGTCCCGGAGCGTGTGATCAATGAGAAGCATCCGAGGTGGGAGTCGCTCCTAAGAGCACGTGTCCCGCCAGAGTGTTCGAGCGAGACAATCCGACCATCTCCCTCTCAGGCCTGCTGAGGCCAATCTCGATAACCTCCGCACTGGCCGCTTCACGGCAGCTTAAAGCAACGGATATGTCCACCACTGAGTACTCGGTCGATCATCTACACCGACCCGGAGTCTACCGACTTCTACGCCCCCGGAGTTCATAGAACGGGTAGAACCCGTGAAGACCACCCAGGATGTGAACCGCGCTAGCCATGAATGGCAAAAGATGGAGTACGCGTGAAGCAACCCCATGGAGTCCCCGAACCGCTGGTCAATGTCAAGGCTGGCACGCCGCTAAACGACTTCCATGGAAATCTCGCGTGAGCCCCACGCTCCCGAAACGGGGTCCCAACGAATGGTCGCCCGATCCTCGGGCGGGGAGGCGACACCGGGCGACGAGGTCGCCTCCGCCGCCGACGGACCGTGGATGGCCGAGGCCCTGGAGCGACGATGACTCCCCGGTCCCGATGTAAGGGCCCCGCCGGGAGTGGCCCGCCTCCCGGGACGCCCGAGGCCTCGGGGACGAGCCCGGTCCCATTCTCGGTCCGATACCCCAAACCCCAAGGCCCTTCGTGGACCGGATCGTGACTACAGCTGGAGCTGGGGCCTGCTTCGCCGCTTCGAGTACTCGAACTCCGATCGGCTCGAAGTGACCCACTGGTACGCACCATATCCGGGTCGTAGCTGAGGGCACCAGGGCTCACGACTAATAGTAGCAGGGGAGTATGCTCTACCAGACTGGACCAGGGCTCACGATTGAACCAAGGCACGGGCAGTGGGGACCCTGGACACGGTTGAATCAAGGCTCGAAAGTGATGCAGCGCATCTGCGGACTACCGAGACATCGCCGCGAGGATCACAGATCGACCAGTAAGTAATTCCGCTTACACGCGGCAGCAAAGTGTGGTCGGCTCGTGAAGGCGGCAAGTGGGCTCAGAAGTCAGTGGCACGGGTGCGCTGCACGGCAAGGGCTGCACGACGGGTGCAACCCGGGGCTCGACTACAAAGGATAAGGGCGCCTCAGTACTGGGCAGATGCTGTCCAAGAAGGGCGCTGGCCATCGGGAGGCTCAGGGCGAGGCTACTAGAGGCTCAGGGCGAGGGAGGAAATTGGAATGAAGATGTTTGGCCCTCCCCCTCCCCCTTTTATAAATCAGTTGGACAACTGATTGGTCTTGGAAGCCGAAGAGCCACATCAAGCCTAATTTCGCTATTATAGCGAAATTCTGACTGAACCAAAAATCTACAAAATAAGATATATAAAAAAAATTGATTTAGGTAGATTAGAAACAAAAATAATCAAAATTAATTAATATGTTTACAAAAATCTAAAAATAAAATTAATTTTAGGCTACCTGAATAGGAAAGCTGCTAAAACGGGAAACTACTAAAAAGGGAAAGTTACTAAAAATAGCAACTATTAAAAATGACCAATTTGAAACAAAAAGCAAAAACTTGAGCTGCAATTTGGTTTCATGTGACACCAAATCAGCCTAAAGTTACTGAATTACTCATGGAGGGTCAAGGATGAGGAGCTCCTCAACCCCGGTAGTGGCTTGTGCTAATGCCTTGATGTTTGATTTCTTGTTGTTGATTTTCTTCTCACTGGGTGATGTTGGGCTGACCAATTGCTCTGCAGTGACGACTGATGGCAGCTCCCAAAAAACTGCTTCATCCTAGTTAGCCACTTCTTGCAATTTATGGACATTTGGCTTCCCTGCATTTTGGTCAACTGAGCACACTTCATCAGTCCCTTGATTTTCATTTTCCACCAGCTCAGGTTTCTGCGGATTCAAGTGAAATATGTCAGCTCTAGTGTCATGTTGCCAAACGAAGTTGCATGACTCCATTTCTAAGAATTGATGATTGCATTGGCGCGTGGCCAAGAATGGTCTTCCCAGATAATTCCGCACATGGTTGGGCCCACTAAGTTATCGCTCCCAGATCAAGCACTACAAAGTCTACCTGCAGTAGAATTTGTCTACCTTTACCAACACATCCTCAACTATTCCCTTGTAGGATCTTCACCGATCGACGCCAATGATAGAGTGATGTCGTAGGTTTAAGCTCTCCCAAACCTAACTCGCTTATAAGACCGAAAGTACGGGCCGCAGTTTACACCGGCCCCTAAATCCAATGTTGTTTTGTCTATGCAAGTCCCACCAATGTTGACAAATTGTGGGGGATCCTCGGATCCTCGTATTTAACTCGGTTCTTGCTCGATTATGGCAATCGACTCTGCTCAAGAAATGCCTTTTTCAATGCCCAACCCTTTCACAGGCCGTAGATCTTTCAAAAACTTTGCATAGGCAGGGACTTGTTTAATGATGTCCAAAAGAGGTATGTTGACATTCACCTACCTTAGGAATTCGAGGATGCTTGCCTGCTGGGATGCCTTCTTCTTGCTTCTTAGTGCCTGAGGAAATGGAGGTGGTGCATGCGCAGTTTCACGAGTCCTCACCGATGATTACCTTCCTCGTGTTCAGCCTTTTCCTTTCATGTTTCTTCAACAAATTTCAAGTAATCGGGTTGCTCTATTTCTCTTCCACTCCTCAGGGTGATTATAGCCTTTACCTCATCCATTCCTGAATTGCTGGATGAACCTACCTCATGGACCCTTGATTTGGCAATGCTCGGGAAGGAACCTCCTCTCAGACCTCCGTAATATTATTGATCTTTGTGATTGAATATCGCAGTTGTCTATTTTATGATTAAGATTTCTCTCAAGCCCATCTATTCTTTTGTTCAATTTACTTTCTACGCATCAATCCTTCAGGCTAATCGTACATTAATCCCCTTGCCTCCTCCACAAATCGCTTACCACCTCGCTTTCAAATTCAAGATGGCTTGTTCAACCGGAGAAGTGGATGATGGTGGCTGTGGTTGAGATGAGGAACCAAACTGTTGTTTGGCACCAGGGGGCACATAGGCAGGAGGATTGGGTTTCCAGGAGAGGTTAGGGTGATTCCCCAAATTAGAATTCTAGGTATTACCATATTGGGCATTGGGTTGTGGCTTATTTTGACCTACAACATTTGCATATTCTGACATCAAATCTTTCACTAAAGGGGCCATTGAATAATGTTCTTCTGGGTGGGCAGTGGATTGGAAATTGGTGCATGGATTGGTTTGTGCAGTATTCTCAGTCACTGTTTGCACTTCATGGCGCCTCTTTCCTTCTAGCTCCTCCACCTTCCTAGTCAAGGTTGAAATTTTTTCTTTCATTTTCATGTCCTCTGAAAGTGCATAAATTCCTCCCCTAGGGTGGGCTGGCTACCTCATTTTCTCTACATCTCTCGGGTTTGGCTCATCCCAACCCTTGGAAGTTTCAGCCACATAACTCAAAAAATCCATGGCTTCTTCTGGATGTTTGCTCAGAAAGTCTCCTCCACACATGGTTTCTAACAGTTGCTTCATGGTTGGAGACATACCATTATAGAAATTATTCACTAGCATCCATGTATCAAAACCATGGTGTGATTACATTGCGGTCTCTATGAATCGCCCCAACACTGTAGAACTTCTCGCTGTCATGGTGTCAGCAAGTGTAGATCCGTCTCTTCAAACTGCTAGTCTTTTGTGGCACCGAAGAATTTCTTCAAAATTCAGCTCAAGATCGCCCAAACTTCTAATCTTCCTGCCCTGAATTAAGCCAAATTTTGGCCTTGGCTCTCTGTCGCTGGAAATGCTTCAACTCGAGCAAATCCATGCCTATATACCTTCCTTGGAAAGTAGTGCATATCTCCTCAAAATCCCGTATGTGAATATGGATTTTCATTCTCCATACCATGAAACGTGGGAAGCAGGGCACCAGTAGTGGTCTCACCGCTACTTCCTCGGCCAGAGGTATGATGCCAGAGGGGGCACTAACTCTGCGAGGGTGTGCGGTGATCCCTCATCGACCTATATGCCGTTGGATTCACCGGGCACCCACGACTTTGTCGTTTCGTAGAGGATCCATTTGATCACCGTGGTACACCGACTTCACAACTTTGCTCAACTCGGTGTACTCATTCTTCGGCACCCACCCGATATCCCTCTATCCAAGAAGTCAGATAAACACCGTTACACAAAAATTAGACACAAAAAAAAAAAGCACAAGCAACTTACAAAAAGGTCAAGTGTTAGTTAAAACAAAACTCCATCAGGAACAAAACAAAGGCAAGAATCGCCAAGTAAAGGAAAAACCTCGCAGCATGCAAATACAATTCAAAAGGGCTCAAAGGTCACCTACACTTGTAATGCGGATTACAAGTACACTTCAACTCATCATACGTGAAGCCGCACCATCCCCGGCAACGGCGCCATTTGATTCGTGCCACGGTAGGGTGAGCGGAATCAACAATATTTGTTTCCTATGTTTCCTCCCACGCCGTAATAAGCCATCGCTAAAAGATGCTCTGCCTGTGTGGTCGAACACGGATGGGTTTTCATCCTACCGAATGATTTGCATCGCTGTTTGAAAATGGTGAGGTTTCTTTGTTTGGATTTTTCCGATTTTGTTAAAAACAGTTGGGGGTTGTATGTTCACCGATCAATCAGACGGTTTAAAGTGAAGTGTGAAATGGTAACTTTGAAGGCTCGGGTCACTACTTGATAACACGTGGGGTATTAATGTGTGTCCCCTGCTATTTCCTCGCAGATGGGCAAAATAGACCTATAGTCAAAGTCAAAACCGGATCTTTGTTTAGCTATAAAACCTAACCCTAGAACCACTCCTATTTGAGTCAAACAAGTACTAAGCATTCACAGTCCCATTCAGTTTAAAACCCTAGCATTTAACCTTATTTCAGTGGCTCGTAAATGGCATCTAAAGGATATCAGTGCATCTAGCATTAAGCATGCACTGAACCCTAAAGCATGGCATGTATTGACCAAAGGAACAACATTAAATGGCAATAAACCCTAGTTTGGAAGGTATGGAACCATAAATGCAAGGATCGTATCATTTAAAGCAAGAGGACAACCCGCAAAGAGTCCCAAAACCAAGCCAACAACCCCTCCTTCAAAGCTATGAGGCTTAGTTAAGCATCCCTTGAGTTGTCATCCTCAAGGGGGTGTTTGGCAAATGAAAATGAAAGAAAGAAGAGAGAGAAGAGAGCAAATGAACCCTAAATGAAAGTCAGAGGAAAACTTTATAAATGAAAAGTCGCTTAGGGTTACAAAAATAAAAAGCTTTATACCTAAACCCAAAGTTTGAAAAATACAAAAACACCTTAAAATATGAAATTACATAAGGGTCAAATGGTAATACATCAAAACGTGGTCGTTTGGGGGATCAAGAATACCAAAATCATTGTGGGCAAAGAATTGCCATACGTGAATTTCGCTAAGATAACGAAAATTTCGCTTATCCCAGCTTAAATTTCGCTTAAATTTCTCGCTGAAGGCCTTCTACAGAGATAGCGAAAATGAGAAATTTCGCTATCAACAGTGAATTTCGCTAGCTAGCGAAATTTCGCTAGCCTAGCGAAATTTTTGTGAGATAGCGAAATTGGAAAATTTCGCTAGGCACAGTAAATTTCGCTAGCTAGCGAAATTTCGCTAGCCTAGAGCAGGCTCACTTTCGCCAGATCGCGAAATTCTCGCCATGGATCTGTTAAATTTCAAGTATCCCGCCGAAATTTTCGCAATCATAGCGAAAATCCTGGGATTACTCCTGCTTCCTGTTCTGCTCACTACATCCTCCTTCCTTCAAATTCCACTTCACATTCCCTCATTTTTTATGGATGAAGACATCGTGAATCTCCAGTATTCGGCACGTATCTTAACATCAGATTTGAACTAAATGGCTGAGGTACGCAAAGACCTGCAAAATTACCAAAAACAAACTCGAAATGGCATCAGCGGTACTAAGTGGACCTACACACATCAATTGGCTTAATTGATATGATTAGCGCAAGAAAGCACCCAAAACCTATCTTTATCAGTGGTTCAAAATAGCACTTTCTGCACTAATCGTAAGATGGTCATTCACCACTCATGTTGAGTGTGGGTGGAGTTTGTCTTTGAGACTACGTCCAATGAAGACTCATAGTTCGATTCAGGAAATGAAGAGTAATTAGAGTGTGTTGGGCAAAGCAAAGAGGGGGTCGTTAATCCCCTAAGGTGAGAATCCTGGAGTTAGGGTGTGAGAGACCCGGGGAGATATCCGAAATTTATGTGTGAATGTAAGAGGCTCAAGTGTGTCAAGAGCCATGTTGCCCTTAAATGAAAAACACACGATCAAGTATCACATAGACTTGTGAGTTGAAATGATAGGAGCCTTATGACTCGAGATTCGATACCCCTTTCGGGAAATCGTATCGGGTGTTTTCGTATTATTCCCAAGGGCTCTGGTGATATGGATTATCTACATGTACTGTTGACAAATTCATTGATTGTCGCTGATGGTGACCTTGAAGGTCAACGCTTACACACCAAGTAAGGGTCAGGTAGGTTATACGCTATATGATTATATATATGTGTTGTAGACACGCTTTACGAGCATACGTCCTGGGTCAGAAGGGTAGAGGAGCAATTGCCCTTAGTGGAATTTTCCTACAAACAATAATTGTCAGGCGAGTATACGGATGGCACCTTATGAGGCATTGTATGAGAGGCCATGTAGGTCACCGTTAGGATAGACCGAGGTGGGAGAAAGATCCATCACAGGTCCTGATTTGATTAAAGACACCTCCGAGAAAGTGAGCTTGATACGATAGCTGCCTTCTCACGCCTCGCAGCCCAAGAAAAGAGCTTTGGCGCGGACGTGCGACGCCGACCCCAGAGTCTCGAGAGGTTAGTGATCGCGCTCAAGGTGATGCCTACAGAGGAGTGACTGGCCTCTACAAGCAGCTATCGAGGTTCATCTGACCTTCGAGACAGCTCGAGAGGATAGCACAACGCATGCCGATTAGCGCTACCGCCAAAGATGTCGTGTCCATCAGGTGCTTCACGCTCCATGCTCCTGGCACGCCACCAACCAACCCATGGTGGATCGGGGCGCATTGAGGTCGACACGACGGACCTTCGATGGTGGACCACGCGCATCGTTGATACCGCGGATCGTGCTTTGCAATGCAAGACCGAGGCTAGTGAAGGTACCATGGAGACACTATGGAATGGAGGAATTCATGGGTTTTAGGACACACGAGGGCCACCTATCCCTTCGCTTAGGATTTAAGGTGCTGCGTGGGTTTAGCTTATTCAGTTATTTAAATGACTAGTTTACATGCATGGTACAACAAGACGCTGCATGTGCATGTGAGTGATTGTGATTGTCCAGAATTTCGTGACGAAATTCCTTTTAAGGAGGGGAGAATGTAAGACCCGAGAATTCGTACTTTAAAGCGGCAAAATCGTAATTTCGACACATAAAATCGTTATTTCGATTAAAAATCCATATTTATTCTAGATCTCGATGACAAAAATGGATTGCACCACGTGACCGTTCTCAAGGAATCTGGGCTTAGCACGTAAAATTCAGAATATCCGACATGAAATGGACGTTTACGAGGCATCGCATTTCAGGTGCCGTAAAAAGATTTTAGATGCGATGAAAGTCACACATAACAAAGACTCACGCGCCATAAGTGGTGCGAGTAGAGAAACTATGAAAAACTGACTACCGGTGATACATACAACATCAAATCCGGAAATGAAGGCGGACATAACTGGCCATTGCGAATCGTTTAAGTCACTAAAATAAAACATGTATAGTGACTTTGTCTTCTCAAATACAAAAAGGAAGCAAAAAACGAAATGGAGCAGGGGGACCAAAAGAGGCCAAACGAAAATGGAGTTTTTATTTGCAGAGAAGGACTTCCTTCTCTCTATCAAGAGATCCAACCGTCTGCAGCCTTTCTACCGGTATGAAAAGACATTCTAATGCCAGAAAGAAAGCACGCGCGACACCAAAAAATGTGAGTTTCGACACAAATCCTGTGAGGCAAAGGGGTTTCTCCCTACTTCGAGTTTTACTCCCCATTTTAAGTGTTTACAACGCTTTGGCCACAGGCCTCGAATGGTTTGTTGATCTGCCTCCAAAGTCGGGAACCGAGATGTTGGATTTTGAAACCCAGGTGGGCAGTCCGTGACTGTCCACGGGCTGATGTGGGTTCCTAGTTGTGCATTTGTGTGAAAATGTGTGCTTTGATAGTATGAGGCCTAATCTACCGAAATACGTTCACAAAGTGAATGCATAAATTGGTGGTCTCGATAGAACAAGAACCTTAGGGTTTTACTGTTCTCGAAACAGTGGTCACGAAAATATATTTTTGTGAAAATATGTGTTTGGTCGAGTGAATTAAATTAAATTACTCATGTATGATTATTAGCCCAAGGGAGCTAATTTGATGTGGAAATGTGGAATTTACATGACATGATTGTGTGAATTGAATGTTTTGTAAATATATGCATGTTTATATATTTACATGTGAATTAGACTGTATTGGAATTAGCACACATGCATTCCATATGCACTGGAACATCCTAGGATTATAGGAGTTATTACATGAGATGAGTCTAGAGAAAAATGGTTCGGAGGGTAGTCTAAAATATTAATTATCGGAGGGTAGTCCAAATGAAAAATATCAATCGTCGGAGCGGCCCAATTGATATATATACATCGGAGGGTTGTCCACTAATAAAATAATAATTCTCATACGAGGCCAGCGAAAAGCGAGGAGCCTGAGGACTCGGGTTCTCGAAGTTATCATGCAGACATTCACCTCAGATCATGCATTCGCTTGAATGTGTGTTTAATTTGAACATCAGACCGCACTTAGGTGGTGAGCAGCCCACTTAGTATGATTCTCATCAGCATTAGCTCACCCAATGGGACCCCCTTTTACTGTGCACAGGAGCGTGCGAGGAGACTCGTCATTCTAGAATGAGGTTCTTAAGAAAGCCTGACGTGGCTTCGTGGTTTACACGTATTAGAATTCGAGTATTTTAATATATGTTGTGTAAGAGTAAATATTGTAACTCTTGTAACTATTGGATATATAGTCGATTCATGGGCCATGTATATTGAGTATCAAGGCCCAAGTATCGAGTGGATATATATATCAGATATATCGGACGCTTGGGGATGTGTTTCATACAGGATTCATTCGCAGAGCTCCCCGCACAAAGGAGACTCGCCACGATGTGGCGTCGGGTAACACGACATCCACTTGTATTCCGCGGGTTGACGGGTAGTCAACGGACCCCCGGGAAATGGGGCTTCACAACTCATATTTTTCTATCTAGGGCGAGATGGGGTTATTACATGACTCAAAACATGCCTGGCATAAGGAGCACAAATGTCCCCAAGTTTTGCACGTATGTCCCACTTTGCCAAGGAACATTTTTTTTCGGTCCCATGATACCCCTGACGTTTACTTCCGTAATCAACAATGTCCGTCATGTTAAAAAAAGTCACAACTAGATTAGAAACTCTAACACGTGTGGGGTATTTAAGTGGGGGGTTTAACGAGTGTTCTAACAAAGTGACTCTTTGGAAACCCTAGCCGCCCCTCTCTTTGTTCTCTCTTTTAGGGCCTTTTTAGTTAGAGATGAGGGGAGGATTTTTTGTAATTCTTGGCATTAAATCACCCCTTCCATTGTTTTCTTCCCCAAATCTGGGTTTTCTTTTCCAATAAAGTGGTTTCTTCCACACCGATCTAGGTTTGCCCATTTTTTCGTGTTTTGTCGCCGACTTGTTGCGGGGTGTTTTGTCGTCGACTTGTTGCAGTGGGTGGTTGTGTTGTCAACAATTAGCTTTTTCGTGGGTTTTCGCATTGGTAGTTCAAATGGCAAAGTTCAATCTGATAGAGTCCACAAATCTAATGTTGTTCATCAGTATGTTGCAAATCTGGAATCTTAAGCATTTTAGCCATTTTTATTATCAAATGTGTAGGCCTTGAACCAATCCTATCTGCTATTAACTTGGATGTTACATCATCCTCTAAAGTTTTTAACACTTTTAATTCTGTATTTCTATCAATTGTGTTGCTAACTTGAATTAATAAATTTATCTCTTTTCAAAAAAAGTCACTACTTCTCCTAAAAGTACTGTTTAAAAAAATCTAAGCAGGGTACAATGAAGTTTGAATGGTAGCCTACTTATATCTTTCTTACTCCACAAAAAAAAAAAAAAGATTTATTTCAATTCACAACTCATTATCTAACACTAAGGATGGTGAAGCTGAATTGAAAAATAATCCTACAACTTGACAAAATGAACCATGTTACCGTATGAATACATTACAAAGTGTTTCAAGTCAAGTCTCAAAAGGAGTTGGAAAAAGGAAAAGAAATTAAGAGTTTGAAATTGTTGTTTTATCAAAATCATTTTATCCTTTATTCAATCAATTTATCAATTTGAGGTGTGTATATATATATATATGTTATATATATATATATATATATATATATATATATATATATATTTCAACAAAATTATTTTCAAAATATTTATTTTTTTTATCCAATCCAACATTTATCCTATTTCCATTAATGTGGTTTTGAGTTTTGAAATTATCTTTTATATTTCACTTCAATCGATTTTATTTTAAGTCTTAAAATTAAAATTTTATTACGATTAAACATACGTCAAAATCATTTGAAAAAGTTCCATCCAAAATTATTGTTTTTTTTTGTCTATAATTTCTATCATTTTATCAATTTAATTGAAATTTTGTTGTTCGTATTTTTCTAATGTTAGATTATATGTATATGGCAATTGTATATTTTCCATTTTAAGATTTGTATAGCTTAGCTTATATAAACCTTCGCCTTGTACATGTAATATACTTTTGGATATATATAAATAATCAAGTGTTTCTTCATGGTATCAAGCAAGTTCTCAGATTTTTTTATTTCTCTTCTACTGCTCTCACGGTCTAGGCATTCATGTACCACCGCGGTAACTCATTGTTTTCTCGTGAACAATTACTTCTTTGGCTCTAGTTCCTACCTTCTAAAGCCCAACCGGTTACAGACCATTCGTAAGCAGATCTTGTCGAGACGATCAAGTGCTGGCAGCAGCCAGGCAATGGAAACACCCACGCACCCCTCTCTGTGAGTCCCGATTTTTCCCATCTGTCACCTGTTCTAGAGCGAGCCCGATCCACTGGTGCGCGTTAACTTCACGCCTATTCAACCTATAGGGCTTACGTCAGTGCCACGTCATCCTAAGCCCGACCGACCCGCTACCCTCGCCCGTTGACTGCGCCACGTCAGCACTTTTGACCATTAACCGAAAATTTGACCAGGTGCATTCTGACTTATTTTCGCGTCCTGACTCCATTTTTGCTGTCTATTTTTCGATTTGGAATTTAGATATGCCAAGTGATGAGATTTCTCATCTGATTCACGTTATTTTTTATGGAGATAATTTTTCTTAGTGGTCTCAAGCCATGCGCAGTTATCTCAAAGGCCGTAAGCTATGGCTTTACGTCTCTGGTGACCGTCCTATTCCAGAAAAAGTGGACAAAGAAACTGATTCTCGCCATGCTATCTGGATTGAGGATTGGGAAAGTGCTAATCATCAAATCATCACTTGGTTTCATAATACATCTATTCCATCCATTGTTGATGCGTTTGGCAACCTTGATATTGCGAAAGAAGTTTAGGACTTACTTGTTACTCAGTATGTTGGACCTAGTGGTGCTCGCAAATTCAAGCTCACACACAAACTTTATCAGATTCGTTAGGAACCAAGTGAGCGGATTACTGTGTATCACAGCAGGCTGAAATCCAATGGGATCAATTAATTGCATCTGAATCAATTCTCTTTAATTCTGCTAACACCAAACTGGTCTATGTTCATCGTGAACAAGGACGATTGTTTCAGTTTCTACTAGGGCTTTGTGATGAGTTTGAATCAGCCAGGAGTCATATTCTACATCATAATCCTTTACTAACAGTCTCACGAGCTATTCATAAGTTAGTTGATGATGAGACCCGTCTCCAAACTGATTCCATTTCTACTCAAACCATGGTTCTTGCTACTCCAACTGTTGTTCCGCAAACTGCTACTCCTATTTTTCTCTCTACAGGTTCATCTACCTACGTTTCCAAAGGCAAAGGGAATAATGTCAGACGAGATAACAATAAGAAGCCCCTTTTTATCTGCAGTTTCTATAAGAACAAAGTTCATTCTGTTGAAGCTTGTTACACTCGTCAGCGTATTCTTCAGAACACTACTGCCTTGACTCAGTCTGAATTATCAACTGTGGAATCTCATTCCAAGTATGGTCCTACCTCATCTCTCTATGGAAAATCTACAGGATATGGTTCATCAGGTTCATTTTCCATCTTCCAATGCATCTAACACTACTCTCTCTACGATATTAGGTACTTCTCCGACATGGCTTCTTGATTCTACTTACTGCAAGGATATGACTTCTTCTCCTGTTGTTGTCTCTTCACACACTTCTACTTCTCTCCCTACTATATATACTGCAAATGGTTCTCCTATGCATGTCTCTCATCTTGGTAATGTCTCTATACTAGCCTTGTCTGTTTCCAATGTTTATCAGATTCCCCAACTCACTCATAATCTTCTATCTGTTGGGCAACTCACTGAACTTGGTTTTGCTTTAACCTTTTCTTCTACTAGTGTGGTTGTAGGGATTCTCGCATAAGACAGATCGCTTGATCGGCCCGTAAGGTCGAAAGGTCAAGCTTCGAGGTCATCTTTCTTCATCTACCGTCCTCATCTCTCTCGTCTCGCCTTAGTGTCGGGTTGATGCGTAATATCCACCGCCTTGAACATAAATGCAAATGAATTTAAAAAATTTTTATCCCTTAACCCACCAAGGATCACATGCTTTCATAAAAACCAAAGGAAGGGCAAACAAAACTTACCTCAGAGATCGATTCGCTGCTTCAAAGTCTCGCCTTGGTTTATTCGATCTTCAAAGGTGTCGCCTTTGAAAAGCCGCCACCACCCTCCTACAAGTATCCAATAGCCACGAACTAACAACGAACGATCTCATTAACGCTAATGTTTCTTCTCAAAACGAAATTAGGTTTTTTTTCTTTCTTCTCGCTTTTGGTTGTTCTAGAGTGCAAAACACATATCTGACTTACAAAATTATATATGGTCCCACATTATGACCATATAAACTGCTATGTCAATAAAACTACCTTATTTATTATATATTTGAACTCCTTAATATTAACAATTTAAATTCAAATCCCTATCTATATGAAACTACTCATATTATTATATTATCCATAAACAAATCAACCATGTAACTGCATATGAATAAACTGACTTGACATAGAGAGTGAAAAACTATAACCTGCAGGCACAAACACTTGTTAAGAAAGAAAAACGATAATCGTTATGGGCAAATCACTTATTACAGAGAGTGAAAACCATGTAATCCGCAGAGTTATCACGCCTTCCAATGCAAGACCCTATAGGGTCTCACCAACATCCAAAGAATAAATTCAAGATTTGGATTCCGCGTCGCGGCTCTTCTGGTGCGTTTATTATTGTTTATCAACGTTCAATGAAAAGTCTTCGCTGATCCCAGACAACCTTACAGAAGTTGTTTATTACGCATCCTTTGCCTCATGATATCTTGATAATATATACTTTATCAAAACAATCATATATCTGTTTCATCTTTATTTAATTCCAAACCCAATTAGATCAAGACTAAACAAATGATTATCTCCTACTCAATCACTGTTTTACCAGCATTTCAAATTTCAAATTAAGTCAGTGGACCCGCAGATATCCTCTGTCAACAGAAAAGGGGGATATAACTCATCTTTAACGCTGATATCTTCAATTACACAATTCCTTATTATGTTCCAAGATAACCTTTATAGTCATCCGATTAAAGACAACGTTTGATTATATCAAAAACACAATATTCCTTATGTTGAGAACTATAGCGATCTCTTTAGTCAAAGGATTTAATGACACAACTATTAGATATTAACTTATGACTTCGATCCATGTATTAATCTCAAGACAGTCTCCATTCAATATTTGTTCTCAACAAATAGATATAAATTTGATTTCAGATCTCATACACATATTCATCCCATGAATATCAATCAAACTTTTATACTAATCTTAATTCATTGTTATTCCCATAACAATAACCGATTAGGGGACATTTAGAATAATTACTAATATTGTCTGGGCGACATTATTTATAATAAACACTCATAAATAGTCAAAATACCATGTCCATACAATAGGCCTAGAGCACTATTACTAACACTCCGGACATAGCACCTCTTCTCTTGGTTTTATGGCATTCTCGCCTTGGTCATGCATCTATCTCTAAGGTTAAACAACTAGTTTCTAAGGGTTTGTTAGGTTTAGTTTCAAACAAGAGTTTTGATTGTATGCCTTGTCAATTTGGCAAACAAATTGCTTTACCATTTAATAACAGTGTTTCTCATGCTCTCTCTCCTTTTGATCTTATTCATTATGATGTATGGGGCCCTTCTCCCATTACTACTCAAGGTGGGTCACGTTATTTTGTTATTTTTGTGGATGATTTTTCCCGAAGAACCAGGGTCAATCAATGCATGCATCTCAATATCATATTAAAGAAAATATACCAGCAAACACTTCAAGAGCATCCTGATCCTCACGAGCCTTCATAGCATACGCTCGTGCTGGGGCTGTAGGCATAGGACGATCCACTATCTCTAACATTGTACCTCCACGTCCTCTATGCTAAATTGGACCACCTCGACCTCAAGTCGAAGGTGTTGCAACATATCTCCCTCTACCACTTCCTTGCAGGCTCATATTATCCCCTGACTCTCTGGGATAATTCACCATGAAATGGTATGTGCTTCCACACTTGAAGCATCCTCCTGTCAATATTATGCAAACACCCAAATGTCGTCTATGGAAATGAGGGCACTCTGAGGTTTCTCCTTGTCTAGTTGAAGCACCTCTACCAGAACTAGGTGCCACATTAGGTCCTTACCTTCTAATTTCTCAGAGCGTGAGTTGTACATTGATTCGGGCCAGAGATTTCCTAATCCTTTTCTCGAGGAGGAAAAAACTCTTTGAAAACTTCTTCTTCTACAACCTTTCTACTTGCTTTTAATTCTCCACCTTCATAGCAAACTTTGTACCAATTCGATAAAATTCACGGTTGAGAAGTCAAGGGTGTGCTAACATCTCTTGATGACCTATTCAAACCATCTCAATTGTCTAAACCAACAAGCTTCTAAGTGAGAACTAACTCTGGAGCATACTTGCTAAGATGGCTAAATTCTTTTTCGTACTTAGCCATTGATAGGCTTTTCTGCTTCAAATTCATAAATTGCTTCCATTTGGCCTCCTTGTACATATCGATAACATACTTTGCCCGGAACTCTCAAACAAAGAAATCCCAAGGCATAGGATCCGGAAACCATGGACGCTCCAAGACAAGCTTCCACCAATCATAAGCCTCACTTTGTAAAAGCGATACCGCACAGGTTACTCTTTGCTTAGGAGGGCATCTCACCTCTTCCAATACCCTTTAAAGCTCGGTCTTATCTTATTCCTTTAGGCTTGTCCCATGGAACTCCTCCGCTCCATGTCTCCTCATCATATCTATTGGAGCTTTTGGGGCTGTCAACCGCTCTAATACCCGAGCCATATCATGAGAAAACTTTAATAAAGCTTCTGTTGGCTCATTAAGGACATTGCTTTCACTTTTGACTTATTCAGAAGGATTAGAAGCTGATAATCCTTGTTCCCTTGGGTTAACACTTTCAGTAGCTTCTTCAACCGAATTTGGGGGATGGTCCATCCTATTCAGAAAACAAGGACATCCGCATTAGGCCAACACAATACTATACACATACACTTCTAACTTATGAACTATTCCAGAAACATCCTAAATGTAACGCCCTAAAAATTCCCTAGTATTTTTATGATATATATATATATATATATATATATATATATATATATATATATATATTATATTATTATTATGTGTTTAGGGTATAAATAAAGTAAATGGATTTTTTTTTTTGGAATTTAAATCTTAAGAACGAAAAAAATATATACAACCTGTAATTTACCCAAGTGTAAAGGGCAAATTTGGAATTTATAAAATGTGGTCCTAAGGGCCAAAAATAGAATAAGCTTGAATGCTAATGGGAGTTAAATGAAGTGAAATAGAAGACTTAAATGTAAAAAAAAAAAATGAGAAATCGGACTTATTTTGAAAGCCAAAGAATAGGAAGCCAAACAAGGCCTTAACTATTAAATGAGATTAAGACCAAATGTGGTCTAAGATAAGGTACATTTATGCATTTTCGTTCTTGGAGAGCAAAGGGAGAGAAAAGAGAGCTAGGGTTGAGAGAAGACCAAGGTTTTGGTGGGAGATCTTCCCATGTATGGTTTCAAAGTGATCAAAAAGAAGAAGGAAGGCTTGGTGTTGAAGAATCAAGAGATTCAAAGGTAAGAAACTAAACCCTAACCCCTTTTCTCTTGTGTTTGGGTTGGGTAAAACCCCAAATGTGGATAAAGGTGATTTTTATTGGTTGTAAATGGGTTTTGGTATTGATTTGGATTGGTTTGGAGGAGTGTTTGTAAAAAGGGAAATGTTTGGTTTTCAAAGGAAATGTCACAAACCCCGTTTCTTGTTTCTTTAGCTATGTATTGCTATAATCAACCAAATGAAGTAATTCCAATTAGTAAAGAACCATAAGAGATAGATCTACAAATATATATATATATATATATATATATATATATATATATATATATATATATATATATAAGGGACTAGGAGCAAATTACAGCACTAAGGCTCCTGAAAATGGGCTTAAAGGTGTGTTTCTGGTAGCTCACGGGTACGCCTTGTTTTGGGAGTAGTTGTGGTGTTTTAGCCTTAAATGAGTTTCACTCATCCAATTTGAGTGATTCAAAATTATGGATAAACTAAACTTCTAGGGGAATAATTTACTTGAAGGAAGTGTATGCAATTTGTAACCCCAAAGTGCCCATAAACTGGCCAAAGTGGGCTATGTGCGCATTCGTTGCAAATTAGAGTAGTCTAGATGTTAAAACTAAAAATTGTATCGATTGGTTTATAATCTGTTTTTAGGTGCTTGGGAGTTGGTTAGGCCTTGGTCTAAGCTAATAAAATCAATGTTTGAAGTTAACTTTATACAACATTATGATTGGTTTTGGTAACACATTTTAAAGGTACTTCTGTCTGAAAAAAAAAGAAAGAAAGAAAAGTAATGCTTTTACTACAAGCCATAAGTATGTGGTTGAGGGCCTTAGAGAAGGAATTTAAATTGAAATTTTCAGAGATGTCATTGGATATATAAAGGATTAAACTGAGAGTTTACAAATTTTTGAAGATTGTTTCAATAATTTTTAATAAAGCTCCAAAGAGTGCAAACTGGAAAATAACCGTCCTTGCATGTGGCGTTAGTAGCTATTTGAGGTTTTCGACTTAATCTTCCTTCGGGACATTTGGGTTTAGTTGATCAAGCAGGCTTATTGGAAAAGGATTATAAGGTAGGGAAAATTTTAGTATTTTGGTTATGTGATGGATTAAAGTTTGCGAACCATCAACCATACTCAAGCCAGATCTTGGCCCTTATTTGCTAATGAGAATAAGAATACGATATTAAGCTCCGAAAATCAACCCTAACCAAAATCACTAGCACGCACGAATAATATTGTTCTTTAATTGTATTGGAATAGGGGCTGACGAGGAGAAAAACCCGAACTAAGATCGAGATTCCGAGGATTGGAATCAAAGTGCAAAGCTTTTAGGGGTTATCTTATACTCTTTTCTCATTATTCAAATTCTATCTCCAAAATGTTTCACCGTACGTTGAATTGTTTTAAATTGATTTGATGCAAATAAATTGTGAAATGAATTGCAAGTTGATTTAAGTTAAAAAATTTGAGAAATTGATTAATTGCGAAATGAATGACATGAAAATTGCATGAGTATTGAAATGATTTGTTTGTATAAGAATACATACTATACTATATTTTTCTAAAAATGATTTAAATGCTCTTAATAGAATGTTAATTGTTAAATTCAAGTTAAGGATAAATTGGTATACCAATAAGAGTCGAACAAACGTACTATTGTGGCATACCGATCCATAGCCCAAATAGGGATGCGATTCTGGGTGAGTGTACACCAACCGAGTACATATTTTATATATATATATATATATATATATATATATATATATATATATACATACCACCCGTAGCTCCAATAGACAAGATCTGGGTAGTGTACACCAACCTCCAGTACATATTATATATATATATATATATATATATATATATATATGAAGAAGAGCAGGCAAGAGTATATATATATATATATATATATATATATATATATATATATATATATATATATATATATATATATTTATATATACATATCGACCCTATGAGCCCCGGGACTGCGGCCAAGGATTCGTTATCCTGTGCATCGAAATCATAGGTTAAATTCGATAAGGGCTAAAATGAAAAATGATGATGAAATTGAAATGGGCATAATTTGTGATTTGAATGATTTAGTGCATATGAAAATGCATAGCTTGAGATGACAAATGAATTGTAATTGACAATGTGTGTGTGTGTGTGTGTGTGTGTGTGTGTGTGTGTGTGTGTGTATGTGTGTGTGTGTGTGTGTGTGTGTGACGCCCCAAAACTGGGGTGTCCGTTTGACCACCTGTCAACTTGCGGAAAATCTATACGTCCTGTATCACGAGACACACACCTAAGTAAAATGGCCACATTGGCCTACATGTCATACTCTTCAAAATATAACCAACCAATTATATTAAACGGTTCAAGAGTTGATTGCACTCTTAATACAAACATATACTAAAATTTAAAGTTCTAATACATGTTTTTACAAAATGATAACAAAGCCATAATTCGGCTTTCTTCTCAAACGGCCTCTAATGAGTGTCGCCTTCCCGATCGCCCCCTGTACCTGAAATAATATTCCCTCGACAGGGTGAGTTATTGCCCAGTAGTGGAATTACCCTAAATGGGTTACTCCCCACCTAAGTGCACATGTAATGATTCAATGTAAACACATACTCAAGCAAATACGTGATCCTACTTGAATGTCTACATGCCCAATCCCATGTCTCGAGTCCTCACCGAATTTCACACTTGCCTAAGCCATGTGTATGAGAAAATACCGTTTTCAAAACAAAATCTTTTTGTTCTCGAAAACACACTACAGAGTTTCGGTAAAAATATTGGACTACCCTCCGAGTCGAATTGCTGGATAACACTCCAAAACAATCATGGTCCTCATCCAAAGTGATCTGTTGGACAACTCTCCAAGGCAATTCTTCGGAAAATCTTCCGTCGAAATTCCTTTCACAATCTTGTTCCATTTTTCATTTCTTTCATGTCATGCACTCACACCTAATTTTCCTAGGGTGCCCCGGTGCACATGGAATGCATTATGCCATTTCCAAACCACTCATGCTAATATATTTACATGCATATATGAACATAAATTAAATCACCACATCATGTTAACATATCAAATTCCATGCATTAACATCCTAAATTCCACACCATTCAAGTCATTCATCATAGCAAGATTTAATGCAAATAACACATGGACATTTTGGCCCAATCAATGCAACCCAGGACTGTTTTTAACAGTCCCAAAACCGAGCAGTGGGCTGTCCATGGGTAGCCCACTCATCAAGCATCGGTCCCACTTTATGAAACCGAAATCCATGGCAATTTTCGGCCTCATACACACCAAATCATAATTTATTGCATAAATTAATACACAAAGCTTTCCCAAATACCATGGATCGGCCCAAAACTGCCCAAAAATTCTAGAGCACACTTCGGTCCCAAGATTGGGATCACCAAACCCGCCACTGCACTCGCCTTAAATCAACTCAACCATTAACAAAACACTTAAATCAAGAGTAACCAAGTAGGAGAAAACCCCTACCTTTCAAAGTTTGTCGAAACTTCCCAAAATTGGTACCCACGCGTAGCCCTCGCGCTGGGAGCTAACTTCGTTTATCTCGCCTAAACCGACTGGTCCGATCACCGAGAATTCCTAAAACAGGCTGCAGAGCTTTCTCTCCTAAAAATCCCAATCTTTCTCTCTCTCTTTCCTTTTCTCTCTATTTTGCTTCCCCCAAAATTCCAGAGGGAGAGCTTAACAGATTGGGACAAGTGGACTTGTCCTCTCACGCTACATGTCCAACTCTATGCTCACGGATTACACCCTATCCCTTATCCAACTACTTTGAGATTTTCACCCAATGGCATGATTCCATGTGTCTCATGTGAGCCCCACTTGAGCACAATGTTTGACTTGCTCACAGATTGACACGTGGTGCCTCTTGAGCCACTCACAAAGTGCCAAGTGTCCCGTACTTCTCTACGTGCCACGAAAAACGTGAAATTCCGACTATCTCGGAATTCGACTAAATTCGACATGGTAGCTAGATTTTGTGAGAAGATTCCAACGGTAAAATCTGTTTCGTCATCCGAGATCTAGAAAATTTCTGAATTTTGACCGAAATTACCATTTTGCCCTTTTTTGGAAAATTGGAATTTTCTCGGGTCTTACAATATATATATATATATATATATATATATATAATTGTACAAAAACATTGTTTTATAAATATTGCATGTTTCGATTTAAAATGAAATGAAGAGAGAATTTCCATAGAACCACTAAACATGAAAATGGTTAGCATATTGTTTTTACCAATGCCTAGGTATCGAGTGATTAACGATGGGACCCAAGATCAAGGAGCGCAAAGTCATCAAGAAAGCTACGGAGTAAAAGTATATACTCCGTCATATGCATCCATCCTATTTTTGAACAATTGATGCCAGGATCAAAAGAGCAACTCAAACGATTTTGTATATTATTTTGAATGGGCATGGAATGCCTTCATTGTAAATATATTTTGGTTAAATATAAATTGTATGGGCCTACCAAAACGATTCAAAACGCTTCCGCAATTTTTGAAAAAAAAAGAAAAAAAAGGGCTTTTAAATGTCTAAATGAAATATGTTTGATAAATGAATTCCGCCACGTCATCCTGCCGACCACCAATCTGGGTCGATCGAAAAATGGGTGCTTACACTATACCTAGGCTCTGATACCACTAAATTGTAATACCCCTACCCCCATAACTATGGCAAGTGAGGGGACGCCACATAGAACTGAGACCTGTAAATCGCCCTTTGGCAAATAATTGAGAACAACTCAAACAAAAAGTCAAAAATGACATAATCTTACTTCAAAAGTCTGAATTATAAAAATTCAAGACTACAAAATATAACCAAGTAAAACTACCATCATAGTGGTGTTTAAAAAGTCTTGTACATAAGCTTGAATCTAAAAAAAAAAATTACTTGTATCAATACAGGTTTCACTATAACAAAAAAAAAAATATACATATATATATATATATATATATATATATATATATATATATATATATATATATTACACAACCACTTCTATTACAAAAATAATAGGGTCCTACAAAGGGGGACTCCTAAGGCTATGTTGGCCTTGACGAACACGGGGTGTCCCTAATAACTTCTTCAGCACCTACATGGATTAAACACTCATGCTAATCTTATACCAAGCTGTGACGCCCCAAATTTTCGGGGGTCATTTTTGTAATTTCTTTAACAGCGGTCCACAGAACAAGATTCGGTGAACGTTTTGGTCCATGAACAAGAACTCCAAAACAAAGGCACTATCACAAAGCTCACAGGTACGCAGGCGCACTACGCTCCTCGTTGCAGCAAGATCGCACGCTAACTCGCTACCGCTGCGGACACCTGACGCGCTACATCACTACACACTCTATTGCCCCAACGCTGGGCTCCTATCGTGACACGAAATTTCCTATCGCGATAGACTTTCTTAAGTTCTCTGTCGCGACAAAGGAGGATTGGTCCCCTGTCACGACACCATTTCCAAGTCGCGACACAAAGCCTCCCTACCTTGTCCAAACTCGCCGCTGACACCGCCTACCTGGCCGTGACCCAACGCCCGCAGGGCCTGGCCGCCGACAGAACCCCCGCCGACCTGTTCACCCAGTCCCAACCCCAACCCTGTCGCGACATAGAAATCCTGTCGCGACACGGGGTCGTGGATTTCTGTCATGCGCGCATAATGCGCTGTCTCGCACACGTCCTAACTACCCACGCAGGCCTATCAAGCGCACACAGGCCTGGTCGTGTGCCTGACTTGCGCACCCTGTCTCGACAACGAAACAGCCTATCGCGACACAACGCCCAGGAAGCCTTGTCGAGACAGACTTTCTCTGTCACGACCGAGGCCTCACAATGGGCAGTAGCCCATTCTGGCCTCCTGCACTCCAGCTCCATTTTGTTTTTTTGTTTTTTTTGTTTTTTTTTTTTTTTGTTCAACACACTTTAAAATCAACATAAATTAACTTCAGCACTACGAAGGCCATTTGAACCTGGAAAACTTGCCAAAATGTATTTATTATACATAAACGAAGCAATTACAACTCTTGTTCTTTACACTAAGACAAATACCCGGGTTTCTACCCTAAAATTCTGCATAATACAAAATGAGGCCTAATCTGGCCTTTTCTTCGCCACTAGGTCCCTGATGCTCCATCCCTGGGGTGCACCTTCTTCAAGACCGAAATTGTTATTCCCATCGACGCGAGCAATGC
The DNA here is from genome assembly GCA_016808115.1 of Tetrastigma voinierianum. NCBI lineage: Eukaryota > Viridiplantae > Streptophyta > Magnoliopsida > Vitales > Vitaceae > Tetrastigma > Tetrastigma voinierianum. The sequence goes on along the minus strand of JAEQBH010005917.1, from coordinate 50,016 downwards.
CCAATAGTTAAATTTTCCTACGTGAGTTTCTCCCCATCTAAGTGCTCATACAATGGCAAACTGGGAAACAAATTATCTGCTAAATCATGCATATTCCTACTGATTATCACATTCCTCTGTCCCATGCCTCGAGTCCCCACCGACTCACTCACATATGCTAGCTTCTGTCATGTATGAAAATATTTGTTTGTTTATGAACAACCCTATATATAATTATGGACATACTCCGATAATAATTGTGTGAACAACCCTCTGATATATTATAATTGTGGACATACTCCGATAATAATTGTGTGGACAACCCTCCGATATATTATAACGATAAGGACAACCCTCTAATATATTATAATGGACATACTCAAATAAATAATGGTTGGTCAACCTTCTGAAATTGTAAAACCCGAGAAAATTCTAATTTTCTGAAATCCGAAATTCTAATTTTCTGAAATCGGTAAAATGGTCATTTATGTTAAAATCCGAAATTTTTTTAGATCTCGGATGACAAAACGGACTTCACCGTTGGAATCGTGTCGCGAAATCTGGCTATCACGTCGAATTTCGTCAAATTTCGAGATAGTCAAAATTTCACGTTTTTCGAGGCACCAAGTGTCAAGTGCCATATGACAGCTTGTGAGAGACATGTGATGTGACAAAAGTCACCTACTACATGTACCCATGTCACACATGTTGCATGATTAGTGAGAGGATAGGAGATGAAAAGAATAAAAATAAGACTTCATCTTCTCCATTTGGGTACTGTAAAATGTGCAGTGAGGGGGGAGAACCAATTTTAGAGAGAGAAAGTGCAACTTCTCTCTAGATTTGCCGGCTTTCAGACCGTCGGTTCTCGTCGGGCTAAGAAGAAAAGTTGATCTACGTTGCAAGGGCTATGCGTGGACACCGGTTTTGTGGAGTTTCGACAACTCCAAGAGGTAGGGGTCTTCTCCTACTTGATTTATTCTTTGGCTAAGAGCCATTTTAATGGATGAGGATTTGTTAAGGCCTGGATGGCCGTGTTTTCGGTCTCAAAATATTTGGACTGAGTGAAGAAAATCCTAGTGTGGGTACGTGAGCAGTGCGAGACCCTAGGGTTTCTTGTTCCACGTGATTTGTGTGTGATTTTGTGTTGCTTGGGTGATTCAAAATGAATTGCTTGAATTGTTATTAGCTCATGTGAGCTAATTTTGGTGTGCTATGAATTGAATAACATGATGTTGTGAGTTAATTTATGTTAGTATATGCATGATTTATATATTAACATGAATTGTTTGGAAATGGCATAATGCATTCCATATGCATCGGGGCACCCTAGAATGGTAGGTGTGAGTGCATGACATGAAAGAAAATAAAAAGGAAAAGGGTTGTGAAAGGAATATCAAGGGAAGATTTTGCGGAGAATTTTGTTGGGAGATTGTCCAACAATTCACGTCGGAGAGGCCCATGAATTGTTTCAGAGAGTTATCCAACAAATTCGCCTCGGAGGGTTGTCAATGGATTTTCTAGAGAGCTTCGGTAGTATGTTTTCGAGAACAAAAATGTTTTGTTTTGAAAATAGTATTTTCTCACATTTGGCTTAAGCATGCATGAGAGAGTCAGTGAGGGCTCGAGAAGTGGGAAAGGGTGAGTCACATTTTCATCCACATCATGTAGACATTCAAGTAGGATCATATATTTGCTTGAGTGTGTTTGGTTGCCATTACATGTGCACTTAGGTGGGGAGTAACCCATGTAGAAAATTATCACTACTGGGCGTTGCTCACCCTATCGAGGGAAAATTATTTCAGGTACAGAGAGTGTTTGGGAAGACGGCGCTCATTAGAGGCCGCTTTTGAGAAGAAATCCGGATTGTGGCTTTGATATGTATTTTGTAAGACATGTATTAGAATTCTAAATTTTAATATATGTTTTGTATTAAGAGTGATGTAATAACTCTTTAAAACTATGGTAATATAGTTGGTAAGATTATTGGTGAGTATTGATGCATGGGCCCAAGTGGCCATTTTTACTCGCACGTGAACCCGGTGTGGTCGTTGTACAATGTTGGGACAGGTTGTATTTTGGGTAGAGCTCCAATTACAAAGGAGACTTTGCCCGATTTTCGTTTAATCCTGAGTCCTGGAAAAAGGGGACTCAATGGATTTTACTAATGTATGTGTCTCATGATATGAGACACAGATTTTCCGTAGGTTGACGGTAGTCAACGGACCCCCGGGATTTAGGGCGTCACATAAACCATGTCATGCACTCACACCTACTGTTCTATGGTGTCCCCGTGCAGATGAAATGCAATATGCCATCTCATACCAATTCATGTTAATATATCATGCATGCATATACTAACATAATTCACACAATTAGCATGTTATTCATTTTTAGAAATAACACCACAAACAGCACACTTGTGCCAATCGGTAATCGAACTTTTCGTCTCGAGGCGCCCCAGAAGCAGCTAATCGAGACTGTTGAGCGGTCAAGAAAACCCGATCACTCGGGTTCGATCTTTGAGATTAGAGAATTACGGCCCTCTGAGGTCAAAACACTTCAACCATTTGTATGGTTCTTAGCCAAAAACTAAACCAAGTAGGAAGCCCCTACCTCTTGGGTTGTCAAAACTCCTAATTCAGCTCTCGATCTGAGCTCCCAGGCTGCGAGGATAAACTTTCCCTCTTGCTCCGCCTGAAACCGCCGGTCCGATCGTCGGGAAATTTAGAGATAAGGTAGAGTCTCTCTCTCTAAAACTCTCTTTCCCTTCCTTGTCTTTTCTCCCCTTCTTCTTTTCTTTCTTTCTCCCACCGTTTCGTCCAAGATAGGCCAAGTGGGAGGGAAATGCCTCTTGCCACATGTCAGCCTGTCATTGGCTCACTTGGATTACCCTTATCCACTTATCCTTCTACTTGGATTTCCATCCAATCACATGGTGTCACATGTCTCCTATGGCCCAACTTGAGCTCATTGTTTGACTCATCCTACACTTGACACGTGGCGCACTGTGAGTCACTCATCACATGCCAAGTGTCCCGCACTACCCTCGGTGCCTCGAAAAGCGCGAAATTCTGATTGTCTCGAAATTCAACGAAATTCGATGTGGTAGTTAGATTTCAACAATGAAGTCCGTTTCATCATCCAAGATCTAAAAAAATTCCAAATTTTTGACCGAACTTTATCGTTTTACTCTTTCTCAGGAATTTGGATTTTCGAGGTTTATTAATTAGGAAAATACGCAAAAACAAAAACACTTATAACTATTCTCAAATACAATAAACAAGCATGCAATATTATTTCAAGTAATTACATTTAATCATATATATATATATATATATATATATATATATATATATATATATATATATATATACACGTATCCTTTGCGGGTATCCTTCATCTCTCATTATATGAGTACATACCATACAGTTCAGAACAGAAGGTACCCGAGGGTACACTACAGTATAGTACAGAAGTATGCTAGCAAGAAATTCGGCCGACATACTTACAAGATTGGCCTGAAGATGTACGATTTTGAAATTCGATAAAGGGAGTTCTATTGTTGCTACACACTCTCGTTGCTCACACCCCCACCATGTACAAATACCCTTACATGACAACCAATGTTGATTATTGGCACAATCATGGAGCGTTGGAAGAGTTGTTCATGCTAAAAGAAATGGTGGTTAAGCCATTTATCATCGATTGAAGATGTCACGACACCCGTGGAAATAAATGAAGATATAAATATGGTTGGTGAACCATCAAATGAAGGTGTTACAATAAAAGTTTCTGTTGAGGGATAATATAAGTGGATGGGAAAGCGAATAGTGATAAGGACAACAACTTATAAATCCTCATTCATACCACAATGTATTAAGTGGATGAGATAATTTGTATTGTTGTGAATTTTGGATGTTTTGGCTGATTTTTTGTAAAGTTTCGCTAAACTTGAATTGTTGAAACAAGAATGTCTCCAATTGTAACTAGTTTTTTTTTTTTTTAATAAAAGATGGTGTTATATTGTTCGTTTCTCATATAACGTTCATTTATGTAACACAGACTAAACTTGAATTGTTGAAACAAAGATGACTACATATATTATATAATAGAGTTATATTGTTATATAACTGTGTTACAATCATATAACTTATTATATAACTAAGGCTAAATTTGTAATTATTATTATTATTGTGTGTTGTAAATAGAAGATGATATTATCTTGTTCGTTTTATCATCTTTGTAGAATTAATTTATGTTCTATTTTTAGGACACTATACTAGTCTATCAAGTACTATCCAAGTTAAAACAAAATTAAAAAAATGTAAAATAACTCAAATTTTTTTTCACATAAAGCGATCTATCGACACATATGGCGGTCGTGATCGGTGTCTTTGCTTTATTAGGTAAACACTCGGACCGATTGATCGACAATAATATGGCGGGTGTTAGATTGAGGATACCTTGTCAGTTCAATGCACATAGTGAGAGCAGTGGGCAGTTGAGGATAACAACTAGACGGTTACCAACTCCTATGTCAAGTTATCTGTTTCATGCAATAGGTTGATCGATCGGCAAATGTCTCAATCGGTTGACATACTCATATGTCAATTTACCTGTTTTAATGCACATGTCGACTAGTTGAGCATATAGTACTCAATCAGTTGACTACCTCCTCTATCAATTTTACTTGCTTTATATAACAGGTCGATTGATTGAGCATGTACTCCTTAACTAGTCGACTACCTTATGTAAATGAAACCCTATCTTAGCATGTATAATTTGTTGTAATCTGACATACATCTCAAATTATTACCCAAAATATAGAAATACACAAGAAAAATAATGCTAGTTCGCATATTATTCAGTCTACTATAGTAATACTTAATCATAATACAATTTTTCCCATGGCTCCAACCATCTTACACAAAATTGGTATATACAAAATAACACTAACAAGTCCTACATCATACGTAATGTCATACTAAAAAAAATTGTCAAATGATCTTCTAATTGAGAACTCTTCACAAGCGACTCAAGCATGTGGTGATGCTGGCGGACAAACAGAGCGAACCAAGGAAATTAGCTCCAAATGCTGAGCAAACATTTGGTTGATTTGATTGGATAATTCTCCAATATTTGAGGATACTCTATTCTCAAACCGATCAATCCTCAAGTGTAGGTGCTCATATTGGGAAATCAAACATGTCTCATCATCGGAAGTTGGTACATCTGTATGTGAATTATTTGTATGAAGTGGAGGTATGTTTAATTCAACATAAGCCATATCAAGTTTTGTATCTTCATCATGATCAACATGCTAATGACCATCTTCGGCTCCAAAGTCCATCGGACAAACCCATGAACCATCAGCGGCTTTCTCAAATTTCATCCTTCCATGGTCATATCATTATAGGTGTCAAGCTATGCGCATTCGGCTTCCCATGCTCGTATGGAATCGGCTCCCCACATAAAAGCTGAATAGCATCCCCAACTACAAAACCCTCAATATTAGGCCAACTCTTTGACTCATATACTTTGTTTCCATCTGGTTGAACTCCAAGGATATCACATTTCTTTTGTTTACTAAGCCTTTTATCTACTCATTTTAGTGCGCTACTAATTGTGATTGGTCCAACTACATGAAGTCAACCATTGAATAGAATGCCCGAACCAATTTAGGGTAAATTAGATCATTCAATGACATAATTGGTAACCACCCCAATCTCAAGAAAATATTCACCAGATTTAGATTGGCTGAATTGAATAAAATATATGTTTCTTCAAGGAAGAATTGTCTTATTAAAATAACATATTATCATATTATATTATCTTAGTCTTACCATGTTACAAGTAACGTTAATGAATTATTTTACTGGTACAAATTTCTTTTGAATTTGTTAAAATAACATAATGAAATTGAAATTACCACAAACCTTCTTTTCTTGAAAATTATAAAAAAAAAAACTCAAAATCTCTTAAAAATAAAAATAAGAATATGTAGAACACAAGATGGATCAAACAAATTATTGTAACTTTGTTCATACAATGCTATTGCAGGTATAAATATTAAAAAAAAGGGTTATAGATTGAAAGAAAATGGAAAGAAAGTTAGGGTTTTTTTTGGAATTTTTAAATTCAAAGTGAATCTTTCTCCGTTTCTTCTCAAATTTGAGTATGTTAATCACGACGACCTAAGCTCCACATCTATCAATTTGGATCATCATTTTCGCTCTTTATCACATATCCTCGGTGATATCTAAACCTTTTAATTTTGTCCCAAAAAGTGGACAAACACCTCGTGCTTTTTATAAGTAAAGATATATTAGATTTCTGTAAAAAAAAGTTATTTATATAAAGAAGGCATGGAAATTTGAGTTCATAGTTACGAGTTTTAATTGTGAAAAACTTTGTTACAATTAATAGATTAATTTAAATAATTAGTTTTTAAAAGCATTTTTAGCTCTAAATTGAATTTCCAATGTTACAATTAAAACAAAAGACAAATATATCTAATAATTAAAATCATATAAAAATTCAGAACATGGGTTAATCTATGTGAAATACATTGATTCAAATAAATTATACACATTCTCACTCCTAAACTTATCTCCATAGGAATGGTACTTTTCGGTATCGAAAGAGTAGAACACCATACGATCACCTTCAAACTTTGGAAAATAAATCTTATTGTCCATCCCTTTAAAATTTGTTGTCTCAATATGTGATCCAATACAACTAAGATATAATATCTTATTATCCAAATTTGTCATATTTGTCCAATCCACTTTGGAGGAATGAAGTTTATAGATGTAAATTTGTCCTTCTTCACTTACTGTAGCAAATAATAACTCTCCATCACTTTCAACCATGAAAAATCTGCCGATGAAAATCTAATTTACTCGAAAATGGCTTCCAACAAATTCTCCAAGTACCTTCAAGATTCTTAGGATCAAATATTACCACCCTTCCCTCTATATCAAAGCATAAGATCGCTTCATTGAGAAAAAAATTGGATTTCTGTAACAAATATAAAAAAACAAGACTTACTACTTATAGTAAAATCTGACATCTTCACAATCCACCTTTTCTCCGCTTTGTTAAGCAAAGTCGAGCCAAATCAAACATAACGCTTTTATTCCAACAACAAAACATTCATAAGATGTTGGTGAAGAGGAGAAACAAAATTTTGAGATTTGTAAGTCTACTAGAAAATTTAAGGAATACCTCATTAGGGGAAGGCAAAAATGAGGAAGATCAATTCTCTCTTTTGTATAAATATTGAAGAAAAAAAAATGCTTGAATCCGAGTGTATTAAGGCTCTCAAGAGTAACCAACAAAAATTGGAGTATAAGATTTCTATAGCTCGAGGTCAGAATAAACATCCAAACATCCGGTAAGTATTTTATGTAGGATTGAACAAGCAATATTGATATCTTTGGAAGATAAACAAAAGGGGAGATCGATGTTGTTCTTGAAAATGAGTGACATAACTCCATGACTTACAACATGAAAAGTGGCATGATTTTTATAAGGTATGTGGGATAGTATCAAACCATAAGCTCGACTTTTCTCCTATCATACCAAATGATTCTGGCCAACCTGGTCGCTCAATTACTTTTGTTCTTATGTATCCAAGAAAGAGAAAAACATAATAAATATTGTATGATAAACTAAAATTCTATTGAATAATAATTTAGAAAATGCTTGTTTTTAACTTTAATTTTTTAGAACAAGATACCTCAAAACTATTGCCAAAAAAATATTTTTAAATAACGTATTTGATAATTCTTTTGAATTGATTCTGAAGCTCAAAAGTTCTAGCAATTAGTATAAATAATAATGAAAAAAGTTTATATAGAATTTATAAAAGCACAATTAAAAATAGAAATAGAAACTTCTTTCTTTTCTTTTTATTATAAGGCAACGTATGGCACTAATTTATAAAAAGTTAGATGTATTATATAGAAAGTATAATTTTTTTTTGACATCATAGAAAGCACAATTAATAATAGAAACTTCTTTCTTTTTCCTTTTACATGTACAATAATTTGCCATACACTAAAAACTAATGTTTTATTAAATCTCTTACTAATATGAAAAAAAAAAAAATTTCTACCTACTACATGTAAAAGACCACTAAAAGAGTATATATGTAGGTTTACATGATTAGAGCTAATTCCTTCTTTTAATATCGACCAATAACTATACTTTTTCCACATCTCACACATGCATCCCCGCGGTGTTAGATGGTCGGTCTTTTATGAATGTTTGGTTATATTATACTTTATAAAAATCCCCACCCCATTTTAAATAGAATATTTCTATTTAACAATTTAGATTCTTTTTAGAATAAAATACCAATTTGAAGATAATCCTTATTTTAAAACTTATCAAATTTTTTTTATATTTGTAAGAATTAATATAGCATAGGTTAAAGAAGAAAAATATAACATATCTTATAAATTAGATTAATAAACTTATGTATGAGTTTCAATTAGTTCCTTTAGAGGGGAAGTGGAATGCATGAATTTTTTATTATTCCTTTTGATAATTTGAAAATTACTCTTATAAAAAGGGTGGCCAATTAATTAAAAACTGAGTAGTGGCAAGTAGAGTATTAACTAGTTGGTCGGCATGAACAAAATCAAAACCTTCCTAGTCAAGACTCAACATCTAAAAGTCAAACCCTATGTGTGTAGGAAATTCTATAAATTGTGTTAAGACGCAAAGGCCAGTAAGGGACTAGTTGGAAAAATCAATTTACTGTAGCTCCTTTGCCTTCACCTGTATTTCCACTACGTAACATATTCTTCTAACCAAGGTAAGCTTAATGAAATTTATTTTACCATTCAAAGCCATGAACTTATCTTGGATATAAAATCATCGTTATCACTACATTGAAATTAGAACTGTAGCTGATTAAAAAAATGGGGCTTAAGGCTATGTTTGATTCAACAAGGCACAAGCATAGGGAAGAAAGGGTCTTACGTTTCGAGTTTCAATAAGGATAGTTCACTATATTGAAATTAAAAGTATAATAAAAGAACAATAAATTTTTATATCAAAATTAAAAATGTCTCTTTACGCAGATGCGTGGGAAAGCCAAATTAAAATAAGTTTGGAAAATAGGTTAAAAGAGAGATTTTTAAAAAACAAATTACTTTGACACACATACCCCTCCAAATTTTGAAACATTCTAGGTCCATTGATTTGGTTCTTCAGTTACATCATCATAACTTTTTCCCGCTTTAAAGATAATACTTCAAGGAACACTTAAATCATTGTATTATATTTTATTATAATTGTAATTAATGTTAGAGAAGTGCTTTAAAGGCAATCACCATTAGCACTTATTGTACGCACAACGATTATTTAATACAGCGCTTCTTCAAGTAATTTGATATTCATACGTCAATTGATACATCTTTAATCGAATTAATGAAGCCCATGATACATAACATAGTGAAGGAAATCATGATGGGGATCAGCGATAATAAGATCTCTTCGCAATTATGTTAGTGTCTAAATTATCTTAGTCATAGAATCAACAAGACTGTATACATTGTCGATCCGCACAAACCAGCACATGTCATACTCCCGACGATCAAGCAAAGAGATCTATATACCGTGATCACGGTTGATCGAGTCATGTGGATGCTTGCTAAGAGTAGTTAAGGCCACGGAGACCTATACGAGACAATCAAGGCGGGATCATCTATTTAAATGTAGATGATTGTCTCATCATGTTTAATGGTGCAAGTATCCCTGTGACTGAGGTGCTCGGGCGGATATCTGATTTGCCTCGATCTCTTTACTTCACCTCAATCCACGCCGCCTTAAGGGGTCGCTCATCGATGAGGATCGGGCAGAGGTTTGAGGAGTTCGGAGGTAATTGAGTAGTCAACAAATGATTCGCTACTCCCACAAAGGGAGTATGCCTAAGGCCTCATCCGAATCATTATCAGAACCCTACCAGAGCGAGAATGCCTTTCGAGGAGGTATCTCAAGTGCATAACAAGCCGAGCGATGAATTCGGGGGACAAGATAACATCACTTGGCCAGTGGCATAGCCGCCTAGTGGAGCTACACAATTGTCCATGCTCTAAAACCAAGCAGGGTATAGTTTCGGTGAAAGGACGACCATACCTGTATTTGTCTATGGGAAGGGTATTAGCCGTAATTAATCGACTCTCCTGGCCAATCGGTCATGATGTTGTTAGATACCATCTTGACTTCGTTTAATTCACGAAGTTAAATCAAGTGGCCAACATAATCGAACCTATCGGGTCATACACTTAGAAGAGTGCTGTGGGTTGATATGGAAACTATATGGATGTGATCCATATACGAGGGAGTTAATTCTCATGAATGAAATATCATTTTAGTGGAACTCCCTTAATGAAGCCCTCACTAGGAGAGATAATAGGCTTGGCTTGTACCTACTAAGGCCGTGTGGACTCGCCATAACGTATGTGGATGCGTGTTCTATCATCACTTGGGAGCGAGGCATTTTCTGTCATTAGACATGGATTGTGGGTGGGTTTCATAAATAGAATGCTATGGAAACCCTAAAAGGATGGGATGAGATTTCAGAGAAAAGGGGTTCATGAAAAGGATCTAAGTGCTCTCATCTCCAAGAAAGTGTTATAGACAGAGACTCCTGCCAGCTTCCACTTCATCGGATTCCTCGGGCTAGCACCGGACCCTTTCTCTCGAGACCCGTTGCCTGAAGTCACGCCTGGATTCACTCTTCGCAGGGATACCGGCGAGGCAAACCTGGGGACTTGGTTCACTTCGTCTAAAGCCGCACCGGCCACCGCCGATTGGGAACCCACACAAAGCAATCCTACACCCTTCTCTTTGTTCTAACCGCCATGCTACCAGGGTCCTCGATGGGTTTTTGTCGAGATTTTTGTATTTCACGCATCGGGCAAGTGTTGCTCCCATCAAACCCTTTCAAAGGGTATCGAAAGCAACCTTGTGTGCATCAAAATCAGTTTAATGTTGAGAGTTTTTGGTTTTTGGTACCAATGTTTTTCAAAGTTTTGAAAATGAGATTTTTGGTATGAAAAGGTTTAGATCCAGTGTTGTTCTTGATGTATGTGGTCATGAGATGATCTAGGATAGTTAACATGAAGAAAGAACAATTTGGAAGCGTGTAAAAGTCCCAAAGATTGGATTTCAGAACCGGCCGTTGGAAAACTCCAAAGAACTCTCGCGACGCCGCAATCCAACGCCGCGATGTCAGTTTCATCCAACCCGTAATCGCCGCGGACAAGCTTTGATGCCGCGACGTGACATGATGTGATGTGATGTGATGTGATGTGACATGACATGATGTGACGTGATGTGACATGATGTGACTTGACATGATGTTTGAGTCAAACACCTCAACGTCGCGACGTCCTAACATAGCGACGTTCCAATGTCGCGACGTGACGACGTTCCAGCGTCGTGACGTGGTGACTTGCCGACGTCGCGACATGTAGGCGACATTGGGTTTTGAACCCTCACAACTTCGCGACATTAAGGACTGTTAGTGCCTTGTTCATTATGTTTCTTGTATTGTTTTGTACAAGTTTCGAACACACTATTCTTATGTGTTTGAAATAGAAATGTGCGAGTTAAAACTGAACCGTTCAACTTTAAAATTTCTAGAATCATGGATTTCAAAAAACCATGTTGAAATTACCTAAGATAAAAATTATGACCAAAACGTCCTTTTGGAAAAATTACGGTTCAAATGTTGAATAGGAATAATGGTTCAAGGTGTTGAACAAATTGGGGAGTTAAATAGGGTTTATGATTCAAGAAGTTGAATTGGGTTCATTATTCAAGATGTTGAATCAGATTTGTTTAAGTGTTGAATGAATTGGATGTAGGACAAATTTAGTTCAAGTGTTGAATTGAGGTCATTGTTCAAATGTTGAACAAAACTAAAATGGATCAATTTTATTTCAAGTGTTGAAAAACCTTTAATGTGCTTGTGAAATCATGGGGTACCATTACCTTCAACTTTCGATGGATTGCGTTAGAGATGCATGTTTAAGGATGTATGTTAGCATGATGGATGATTATGGATCTCGCCTATCGGTGATTGAGCATACCGCATTTGATTATTATTTTTTTTGATAACAGGGCATGTGTGTCCTCGCCTCTCTCTAATGTCTCTATGTACTTCTCTTCTCATCTAAATCCCCCTCAAATGTAACTTGAGGTTATTCTTATTAAATGTATATAATTAGATTACACATGATTATGATAAGTTGTTGAAGATGCAAAGGGAGAAAGAAGTGTGGAGAAGGATCCATGAAAGAAGACCTTGAAGATTGTAAATTTGATTTATTTTAAAGGGTTGTAATAATTACATATCCAGATCACCTAGTCAATTCTATTATGGCTCATGGAATTGATTTTTAGATGTGTCCATAATCATGCCATATAACTAGGGGAGTAACTATCCTTATAATTTCATGAGATGAATGGATAATGCATGCTAATGAAAAGGATGAGACTTAAATAAAGAAAACCCTCTATTAATAATATTAAGGCTAACGTCTTCCACTAATATGGTGTGAATGAGAGTTCCCTTTAGAGATTGAGGTTCTTAGGCTAACCCTAAGCCTTCCTCCACAAGAGCATATTCTATCCATGGAAATGAGTTTTCCTGATTGGTGGTTGGCCTTAACTAAACTCATTAGCTTGTTGGGCTAACCCTAAGGTTAATGTTGGATAGAGACGCAACTGGGTTAATATACATAAGATGTACACGTATCATGAGATGATAACCCAATGATATCAAGACAAAATCACCGCCGATAGCGATCGATTCAATAGTTGCATCGCGACGAAAATTCGGGAATAATTATTTATCTAAGATGGCTTGTCGGGCTAACCCCAAGGTCACCGAACTACTTATCGATTCCTTGAATTGAGTACGAATGCACCGGGTATGATCAAGGATACCTACCCTTTTCAATTCGAGATAGCTTGCCTGCCAACCCAAGGCACCCCGTTGATACTGGATATCGATTCGCCAGAGAACCTTCATATAGGTTCTCTGACACACAGGAGGGTTGGGTGGAGCCAAGAATAAAAATAGCTGGAGCCATAATGCGTGATTATCGTCGTAATAATTATGCATTTTAAGTACAATCTAACATAATCTCTTTACATCTAGGTTGTGAAGAATCGAAAAGATGTCGACCATCGCGGAACTACGATCCATACTAGATACAATAAATTAACTGTGCCTAACTTCTGGGGACCGGTCAAGAATTTGGAGAATAGTTCTCACTCGAAGAAGAATTAGCCTATGTCATTAATTGGGCCAACTCTCGCGGTGATGCCTAAAACCGGGGTGTCTTGTTGACAACCCGTCAACCCGCGAATACTGGGTGGACGTCTAACCCGACACCACTCAGTGCACCCAGTAGTCCCTTTCAGACGAGGAGCTCTACCCAAAACACAACCTGTCCCAATAATTTTACAACGACCACTTTAGGTCCACATACGAATAAAATGAGTAAAAATGGCCACTTAGGCCCATACATAAATACTCACCAAAATACATCAACCAACTATGTCCTTAATACCAAGAGTTATTACACACTCTTAATACAAACACCTATTAAAATGAAGAATTCTAATACATGTTATACCAAAAACATCAAAGCCACAACCTAGCTTCTTAAAAATCGGCCCTAAAGATCATCGCCTTCCTCGAATAGTCCCCGCACCGAAATAATAATTTTCCTCGGGACAGGTGAGCATGCCCAAGAGTGAAAATCTCCTACATGGGTTACTCCCCACCTAAGTGGACATGCAATGGCAAACAATCACATCCAAGCAATTACATGAACCTACTTGAATGTCTACACACCCAATCCCATGTCTTAAGTCCTCACCGACTCCCTCACGCATGCCTAAACCAATGCGAGAAAAACCTCCTTTTCATTTCTTTCATGTCATGCACTCACACCTAATTTTCTGGATTGCCCCGGTGCATATGAAATGCATTATGCCATTATCAAACCACACATCCCAATATATCATTTACACATATATTAACAAAATTTACATACATGTCACATGTTATTTAATTCACATCAATAACATCAAAATTAGCCCACTTTAGCTAATTACAATTCATTTCCAATGGCTTACACACAATTATATTTTTATATAATTCCACATCATGTTAACACATTTAATTACATGCATTAACATATTAACTCTCACACAATTCCAAGCCATTCATGATAATATATTTACATATATGTATTAACACAATTAATTCTCATAATTCATATTATTCGATTCTCAATCAATACTATCAAAATTAGCTCACATGTGGGCTAATTAACCAATCAAGCACCATTTTGAATCACTCAACATCATAAAAATCCACACCAAAATCATGTCACTATTCACATGAATAGTGAAACCTCGTCACATTGTTCATAGTCACAACAACGGGATTTTCTCCACTCTGGGCTCAAATGTTTTGAGATCGAAAAACACGGCTAATCCCAAGCTCTCGTAACATCCCCAACCATTTACATGGCTTCCAGCCAAAGAATAACACAAGTAGGGAAAAGATCCTACCTCTTGATTTGCCTGAACTCCACCAAATCGGTGTCCATGTGTACTCACGCGTAGATCGACTTTGCTTCTTGCTTCGTCGAGAACCGACGGTCCGAACGGCAGCAAATCTAGAGAGAAGGAGCTCCTTCTCTCTATAAAATCACAAAAATTCAACCACTGCACCAAATTCCAGCCCTCTGCCCATTTTTTGGTGTTTTAATGGAGAAGACAACTATTTGCTATTTTGTCTTATTCTCATTATCATTTCCAATAATTCCCAATGTGTCCCTTTTCTTGATTTTTTGACACTTGGCACAATCTAGGCCATTCATCTCATGCTCTCACTAATCATGCAACATGTGTCACATGAGTACATGTAGTAGGTAACTTTTGTCACATCACTGTCTCTCACGAACCCTTTTACGACACCTGGCTCCTTGTGCCTCGAAAAACGTTAAATTCTTACTATCTCTGAATTCGACGAAATTCGACGTGGAAGCTAGATTTCGAGAGACGATTCCAACTGAAGTCTGTTTTGTCATCCAAGATATAGAAAATTTTCAAATTTTTACCGAAATGACCATTTTGCCCTTTTTCAAAAAATTAAATTTTCTCGAGGTTTCACACCCTGGATCCCCAACTGCCGACGCACCTAAAAGTGTTTAGAGGGTATATAAGAAACACTTGGTTGATAGTGTGAGGGCAGGATTGATTATCCACACCTCCATGTCACTTGAGTTTCAGAAGCGATATAAGACTGAGGATGCATATTCCATAGTACGCCATCTAAGGGAACATTATAATGAGCACTTTGAAGGGTTCAAAGTCACCAGCTTCTTTTAAATTCCAAGACGGAGGCGGGACGCCTCAGCGCATGCACCCATGTATGTATAATCACACAAGAGGCCGGATCAATCGGGTCATCGGATGGATCCCGACTGAGTATGACTTGATTTTGGCAAGGTTACTCGATAGTTTTGCACAGTTTGTGCTCGACGATGAGATGGTCCATAAAATACCTACCATACCCGAATTGATCAACGTACTTGAAATGGTTGAAGGGAAAATGGCTAAGAAGAAAGGCAAAGAGACTACCCCAAAAGAGACATCCTCAAAGGGTATTTGCTTCTATCGCGTCAAGTCGCTATCGGGAAGATGCAACCCAAGGCCTATTTAGACAAGAACAAGGTGGCATGTGATGCACCATCTTCTTAAGGCATTTATGTCAATACACATCGTTTATGGAAACCTGGGTATTGATACCTGCCAGGCTCACATATGTATTGATATGCAAGGCCTTAGAGACAGCAAGAAGCTCACAAAGGGAGAGTCCGACCTTCAAGTGAGTAATGGAAAGAGCGCACTCGCGCTATCGGGACTTATGTTTCTCAACTTCCTGGTTTTTGGATTGTATTTCTAGACAACTGCCAGGTGCCAGCCTTGACTACTTAACATCATTTCAAGCCGTGTTTAACAAGAAAGGTTTTCATTTAAAATTTTGTGACAATAGTTGTCGTGATTATGTTAAATGATGTTTTTTATGCCGGGTGGTTCTTGAGCAATGGGATTTTAAGTATATTGGGAGCATGTCAAATCCTAATCCCGAATATCAATGACTCAGAAAAGACAAAAAGGAGATAAATTGGAAATCATCATATTTATTTCATTATCGCCTCGCCATATAAGTGAGAGACGCGATGACCGAAGTTACACGCGTGGGAAGCTAGAGTCATTCGATTATGAATCATTTGATACATATGACCTTGGCGCTTGTTGTGCAAATACCGCTACCTTTTAAAGGGAAAGGGTGAAGTGAGCAAATCTAACTAGGACCTAATACATACTAATGTATGTGGTCCTATGTCTCTGTGCATGCTAGAGGTGGTTTATTTACTTCATATAACCTTCATCAATGACTATTCACGACATGTGGTACTTCAGATTCATGAGGTATAAGTCCGAGGCTCTTGCAAAGTTCAAAGAATTCAGAATTAAGTGGAAAAACAACTCGAGAAGTATAAAAGCACGATCGATCAAGGTGGTGAGCATTTTCAAGCCAAGCTGCTTAGATTATCTCGTGGACAATGATTTTCATTCCAACGGACTTCTCTTTACATGCCACAACACAATGGTGTGGTCAGAGAAGGAACCCAACCTCATAGACATGGTAAGGTTCATGATGGGCAAGGCGCATCGGCCTAAATCCTGGGGTTATGCACTCGGGACTCGTTGTTTACATCTTAAACAGAGTCCCATCAAAGTCGGCTTGAAGGGATTCCATACGAGATATGGACTAACAAAAAGCCCTATCTTTCTTACACATGAAATATGGGGTTATCCTTGCTATAAAAGCTGACAATATCCGATAAGCTTGAAGCTAAATCTGATAAGTGTCTGCTTATAGGATATCCAAAAGAAACAATGGGATATCAATTTACAACACCAAGCAAAGGTTGTTTGTTTCAAAAGCATGTTATATTCTTAGAGAAAGAGTTTCTCTCGAGAGAAGACAAAGGGGAGCAGCTGGCTAGTAGTTCACATGCTCTAAATTGCACGCTGCCTCATCCGATCAACCCTGTCGTAATTCATGACGATGAATTGATAGCCGACTCTCTTCCAAAACACAAGTGATTCAGAGGGATAAGAGGGATAATATCTCCGTCCCAGAGAGACATGGATTTCTCATTAGTGAACAAAGACGGTGACAATAGCGAAAAATGACGAGCTAACTACCTACAAAAGAATCTTCGAACAGTTTAGAGTCTAATCAATGGCTCAAAGGCCATGAAGTAGGAGATGGATTCCATGTATACCAACCAAGGACTTTCGTCGATCCACCGTAAGGACAAACCCATGTGGTGCAAATGGATCTTCAAGAAGAAGACAAACATGGAAGGTGTAATGTGATTACCTATAAAGCCAAGCTGTATACAAGTGGCTATCGTCAAAAACAAGGAGTTGATTATGACGAGAAACTTTTAGTCCAGTAGCTATGCTTAAATCCATAAGAATACTCAAAGCCATCGGCCGCTCATTATGATTAAGTATATATGGCAAATGGATAAAGACGCCTTTCCTCAATGGTCAACGAGGAGGTGTATACTGCACACAACTTGAAGGTTTCACATCCGAAGTGACAAGAAAGCACTTTAAACTTCATAGATCCATTTTGTCAAGCAAGCATCTAGGAGTTGGAATATCCGATTTGATGAGACAATCAAAGAGTTTAGTTTCTCACAAAATCTGGATGAACCTTGTGTATATAAGAAGACAAACGGAATTGCAGTCGTATTCCTAGTCTTGTATGTGGATGACATACTTCTGATAGGAAACGATGTCTCAATACTACAATCCGTCAAAATTTGGTTATCCAAGACCTTCTCCATGAAAGACCCGGAGAAGCAACCTATATATCGGGGATAAAGATCTATGTAGATAGAACTAAAAAGGTCAGCTGGTATTCTCTTCAAAGTCTACATATTGATGACATAAATGAAAAGCTGTGAGGTTTAAGTACGGAGCAATCCAAGAGAGGATATATCCCTACGGTTAAGTGATACACTCCTCAAAGCCCTCGCGGTCCCGCAACACAAGATGAGAGGACATCGCATGTGAATACGACACCATATGCTTTGGCTAAGGATTCCATCATGCACGCTATGTTACGTACGACCGAATGATCATGGTCCGAGTGTCACGAGCAGATACCAATCGTAATCGTGAACGGGTGATCGCGGGTCACCAAAAATATCCTTAAGTACTCTGAGAAGGATTGCTGATGTATTCTCGATGATGGAGACGTGGGGTCTTATCGTTGAAGGGCATAGTGACGCTGGCTTCAATCGATAGAGATGACCCAAATCTCAGCAGTTACTGTTCACACTGGAATTCGCAGAGCGCCTGGAAGAGTTCCAAAAGAAACGATCATGATCACAACGATCCGTAGTACATCGCAAATTTCGGGCGCAAAGAAGCTATTGATAAAGAAGTTTGACATCAATCCAGAGTGGTAACGGTATCGCTCATCCGATACTTTCGATTGCGGACAACAATGGAGCATGGAGCCATAGCACAAGTCGAGGAACCACTACCTCTAATAAAGGTCCAAACATGTACTTAGGAGGTACCACTTGATCAGAGAGATCATTGGAAAGAATGATGTAAAGATAGAGAAAATACCCACTCATCATAATATTGTTGATCCTCGATCAAGCCACTCCCTAAAAGAAGTAATGACCACACGTCAAATGATGGTATGAGATACAAGGCCCTTTGGCTTTAGTGCAAGTGGAGTTTGTTAGGAGAAGTGCCTAGCAACGCCATTAGTACTTATTGTACGCACAACGTATTATTTAATATGAAAGGCCGCTGCTAATTTGATATTCATACGTAGATCAAAACGCACTTAATCGAATTAATTAAGTCCATGATACATAACATAGCATGAAGAAAATCATGATGGGATCATGATAATAAGATTCCTATCATGTGCAATTATGTTAGTGTCTAAATTATCCCTAGTCATAGAATCAACATGACTAGACATTGTTGATCCCACGCATTCAGCACATGTCATACTCCCCGATTAGATCAAGCAAGAGATCTTATAAACTGATCAGAGTTGATTGTTGGCGGTGGATGCTTGCAAGAGTAGTTAAGCATATCGGAGACCCATAATATATAATCGGATCATCTATTTAAATGTAAAATGATTGTCTCATCATAGCAATGGTGCAAGTATCCTTAGACTCGAGGTGTCAAGACATTCCTGATGCCTGACCTGCATTAACTCTCAATCCACGCCGCTCTCCAAGTGGGTCGCCATCGATGAGGATCAGCAGCTTGAGGTGTTCCAGGCACTGAGCAGTCAACAAATGATTCCGCCACTCCCAATAAAGGAGTATATACCTAAGGCATCTGCCTTAATCATTACCAAGAATCTCTTAAATAGAGTGAGAATGCCTCTGAGAAGTGTCTTCAAGTGCATACACTGGAGTGATAACTGGGGTGATATGATAATATCACTGGGCTAGGTGTGGCATAGCCAAACAGTGGAGCTACACAATTGTCCATGCCTAACCAAGTAGGTATAGTTTGGTGAAATGATAATGCACCAGATTGTCTATGGGAAGGGTATGCAATGATTACCCAGCTCCCAATAATCAAATAAGGATGTGTTCTCCAAGTAGGATACCAATCTTGACTTTCTTAATTCAATAGTTGAATCAAGTACAACATAACCTAACCCACGGTTCACACTTTAGAAGAGTGTGAGGTCAGATATGAAATGGATTTGGATGTGATCCATATATGAGAGTTAATTTCACAGTCGAAATGTCACGGATTAGCAGGAATCCTCTGATCGAAAGCCCTCACTCTCAGAGATAATAGGCTGGGCTTGTACCCCATTTAGGGTCTTGGGATCTACAACGCATAAAGTACGCAGCTTCCTATCACTTAGATGAGAGGCATTTTTGGTCATGGGATAATGAGGGTTTTTCATGAATAGAATACAGAAACCTAAAGGATGATGGACTTTGGTGAGGAAAGGAGTTCATGAAAAAGGCCAAAGTGCTCTCATCTCTAAGAAAGTGTTCTAGAGATCGAGACCCTGCTTAGCTTCCTCTTCTCGATCTGAATCCCACAAGACCTAACCCTTCCGAGACCTGTCGCCTTGAGATCGGCTTCGTCACTCTTCATGTGGATACCATAGAGGTGGAACTCAGGACTTGGCTCCTGCCAAGTTCAGTTGCACCACCACCAGCTCGCTTTGAACCCACATGGTAATCCTAAACCCCTTCTTTGTAGAGCCTAGGCTTTACGCTACTAGGGTCCGACGGGCTTCGTTGGGATTGTTTTTCAGATTACGCGTATCGCGCGTTGCCTCCCACGAAACCCTTCACTTAATTCATTTATAGTGTTTTACTCAGTTAGTACATACAATTCTTGTGTGGTAGAATAATTGGGGTTTTTTTCCTAAATTAATGCCATCCAAAATAATTAAACAGGTCAATTTTATTTGCTTCTATTCAACTAAAAAAATACCATCTTAATCTAATTTATACAATTTATAAAATTAAAGCATTTCATTGAATTTTTAAACAAAGGCATACAATTTTGAAATTTGTAAATGAAATAATTAAAAGAATGATATCATAAATTATCAAATTCACCATCAAGCACTCAACCTCAAAAATTATCAACTCTTACGTATTAAAGTTACTAGCTCTTGAGTCGTGACTCAAATGGTAGAGGTGGATGGGTGTAAGTGAGTTTGATGCTGTTCTATAAGCATCAAAGTATTACACAATATAATCAAAGTGAATAAATAAAAAGAAAAAATTGCTAGAACAATTTTTCTTATAGATAACAAATACTTTAAATCTTGTTTTTTATAAGTACATTTTGTATGGTGCTGAGAAATGCATTTCTTTAAAAAATGAATGGTGATTAAAAATCAAGCCCTTCTCTCTAAAATATAATGTCCTTACAAAATGGTATTCTTCTTCTTTTTTCTTTTATTATGAATGTCAAAGAATTAGGGTGCGTTTGGAAGAAACTTATTTATAACTTATTTGAAACCTATCTATCATATAAATACTTTGATAAAAAATTATAAAGGTTTGAAGAGTTTATAAAATAATCTTATGATTCATATAAGCTCATTTTAACTTATTCAATAAGCTGCAAAAAGGTTATAAAGAAAACTTAAAACAAATTAATATACGAAAAGCCTAAAAATCTGTGAATCTTAATAACAAAACTATCATTCTCACATATTATATAAAATAAAAAGGAAAAATTTGAAAAAAAAATTCGAAAAGCCTCCTCTCATTATTATTCTAACAATTTAATGTTGTTTATTTTCCCTCCCATTATTCTTCTCTACACCCAAAAGTTCCCTCCATTTTTCTTTCTCTTTACCCAAAAGCCCTAACAAAACAAGAAACCGGGTTTAATTTTTGGTTCGGATCTGGTTAGGAAAACATCCCATCTATCTGCGTATGTTAAAGATTTTCATTTAATTCCTAGATTTTTTTTGTGGGTTGCTTCCAAGAAATTGAGGGAAGAAACTAACCTGTGGAGGTTGGTTGAAAAGCAATGTTTGGAGGAAAACTATAAAGGAGTTGTCAATATTGCATTCAGTTAAGACATAAATGTCTTAGTACTTTTACCCTCATCCTCAATAATTGAGTATTTTCCAAGTTATAAAAAATAATATTCTCAAAAAATCAAAATTCAACTTAATATCCAACTAATAGAAAATAATATACTCAAAAAATCAAAATTCATCCTAATATCCAATTAATTGAAAAATATCTCAAAATCAAAATTCAATCCAGACATCCAATTAATGCAAAATAATATCCTCAAAAATCAAAATTCAAACCAAACATTGAAAATACACATCTACTTAGCGCCGTACAAGGTAGACATCGAAATACTACGATCCTTTAAGTTATAAATATAAAGATGTGTCCTTTCTCGTAAAAGTGTAGATGGAATCACTCTAACCCACACTCATTCTTGATAATGCATAATACTTGTCATACTCTTCGGTCCAAGATACAAATATTGTTTGATCGCCGATATTGCTCAATTCTTCTCTATGTCCTCTTTGTAAAATCACCAAAAAATTTGAAAGTCTAAAACTCTACCATATGAATAATATATATAAGATAAACGGTAATAAGCTCAATAACTAACATAAGTTCATCGCTGACGCGACCACATATATAAGTCTTAAAAGGTAAAGAGGGTGTCGTGACATATTGTCGGGAGGCCTTCAATGATCGAATTTTCAAATTGTATAGGTGATGCCTCGTAACTTCATCACTACAAGCTTCATACCATAACATGTTAATCCACCAAGCCATAACGAACTGTGGAGCCTTATCTTGTCATCTTCTTACTTCCAACCAATATCATGTTTTGCAAATTCACTTTCGCATGTAACCAAATGAGGAAACATTAGCCTCACAAAGGAAGAAAAAAATGCTCACGGCGAAATTGCCATGCCTAATCACCATAGTTAGAAATAAAACACAACAATGCATACCTGGTTTGGAATCCATCGTGCTTGATGCGGAATTGGCGAGGATTCACTTGTACACGATCTCAAAATCTTCTCCCTTATCCTTCATGAATACACCGCCTAATGAGATCGCCACTACAGTAAGAGGAAGGGTTCTCTCTAGCCACTCTAAGTCAAAATGTGAAAATGGCAGAGAGTATGGTTATGGAGGGACTTGAGCGCTATTTATATGAGTTTTGACCATGGGCCCTCTCATCATGGGCCGGGCCGCATCGCCCACACACCCGCCCAAATATCCCATATTAGATCGATTAAGAACCCATATATCGCACCTTTATTAGACCAACCTACTTAGTTGATCTCACTCAATAAAGCCTTACATTAGGAAATTCTTACATTCTCCCACTCGCGATATTAATTGAAACGAATCGCAGCGCACCATATCGGCCTGTAGATTGTTCTAATGGTCAATTCATCCCATAAAGTCTCGAACACCGAATCATGGCGTAACCGCATGTAATCAATGCCAGCCTTTCATGGTCACGAGTGCTTTCAACTTCATCGATATGGACTAATATGGTAAGGTGTTAAATTGACAATACCTCATAATGAGTGATACTTCATGTGTTATCCATTTTGTTAGTCCAAATTCTTCTCCTTATGTCACAAAACCTAGTGTGTCACTAGAGAATTCTCATCACGGTTCCAATGAACCCAGATATGTCTTATCTTGATAGTTATCTCTGTACTTTATGTGCAACAAGACATATTGTTAAGGCTAATGCCAAGGATGCCCTATAGCCCGCACTCAAGGTTTGACAATGCCTCGAGATTTTCAACAATTATATGTACTCAACTTGATAAATCTACATTCACAAATACCTCATTGAATGCAAAAGAGTTGATACATATTCAAATATTACAAAAAGTAATGAAACCAGATACAAACTTCATCAGAGCAACATAAAACTAAATAGCTCCCACTAATTGACAGTATCCCATGATACTCCTAAGCCCATGCTAATGACATGTCGATCAAACACACAAGGGCGAAGGCCTTTAGTTAGCGGATATGCAATCATATCATCTGTTGAAATGTGCTCCACTGTAATGTCACCGTCTGAACTTTTTCCTTTATAGTCAGGTACTTGACCTCCATATGCTGTGTAATTTCGAGACATATGTTGTTGCGCACCAAACAACACCGCATTTATTGTCACAATACAACTGTATGGGCCTATCCACAAATCAACACGGTCAACTCCTTAATGAGGTTTCTGAGCTAAATTTCTTGAGAAGGGCCGAAAAGCATACAATAACTGCCATGGTAGGATGCTATTGATTGCCACTTTTCCATGATACTCGCACCTCCCGCTAACTTAAAGATGTAATCATATACTTCATCCCGATACCAAAGAAGTCCGAACTTAATACCCAACTACAATGTGAGTCCCGAACATGTTTGTAAATCAATATATAGTCTTTTGTCCTTTTAAGTACCTCATAACCTTCGCAAAGAACCCAACGGGATCGTGATCCTAGATTCGACCGACATTCGCCTAGAAGTCCCACAAAGGCAATATCCGGCCTAGTTCATACTGAAAGCATACATAATACTCCCAAGTGCACTAAAGATAAGGTACATTTTTCATTTAGCTTTCTCAAAACTGAATATGACATTGTGACGTACTCCAACTATCACCTTTACGTACAAAGAGCAATTCTCGGCTTACATTGTCGCACGTCAATCTTTCTAAAATACGATCAACATACGCTTCCTCTCGAGATAAACCCAATAGTCCGCGAGAACGATTTCCGTGGCGAATCTCAATGCCCAGAAAAAGACGCCACCAAGGCCTTCATATCAAAGTTCTTCGACAACATCCGCCAGTTTCATGCAAGAAACCAAGGTCATCAAGCCATAGCGTGATATATCCACATAGAGTATAAGGAAAAATTAATCTCCACTAACCTCGCGAAGATATACATTGATCTACTTTGTTCTCAACAAACCATATGAAGCAACAACACTATGAAACTTTACACACTGTTTGTAAGCTTCGCTTGAGACCATAAATAGACTTTTTCGCCTACATACAAGCCGCATTCGAATCATTTGCCACAAAACCTCGTTGCATCTTATAGACTTCTTCATTGGGGTGTCCCATTGAGAAAGGCGCTTTAACATCCATCCGTAACTCCATATCGAAATGAGCAACTAATGCCATGATCACTCCAAAGAATCTTAAGAGACCGCAGAAAGGTCGCTTCAGGCCTACTCCTCTCTCCGAAAGTGAAACCTTTGGCTACTAACCGCTTTAAACTTCTCAATCTTTTCCTTAGGGTCCCTTTTAGTCTTATACACCCATTTGCGTACTAATGGGTCTATGACCTTCAAATTCAATAAGTTCTCAAACTCCATTATGCCTCATAGATTGAATTCTCATCTCTCACGTGATCCAACCACAGTTCTGACTGAGGACAAGATACAGCTTCCGCATAAGTCATTGGATCAGCCACAGAACTGATATCGTAGTCTTGCTCTCCTATATAGACTAAATAGCTCTAAGGGTATAGCCGATCGTCTCTCCCTAGTGGATCTCCTTACTGGAGTAGTAATAGCCACATCCTGCACCTGAGAGCCTTGATGAACTTCATTAGGAGTTGTCTCAACAACAGGATCCCGAGTCTCAACAGGTTCAATATGGTGTGTGGGAGTTTCCACAAGTATCTGTATGGGAGGAGATAAAGATACCATATTACCCAATCGCATTCATTATCCTCAATAGTCCGAGTCGCTACTTTCTTCTACCACATCAAACTCTAAAACTCGTCGGCTCAGGATTCCACAATTTCAGGCCTCCATTGGGATTATAGAACCGATATCCCTTTGAATGTTCCTCGTAAGACAAAGTAACACCGAGTGGTTCCGAGTCCAACTTACTTAATGTCTGGACATAACTTCACTTCAGACATCCCCAAACCTTAAGATGGTTTAAGCTAGGCTTACGCCAAATTCATAACTCAAAAGGAGAATAATGGAACAAATTTTTGTAGGTACACGATTCGACACAAAGTCAAGCCAAAGCTTCACCCTACGTAAAAATGTGTAAATTCATTCTACTAATCATACTCTTACCATTTCCATAAGAGTGCACTGCGCTTCGGCCACCATTTTGCTCAGACTCCCGTGCATAGTAAACTCGTGCCACTATCCCGCATCCACTAAGTATTTGGCAATGGCCCCATCGTCCCAAGACGCCATGCTTGCCATAATACTCTCCACTCCTGGCCGTAGATCTAACAACCTTTATGACTTTTCCCAACCTAAGCCGACTTCAATCGAAAATCTTCGAACTCTGTCAAGAGACTCACTTTTCTTAATCAAGTACAAATAACCATATCGAATAGGTCATCAATAAATGTGATGAAATAA
The DNA here is from genome assembly GCA_016808115.1 of Tetrastigma voinierianum. Taxonomy (NCBI): domain Eukaryota; kingdom Viridiplantae; phylum Streptophyta; class Magnoliopsida; order Vitales; family Vitaceae; genus Tetrastigma; species Tetrastigma voinierianum. The sequence goes on along the minus strand of JAEQBH010005917.1, from coordinate 23,974 downwards.
AATTTCTACACAAGGTTGTCGATAAGGTCCACTTATATCTGCAGGAATGACCTCCAACAAGTCGAACTGCACTACGCTTTTCTTTCTTATTCAATATTTTACCTCTTATAACAAATTTCACGTGATGTCTCTAAGTCATTTTTTAAGATAAAAAGGTGATGTTAGTCTCTATCGCCTCTTCTACTCTATCCTGGGAGATACGCTGCCGTTTATGCCACAATGCATAAGACTGTTCCTTAGGTAATGGTCTCTTAGAAATAACTTCTTCAGCCGTACAAGCGACGTATATGTCATTGGGAGATAAACATAATTCATAACCGCTGGACATATATACAAGACTCCAACCTTATTTCAATTAAGAAACAAAGAAATAACATCGTTTCGATTCAAAAAGAAAGAGTCATACATGTCCAAACACACACGGAAACTAAGTTCGTCTAAATGAAGGTACATAAAAGTGTATTTCAACATTAATCTAAAACCGTGAAATCTAGAATCAAGATTACATCTCCCACAAACATAACATCACTCTTCTCGTTGTTTCCCACGCGAGTTTCGACCATCCCGATTAGCTTCCTCCCCGCTTATGAATCCTTGTATGGTAAACGCAACATGATTAGTTGCACCGCTTATCTGTTACCAAGAACTGGATGGTGCTTCTGATAGGTTGGATTCACAAACAAGTGCTAAAGAATCATTACCTGTAGGCTCACGTTTGGACAACCAAGCTTTAAACTTTGCACAATCCTTCTTTATGTGACCTTCTTCTTACAAAGAAGCAAATGCATCACCATCCCTCTCTCAAGGATGTCTTCTGGGACCCATATTGTCGACACCTAAAGGTCATGAGTACCTTTATGAGTACGATTTTTGGACTTTATTTTTCCTTTTGTGGAACGAAACATATAAGTCCGTGATGCCCTTTCTCCTTCTTAAGTTTCTCTTCCTCTCACCACCCTTGCTATCAAGTCATTAATCGACTAAGTCTCATCTGGGAATTTGTAATTTGCCTTTATAATCCCAAAATCGTGGAAGTATATTTATGTTTACACATGTAAGCATTAGAATGGAAACATTCGTAGCCAAGCTTCGTCAGAGGTTTACCATCCTAAGGACGTAATTCTAACCCTGTAATCCATCATACTATATCAAGAGCTAAGAAGTGTACCAACCTCAAGATTGATGCAGAAGTATGCTTCTAGCCTCTAAGGCTTCATCATTTCTTAGCAAGAGCAAGCCAAATTTCAGAAACCACTTTTTAAGTGTTTCAATGGATTTCTTCATCACAATAAGCAAATTCGATCGTTTTTCCTGTGCAAAGATAGTCCGCTTTCTTAGTTTCAAGATCGGTGGCCGTGATATCCGCTCTGCATTGTCTTTTTGAAAGGTTTATGAACATCCTAGCTCCATTCCAAATAGAAAATCCTCTTCCATTTCTTAAAGCTTTTAATCCAGCAGCGACCTCAATCGAAATGGAATCGCTACGTAAAAGTTCGGAAAACAAACAAACAATACAATCAAGACATGTGAATACTTATACGTAGAATTACATACATCATCACATAATCACCTCGGGGCGTAAAATATGACATGCAACAGTACACTCTCCACATGACACGCCATGAGAACATATTCTAATCTTTCGCGAAATCACCACCTGGGGTGTATGAATCACTAAGATCGCCATTTCTCAAGCACATGCCACGTATTCCTCCATGAACTAACACAAGATCATCTCCTGGGAGTATGATCATGCAATAAAAACGTGAGACATCCCACCACACACATGTAGACCGATATTTCTCAAACCCACAAGGCGCCACTCAAGGTCACAACCCGATTGAATCCTTGAAAATTTCTCATACCAGGGATATAAGCTTTATGTATCACATTCACTATATATATATATGTAATGCCAGACGTAAAAACAGGGGCGTATGTCTTTTAAATTACATATCATGCTAATTATACTGTTCAATTCATTCATAGATAATGAATTACACTCTACACAGTCCTTATGAGGTGATATAAATGTGAGTTACCATACATATTTCCGAAACTATAGAGAAATTCAAGAAATTACGCAAAATATACCCTAAAATTACGTGTACATTGGGTTCTTTACGTATTTTCACATCTGTAAAAGCTTCAAAAATGTAAAAACAAATATGCCACAATGTAGAGCATCCGATACGAAAGCGTGTTGGTACCAAGATCGCCCAAAACGGGATGTCGAACGCTTCGCACGCCTCCGCCGAAGGCGAGGGTCCGAACCGCCGTCGTATCGAATCGCCCTGATGACGCCGCGATAGACGCCATCAGGTCGGGTCGCGATGACGCCATCCGCTCGTCAAAAATTCGGGCCGGGTCAACGACCGAGTCAGAATTCGGGTCGGACCGGGTCAAACTTCGTGTCGACATATGACGTCATCATGACGTCACATGATGATGCAGTGCGATGACGTCAGCATGACGTCAACACGATGACATCAGCACAATGACGTCAGCATGATGTCATCACGGTGACACATCACGATGACGTCAGCATGACGTCAGCAAAGCGGTTACGCGTAGGAGACGCGCCTGTTCGTGCGGCAGCGCGTGGTTTCACTCGCAGTAGCGCCTAGGGCTCATGGGGGCGCGTGAAGGCACGTCCTACTCCGCTAACGCAGCCACCGTCAATCTTCTTCTCGCCTCGACGCAGCAGACATTCCAAATACGCAATATCCGTGCTTTCATCCGATAAAAATGTCGAACGGACAAAAACCTTCAAAACAAACAAAACGTTTTTTTTGTATGTTCTGATTCTAATCTATGTCAGGCTCTAATACCAAATGTCGGCCATGAAATTGCCATGCCTAGAATCACCCATGCGCTAGAAATAAAACACAACAATGCATACCCGTTTGAATCCATCGTGCTTGATGCGGAATTGGCGAGATTCACTTGTATAATGACCAAAATCTTCTCCCCTTATCCCCTTCATGAATACACTAAATTTCAATGAGATTGCCACTTACAATGCAAGAGGAAGGAATTCTCTCTCACAGTTTCACGTAAGTCAAAAAATGTGCAAAATGGTAGAGAAGGGTTAAGGAGCACTGAGCCGCCATTTATAGCTGACCACCCAGCCCTCTCATCACCCGGCCGCCGCACTCGCCCCACACCACCACCCCATATTAGACCGACAACCCATATATCGTACTACTGGGACCAACCTAATTTGGGCCGACCACCACAAAGCCTCACACAGAAATTCTTACAAAATAGGCTTTAGGTTTGTCTCGGATGACACAATGGAATGCATGATTTTATCCTCAAACGTGCTTGTGGAAGCTCGGATATTCTTCATCGAACGAGATTTATGAAAGAATAATTGTGTGTATCCAAATCCTTCAACAATAACCATCCATAACAAAGCACACAACATATGACTTTATTTCACATCTCAGAACTATTTTTTGACATAATGACTCTCGTGAGATATCGTAGGAATGTTTGTCTTTGTTTACTAAGCTCGTGACAAAACAAGCCAAGGATGTGATTGAGAAATGAGAGGAGGTTTTGAATAACTAAGTTGTAAATTGTTACTATTGATCTCTCCCATCCTGAAAAATAATAAAAATAATAATTCTGATACTAAGGTCTAATATATTGCAAAATATATATACCAAAATATGACATATATATTCCATAAGGACATATGCTTAATGTCTCCATGGTGAAGTTATTTAGATAGAGCTTTTACTAGGAAAAAAAAATTAAAATTTTAATTCGATAAGGGAAAAATTTTATCTATAAATTGTTTTATAAGAGTAAAGTATTCAACAATTCAAAAGGTAAAGAAGCAAACTCCCATCTTAGTAAATTTTGTCAATAATTGTTTTTTTTTTTTCTTTTATAAAATAATGGAGATATTTTTCAAAATATTATTACTTTCTTAAAAAAAAAAGAAATCGACTGATGTTTCTAACATCTTATGACAGAGAATGTGCCAAAATTATTTCCTATCAAATAGAGGAATATAACTACCAAATGAATTGTATTTATTATTTTTAAATTTTTTACTTCTTAATATTTGTTCATTATGTATTTTTTGAAGGAGAATAATTTTATTGATTTAAACTAGCAATACATTTGATAGAAAAACAAAATCAAATTCGTTAAAAACTATAGAGAATGATGCACTATCCAGGTTAATAGCACAATGAATCAGTTTAAAGCCTATTTATTTAATAATTCTATGATGACTAGAATGCATATGACTATAATTCTGTGAACATATCGGACGATCACGATTTGATTTCGATGTTTTGCTTTATTGAATCGACTTTCTCGTTCGAATCACCCACACACAAAAAAGCACCGCAACAAGACAAATAAAACAAAAAACCGTCATACTAAGACGACACAAACAACACGAAGACAACACAAACCGAACATTATAGAAAATATGATAAAACAAGTCGCAAGACAAACTTAAGACAAAAACAAATGAAAATCTAGATTGCTGTGGAAGAACCACTTATTGAGAAAGAAAAAGGTAGAAAAAAATTATGATGAGGATTTCAAGTTAAGAACAGCAAAAAAAATCAACTTTCTTTGCTTAAGGAAAATGGGCTAGAAAGAACAAGATGAGAGAAAGGAGAGGCGGCTACATTTGTTCACTATTTTTTTTTTTTTTTTACTTATACTAGAACAATTTCAAATACCTTTAAAAAAAACCCTTGAAATTATCATGCATATGGATACTTTCTGTTTCAAATACCTTTAAATGATCTTAGTGATAAGGTACCAAATTAGCAACTCGATCCAATTCCTAAAGGCTCGCACTAGACACCCAAACCCGGGGTCCATGATCACCACAACCCGTGAATACAAGTGGATGCCTGCTACCCGACGCCACTTCGTGAAAACCCGCAGTCCCTTGAATGGGAGCTCTACCCAAATGAAACACCTGCATGAAACCCGTCCCAAGCAAATTAATATTATCACAATGATACAAATATACAAAAACTGTCTCGGACCCATACTATAATATCCATAAAAAACATACCAACTGAGATCCAATAGCTCTAAGAGTTCAAATGTTTTACTTTATACAACATATATTAAAATACTCGAATTCTAATACATGTAAACATCAACAAAGATTCCAACTTTCTAGTTTGTTCTAGATCGAGCCGTCCCTCGCACGCCCGATTCGTGCCACCTGCAAGGTGATGCTGAATCAACAATATTTGTTTTCCTATTCCTCCTACCGCCGTGAGTCAAGCTATCAAGAAGATAGCAAATTTCAGTATTCGAACATTGGGATGGGTTTTCATCCTATGAATGATTTGCATCGTTGTTTGGAAAATGGGTGAGACTTTTGTTTAGATTTTCGATTTTGTTAAAAATGTTGAAGTCAGATGTTCACCGACTAACCTCCAATGGTTTAAAGTGAAGCGTGAAATGGTAACTTAAGGCTCAGTCACTAGCTCCGATAATATGGGTATTCAGTGTCCTCAAGTTATTTCTCGCATTAGTATAAATGACCATAAATAAAGCCTAAAACCTGACTATTAAATTGTAGAAACCTAACCCTAGAACCACTCCTATTCGAGTCAAACCAAGTACTAAGCATTCAAAGTCCCATTCAGCTTTTAAAACCTCAGCATTTAACCTCATTTCAGTTGGCTCAGAATGGCATCTAAAGGATATCGGGCAGTATCTAGCATTAAGCACGCACCAACCCTAAAGCATGGCAAGATGTTTCGACCAAATGAACAACATTAAATGGCATTAAACCCACTTGGAAAGTCAGGGGAACCATAAATGTTGTAATCAGAACATTCAAAGCATGAGGACAACCTCGTTAAAGAACCCCAAAACCAAGCTAGCAACCTCCTCTTCACAAAGCCTATAGAGGCCTTGGGCCAAGATCTCGAGTTGTCATCCTCAAGGGGGGTGTTTGGCAGCCGAGAAAATGAAAGAAAGAAGAGAGAGAAGAGAGCAAATGAAACCCTAAAATGAAAGCTGCGGGAAAACTTTTATAAAATGAAAAGTTGCTTAGGGTTACAAAAATAAAGGGGTTTATATACCCAAACTAAAAGTGTGAAAATACAAAAACACCTAAAATATGAAATTACATAAGGGTCAAAATGGTAATACATCAAACGTAATGCCGGATCAAGAATACCAAAATCACAAGGGGGGCACTCAAGAGGTAAATTCGGGCTAGCATAGCTTAAAATTCGCTATAGTTAGCGAAATTTCTCGCGGCCTAGCGAAATTCTACGTAGATAGCGAAAAGAGAAATTTCGCTATCAACAAAGGAATTTCACTATTAGCGAAATTTCGCTAGCTCAGCGAACTTATGTAGATACGAATCTTCCACTCGCTAGGGATTGCAAATTTTCTAAGATTGCGAATTTTCGCGAATCAGAAATTTTCAAAATCATTTAAAATCCCGATCAAGCCTCCTCGCTTCTTGTTTTGCTCACTGCATCCTCCTTCCTTCAAATTCCACTTCACATTCCCTCATTTTTTATGGATGAAGACATCGTGACCTCATTCTAAGACGTATCTTAACATCGATTCGAATCCAAATGGTCGAGTAATTAAAGACCTCGCAAATTACCAAACAAACTCGAAATGGCATCGTGGTACTTATGGACCTACACACGCCAATCGCTTAATCGATATGATTAGCGCGCAAAAGCACCCAAAACCTAAATTTTTGAATAGTGGTCTGCACAAGACTTTTCGCACTAATCACGCCTCCCGTACTTGTAAAAGGGGGTCCTCACCCGGTGAGCTAATGTCCCAGAGGAGAATCAGCCCCTGCTGGCTACTCACCACCTAAGTGCAATGTTCCACTTAAACACACATTCAAGCAAATGCATGATCCTACTTGAATGTCTACATGACCAACTCGCATCCCAAGTCCTCACCGATTCCCCACACTCCGCCTGCCCCGTATGCGGGAATTATTGTTCGTTTGCTCAGGACAACCGATGTGGCATCAATCGGGTCCGCCCGACGATTGATATACTATTCGTCATGGACTACTCCGATGAATAATCAGTCCGACGATTGGATATTTTAAATTCGACTACCCTCCGATAATTAATGTTAGACAACCTCTAACCATTTTCTAGATCGCCTCATGCACTAACTCCTATAGTCCTAGATGTTCCAAAGGCAGAGTGAATGCAATGATATTTCCAATATAAATGACCACATGCAAATATGTAAACATGCACATATTCACATAATATCCAATCACACAATCATGTCATGTAATTATCATTTCAAACATCAAAATTAGCTCACTTGGGCTAATGATCAAACAAGAGCAATTGAATTTAAATCACTCGACTAAACACATATTTTCACACAAATATATTTTCGTGTCACTATTCCTAGGAACAGTAAAAACCTAAGGTTTACAGTTCCAACACTCAACAAGTCATCGGTTCACTTTGTGAACCCGCATCTCACGGCCATTCCCGGCCTTTTCCAAACCAATCCATGATTTATCACAAATGCAACATTCAACCACTCCAATAGCCCGTGGATTGGGCCACGATCAGTCCACATGGGTTTCCAAAATCTGAACACCCTGCCCAAGATTCGGGAACCGATCAAACTGCCCTCACTACTCATTCAGCCAAACATTCGTAGAAACACTTAAACGGAATAAAACTCAAGTAAGGAGAAACCTCACTCCTGAGTTTGGCAAACTCCTTAAACTGCACCCACACGAAGCTCCTTTCACAGAGCAGTCCTCTCCCTCTTATGCCGAAACTACCGACGCCTGATTCGCTGTAAATCTAGAGAGAAGTCGATACTCTCTCGAATCACTATTTTCGACCCCATCGTAGTTTCCTCCCATGTCCCTTTTACCGTAATTGATATTCCCAAGACTACCTCTACGTCCATTCATCCTTTCTCTACTCATACCAATTATGGCACATGAGTACGTGTTATATGTGACTTTCGTCGCATCGAACATCATTTTACGGTACCTGAAACGCGATGCCTTGAAAAATGTGCCGACTCCAACTATCTCGGAATTTTACAAAATTTTACGTGCTAGCTAGATTTCATGAGACGATTCCAACGGTACAATCTGTTTCATCATCCGAGATCTAGATAATAAATTATGGATTTTTAACCGAAATTACAATTTTGTAATCGAAATTACGATTTTGCCCTTTTTCCAGAAATTGAAATTTCTGCCTTACATTTTCCCTCCTTAAAGGAATTCTCATTCCAAATTCAGACAATCACAATCACTCACACGCATACGCAACGCACTCTACCACGCATGCAAAACGCCATTTAAATTTTTAAACGACCAAACTACGTGACCTCTCATCCCTAAACAAGAAGCGGATAGGTGGCCCGCATCGTGTCCTCTCGCGCCCCACGCGACCCTCCGCTCCATACAAGGTCGCCATAGCACTCCTTGTTTTCTAGCCTCACTGGCCTGGTCACAAACCACCGGCTATCAACAATGCACACTGGTCCCTCCTCGAAGGTCTCATCCGTGTCAACCTTAATCTGTCCCCAATCCACCACATGAGATGGATCTGGAGTATACTTCCAGAGCATGGAGACGTGAAATGCCCCAGCGACACCGACTATGTCAAGGCAACGCAACCGGCACGCACGCTGCCTACTTTCTCAAGTATCTCGGAAGGCCCAATAAATCTGGCGAATAGCTTCCGCGCTTGCCGAACCCGACCACTTCTCTCTTAGGTATCACCTTCAAGAAGACGGATCCCCAACTCCGAACTCTAAGGGTCGACGTCGCATTACTCCAAGATAAATTCTTCGTCGGTTCAGCCGTGAGAAGATGCTACCGTGATCAAACTCACTTTCTCAAAGGTGTTCTAATCGATCAGATCCGTGATGGAGCCTCTTCTCCCACTCCTACAAACATAACTAAGAATCTACATGGCCTCCCATACAATGCCTCATACGGTACATTTGTATACTCGCCTCGATAATCCATATTGTAGGCGACCTACTCATGGGCAATTAATCCTACCCTTATGAATCTGCAGACGTATGTCAGAAGGTGTCCTCTAACACCGTATGTAATCCATACAACACGCAGAACCCTACACAACCGTTGCTTGGTGTAAACGCTAACCTCTCCAAGGTCACACGACAATCCAATGGACTCACACCTAGTCCATGTCATGAATGACATCCATTTACCGAGCCCTCGCACCAACACCCAATGCAATTTCCAAAGGCATCCAAACCTCGAGTCACCCCGACTCCTATCACAAACCCCGTCCGCTTCATAAACCGCTGCCGGTGTTTCCATCTCAAGTCACCCCGACTCTATCACTCAACTCTAAGTCCGCGTGATAACCATGTTCGTGTTTTAATCTCGGCAACATAACTCTTCTGGCTTTTACACTTCGAGCTCTCCTTTCGTTCACAATGCACTTCAGATATCTCCATCGTCTCTTACATCCACACAGACCTTCTCGATACTACCGCGTCTCCTTCTACCCATAACTCAAAGCTTTCACCTTAGGGGACTAACGGCGCCCTTCTTGCTTTGCCCAACACACTCTAATTACTTTTCATTTCCTGATTCGAACTATGAGTCTTCATTAGACTTAGTCCCAAAGATAAACTCAACCCACACTCACCATGAGTAGAATATCGCACCGTGCACCCACACACCACTGACGCGCGATGTTACCGTGCACACGTAACGCACACAAGCCATCGTGACACCCAATCCTGGGTCCACCACGAGCGTAATCTAGAGATCACTCAATTACACCCTCGACCTATCATGTCAACTCACCTCATATCCTAGGAAGAACATTTTATACTTGGTTTAAAGGCCTTAACCTCTCGAGCCCAACGAAGGCCGTGTTTCCGCATGACAACCCTGGGCCAAGGTCCCACCACTGACAACCCTCGATGGTCGCCAACTTATCCATGTCAACCCGACATCAATAACCAATAGTCTACCACCCAAAATCCACCACGCCTGGGCCGCGCACTTTGATCCGTCCCCGACTTTGACCCACACTCCGTCCCTTTCTGGGCCAATCTGGTAATGCTGAGAGTGCCAGATACACCTCGAACCGAAACTAGTTCCTCCGACCCGCACTAAAGCGTGGAAGAATGAACTATATACACTCCGTCCTACAAACCTAACCGGGACTCCATTGTCCCAAAGTCTTAGATCCCCCGTCTCTCGGGGGGCAATCTCACTCATGCTCAATCCCGCCCTAGCCCTGAACTAGTGAAGCAGTAAGTCTTCGTCTCCGAACTAGAAGAAAGCTGATCCTTCCTCTTGCTACCAACACCCGTATCCCGAGTGTTCCAAGTATCCCCAATCTCTCTCTCTATGGTCAGGGCCGCCCCAACCATGGAGTCCATGTCCCGTAGGCGAAATCCTACAATCCTTCCCCGAATGGACAACTTCAGCCCATTCTCGAATCTCCTGTAATACCGAGCCAATCCCAAGAAACTATGTATCTCGAAGATTGACATTACGGTCTCTCCTAATTCATCATCGCTCAACCTTCTAGGTCGACCGACACTCGTGCCGACACCACGCGGTCCCAAAAATCTCCCCGCAAGATAAAAACTCGCACTTATTATTCCACATTACGCCTATGGTCTTCAAGAATCGTAACACAATCCTCAAGTGATACTCATGTTCCCACTGACCGAGTAGTCAAAATGTCATCCAACAAGATCATGACAAATCGACGGATAGGGTTGGAAAACCCTATGATGAGATCCATGAATGGTCGCTAGCGCATTCATCAATCCAATGGGCATCACCGCAAACCTCAAAAGTGCCCATAACGCGTCCTAAACGCCGCCTTAGTGGATATCGCATCCCCAACCTCACCGATGGTAACCGCATGTAAGGTCTATCTTGGAGTGGACTCGCTCCTCTCAATCGATCAAACAAATCGTCAATCCTGCAATGGGTACCCGACTTGATCGTAACCTTATTCAATTACCAGAGTCACGTACAATGGCTGGGTCTTCGTCTTCTTCGCAAATGTAACCTAGCGCCCATGGTGAAGTGCTCTGTTTAATGAACCCCTTGTCCAAAGAGCTCCTCGTAGCTAGACTCGGAAGTTCCCGCGACCACCTGGGTACATCCTATGAGTCATAGAGATGGGTAGTTACCAAGGTGTAACTCGACATCAAGTCTACTACCCCGCGGAGCAGAGTCCGTGCAACATCCGGGAAAAACATCCACATATTTGAACACTACTCGAGGTAGATCCCAAGTCTAATCTCCTTGTCCTTCAGTAAAGACTCTCGCGAGCCAACCCGCTTAACTATCCTCGACACTTGACTCGTATACCGTCTGGGAAATGTCATGCTTGGCCCTCAAAATACCATACGAAAATCGCCCTCGCCAGATAAAGTAATCCTCCTACGCCACAATCGATAACGATCCCAGAAGCTATCACGTCCATCCCTAGGATGATACCGAACTTTGACATGTCCATGATCCTTTCAGTCCACCGTGAGTAGAGTCCCCGAGACTTCTTAATAACCTTGACATATTATCCTTTATTCTCGCCCTAATCCCTTGTGGGAGAACTCACGTACAAAGGCTCCTAAGGTCTCGTCCTGCCCATTTCCTATAAAACCCGAGAAAATTTTAATTTTTCTGAGAAAGGGTAAAATGGTAATTTCGGCCAAAAATCCGAAATTTTTATAGATCTCAGATGATGAAACGGACTTCATCGTTGGAATAGTCTCGCTAAATCTAGTTACCGAGTCAAATTTCGTTAAATTCAGAGACAGTCGGGAATTGCAAGTATTTCGAGGCAATGAGATGATCGCGACATGTAGTGTTGAGGGCTCACATTGAGGCACACATGTCGTTGTGAGCAAGTCAAACAATGAGCTCAAGTATGGGCTATAGGTGACATGTGGCATCATGTCATTGGAAGGAAATCCATGGTAGAGGGATGAGAGGATAAGGGGAAATCTTAAGAGCCAATGAAAAGTGGACATGTGGCAAGAGAGAGATTTAGTTCCGACCCATCTTGGACCAAACAAGGACGGGGGTTATGGGGCGTGAAAACAAAAGGGGATTGGAAAAAAGGGAGTTGGAGAGAGAGAGACTTCACCTTCTCTCTAAATTTCTTGGAAATCGGACTCGTGGTTTCAAGCGGAGCAAGAGAAAGAGTTCATCTTCACGGCAAGGGCTTCGCATAGAGACCGGAATCAGGGAGTTTCAACAGACTCCAAGAGGTAGGTCTTCTCCTACTTTGGTTACTTTCTACCCTAAGGGTTGTGTGGTGGTTGTGTTGTCTCTACGGGAATGCTCGATGTGACAGACCATGAGAAGTTGCCACATTGAGGGTAGCATACATAAACCGGGCTTTAGAACTGATTTTTGGGTAGGAAAGAAAGGGAATTTGGTAGTGAGTCCTTCTGATAAATTGTATCCACGTCAATGAACTTGATGTTAGGATTTTGAATTTTTCAATTCGGAGCTCTGTAGCCTAAGTTATGGCCCAATACTGAACAAGTCACAGTGGTCACCCCTGGTTCACCCTACCGGGGTGCACCCCATTGGTCCGCCAGCCTGGTACAGCCCCGGCCGGTACACTCCCGGCTGGTGCACCCGGCCGGGTCTCGCCCACTGGCCCCGGATGGGTTCCGTCCAAATTAGGATCCCGTGATGACCCCAACCGGAAGGTCATAACTTTCGTCCGAATTCCTCGATTCGGTGTTCTCGACTCTACGAAGTTCCCACGAGTCAACTCGTCCATCCGACCACTTTGGAGGGCAGGTGTTCGAGCCGCTGGAAATGTCCATCCGGGCAAGTAAGCGTAGGCTGCCCGGTGAGACAAGCTTAGTCATGTAGACCTCCAACTTCGAAAGCGTCATAACTTTCGTCCGAATTCGATTCGTGTTCTCGACTTCATGGAACCATTGAGTCAACTATACATCTGGATCACTTGGAGGGCAGTGGTGTCCGAGCCAGCCGGAAATGGCCGTCCCCGGGCAAGTAAGGTGGCCGCCCTGTGAGACAGCTTAGTCATGTGTGACCTCCCAACTTCGAAGGTCATAACTTTCGTCCGAATTCGATTGGTGTTCTTTCGACTCTATGGAAAGCCCATTGAGTCAAGATTGCAGCCATGTTCCTGTGGAGGACATTGTCTAATCAGGCAGGTTGGTGCTGGCCTGTTAAGTTGTCTGTATATGGCTTTAGTCGATAACATGCAGTATGGAATATGACATGTTTTATATGTGCTGTATATGGCTTGAGCTGATAACATGCAGTGTGGAATATGAAGCATGGATAAATATGCATGAATATGTGTGCATGGGTGATTATATATATGCAATTAGCATAATAGCATTGCATGTGCACGAAGACATCGCATGACATGGGTGTGAGTGCATGGTGCGTGACGCACGCCAGTGTTCTCGCAGTCACTGCACACTGGCCATGGGTCAAAAACTCCGTATGGCGCTTGATCGGGCGGACTCGGTATGGGACAAAGTCCAAATGAGTCACACGTGTTTGAAACTAATGGAAATAAATATAAGTGTGTTACATAGCAAGATGGGGCAGGCATCCCCCCCAGAAAGACCAAATGTTATTCACGATAGACATGAATCTCCTAGCGATGTAAGTTCGTGGAAAATGTCGAACTGGCTACACAAGGTCCTACGGCGGAAAAACCCGAAAACTGCGGCCCACAAATACATAAACACACACAATTTGATCAAATCAAATGAGCATTGGAGGTGTTTCCAATGGGTTCCAAATTTTTAAAAAGAAAACAAAAATTCTTGTTTTGTAAAAAGGTCATTGGTGGAATAAGATGACGGTTGGAAATTCATACTTGGCCTAGGTAAGTGTGAGGGAGCCTGGCGGAGGGACTCGAGATATGGGTACGGTGACACTATGCATTGACATTCATGTAGGCATCTTACTTGAATGTGTTTTCTGTGCAACCATTGCATATGCACTTAGGTGGGGAGTAACCCCTGTAGGAGATTATCACTACTGGGCTTTGCTCACCCCGTGGTGGGACCCCCCTTTCAGGTACACGAGAAGACGGTGCTCCATCAAGGTCGTGAGTGCGAAGAAGGCCGGGTTGTGGCCTTGAGCAGCATTTTGTAAAAATATATTATAACAATATAGTTTCATATATTTTGGGTATGTAAAAGAGAAATACATTAAACTCTTGTATAAAAAAAATAAAAATAAAATGACCCCAAATTCGGGGGGGCAGCCTTGGTATCGAGCTAGGCATACGAATACCTAGAGGTCCTGAGGGGCATGGGTCTAGAACATGCCGTTGATGAGAGGGTTATCACGACTTGGTATAGCCTGTGTTGAGCTTGATGTGATAGTTACTAAGGTTTCCTGGAATTTGATGCCCATATCATACAGTATCAAGGTCTAGGTAGGAGGTTACCTAGGAGTCCACAGGGCAGGATTAGATCACAACATGCATTTTGTGTTTTCGTGTGTATGCTTTGATTGTATGTGTGTGATTGGGTGTTACAAATTGTTTGAATTATATATATGTGATAAATGTATGTGGAAAACAAGGAGCACTAGGTTCGAAAACATAATGAACATGGAATTAATAACTTTTTTCCATTTGACATGTAGATGGCAAGTCGAGGTCAAGCACAGAGGTCGCCCATGAGGTGCCGCCAAGCACCACACCAACACGATCAGAGGCTTCGATAGAGGCCACGGTGCCGCGATAGCCACGGCCACACAGCCGATGCAAATATAGAGGAAGTCGTGGAGGTGCCGCAGAACCTCCGTGAGGTTCAAGGCACATCATCCTCCGACGTCAAGGGAGGAAGGACCCGATGGTAGCCGACCATTGGTTCCGCCGACGAGAGGATTCTCCGCCACGGAGATCACCGATGCTACTGACACGCCGCTTCATTCCAGCCAGGGGCGAGTCCCAGATCCGCGTGAGGTCAACTTCCGCGGATCGAGATTGCGCGTCATGGGATGATTTTCAAGGCTATTCATGGGGAAATATTTTTCCCGGCTCGCTAGACATGCGGTTACCCGAGAGTTCGTCGGTGATAGCGGACAATGATCAGACGCAAGACGAGCCGATTCACAGAAAGGCACGCTTCGGGAGGATGATTATGTGGCCACTGACGAGGCCAAAGTCAGGAGGTTTGAGGATGGGCTGAAGTTGTCCATCCGGGGCAAGATTGTAGGACATAACCTACAAGACATGGACTCATGGTCGCATGCCTCGATCATCAGCCGAGAGATGAGAACGCACCTGAGCATCCGAGACGCGGTGCAAAAGACGAAAGGAGAGCCGCCTTCTGCCCTGAAAGAAGTCGAAGGCTTCCAGTTCACGAGGGTTTCAGAGCCGAGGCCACCGGGGCCAAGGAAAGGTTAGGGCTCTTAGTCAGGAGGGCCGGCCAGGACCGATGACATGTTTCTATTGCCATCAGCCTGGGCATATGAAACGGGATTGCCCGCAGAGGCATGGATCTCAGGGTTTTGGGCCGACGCAGTCCCAGTCATCAGTGGGACAGGCGCGGACACAGTTTGTTCCTCCACCCCCCAGTATGGGTCGAGGAACTAAGATGGTCCTGTGGTGCTTGCCGAGCACCTCCGCGCACGTACAGCCGCAGGGGTCGTGGCAATGGGTCGAGGCCGAGGATAGGGCCCACAGGCTGGGACATCAGGGGTTTAGGGACGTGTCTAAGCCATCACACCACCGACTAAGCCAGCATAAGCCGCCATATTGCAGGGCAGCCGTTATCTCGCCTACGGGCAAGGGTATTATTTGACGAAAGTATCGCATTCATTCATCGCCGCATCACTGTGATAGAGTCAGGGCTTAGAGGTCGAGGCCTGGAGGAGCTATCAGGATGCGTGAGTTCTCCCCTAGGGACAAAGCAGGGGATAGGATGATTTGTCGGGCTATGAAGTTAGAGATCTCGGGATTCTACTCACCGTGGACCTGGAGGGCCGTGACACGCCGAGTTCACGTCATCCCGATGGATTGGGCCGACAGCCTACGTAGTTGTCATCGACATGAGCGTAGGAGGATTACCGCTCTACACACAGATCTGATTGTTTCGTGTTTCAGGGGGACAAGATGTTGTTTTGCCCCGCGACTGTACGAGTCCAGTGTCAGATCATGGGTCACACAAGTTCCTTACCCTGTGAGGACGAGGTGAGACCGCATTCTAGAACTACCTCGAGTACCGCGAGTATGAGGATTTTCTGGGGATGAGCTACTGTGATCGGGTCCACGTAGGGATGTAGACTTCAGACAGCTATACCCGCACATCGGCCATCTCTATGACTCCGCACAGAGGCTCCCATTGAAATAAGTAGAACTCAAGGTCCGTATACGAGTTATTGGACAAAGGGTTTATTGCACCAAGCACTCACCACGGGTGTCCTGGCTCTATTTCATAAGAAGAAAGACAAGACCCTTCGACAAGGCATTGATTACTCACGCTAAATAGGTTACGATCAAGAATCGATATCCCTTAATGAGGATCGATGGTCATTCGATCACCGAGGGGGCGCGAGTTCACTTAAGATAGACTCAACTCGGTTACCATCAACCGAGGTTGGGGTGGAGACAGATATCCCAAGACTCGCGTAGATGCTGCAGGGTACTTGGAAGCTTACGTTGATGCCCTCGATTGACGAATGCGCCAAAGAACGCTCATGGACTCCTATGCATGTGGTATTCCAACCCTATCTAGATCGCTTTGTCGTAGTCTTCGTGGATGACATTTCGATCTACTCCCAGTCAGAGTGGGAGCATGAGTATCACTTCGAGGGATTGTTTTACAGCTTGCCAGAGACCATCGCCACGCCAAGTTCGGGAAGTGCGAAGCCAAGCCATCGGTATGAGGCTTTGTGACAAGTGGTGTCAGCATCGGGCGCGGTCACTGGACCCCGAGAAGGTCGAGGTCGTGGCGAGTCTCTGGAGGCCGGCCGGCCAGATACTCGCCTGATCACCGGGTTCTACAGAGATTCATCGAGGACTTCTCCCGATTAGCTAAGACTTATGACTAGATCGACCCTAAGGCCTCCGGTCGATTGGGATGACCGATGCGAGGAGGCATTCTAGGAGTTGAAGAGGAGACTTACTACTGCTCTTATCTTGATAGTCCCGAACAGAGGACAAGGGTACACAGTGAATTGTGATGCCTCGAGGGTCTGACTACTTGCAGGCGCTTTGATGCAACCGAGAGGCAAGAGCTTATGGTTCCCGCCAAATAAGAATCATGAGCGCACTACCCCACTCACGATACGAGTCAAGTACCATAGTCTCGCCTTGAAGATTTGGCGCCACTACTTATATGGCGAAGCAAGCCGAGGTGTACCTGCACCACAAAAGTCCGAAGTATATCTTTACGCAAATGACCTCAATATGAGGCAACGCAGTGGACGGAGTTCCTGTAGGACCACGACTTCACTTCTCAGATTACCATCCCGGGTAAGGCAAATGTGGTGGCGGATGCACTAAGAGAAATCACTGAAGCATTGGCTAGTATACCGAGGCGTATGCCGGAGATCAGGTAAGCCTGACTACAAGATACAACGTGCCCAGGCAATGGGAAATTTGCGGCTATGCCACTCTTACTGGGAAAGAGTGATCGAGTCCCAAGGGCGTGACGCAGAGTTAAGTGTCCATCAGTGACCGAGTACGCCGCACAGTGACAGGGTCGACCATCCACTCACATGGTAGTCTTCGTGATTAATGCCCAAAAAGTGCAATTTTGAATCCTATATTAGATAGGTTTGAGTGCTTTTTGTACATTAATCATGTCATTTATACCAATTGAAGTGTTCTAGTCTTCTTAGTAACACTTATGCCGTTTAGAGGGTATTTTTGGTTGTTTTGCAGGTGTTTGCGCACTTTTGGAGTCCAATCTCGAGTCAAATGATGAATCACGAAGTTGGAATTCAAGTTCACCATCAATCGCCCCAAGAATCAATGAGAAAACCAAGGCAAAATCGAAGAAAATGATGCAATAATATCAGAGGCAATGCGCTGAAGGATCAACAAGCCGAATTTTCGAAGAGTTGCTTAAAATTTTCTCTGGACATGGTACTAAGAACCTTAGCGAAAAATTTCGCAACCTACGAAAACACTAAATTTCGCTGACCCATCCCAATTCTCGCTAGCACTGCTCCCTAGCGAAACCCGATTATTATCACAAGAATTCGCTTGCTTTTCAATAAATTTTCATACTAGCTTAAATTTTTCCACCCTAATGAAATTATGTTTTCGCTGGGGACTGTTGATTCTCGCTTAGCTAATAAATTCCCACCCCAGCTTTAAAATCGATGCCTCACATGCTTTGTAATTAATGCCAAACCGCCTCCAAACTTAGTATTACTTAATCATCTAATAACTTAGCCAATTTCATAGGTTTTTGGTATTTTCATACCTGAGGAGGCCTATATAGTTCCTCTTGTTTTGTAACCTGTGTGAAGAATTGGAGGAACAATTTGGGAGAAGATATTTTTGTAATTATTTATTTTTGTAAATAAAGTCTTTTATTTTAGGTTTTGCTTTTATTTCTTTTCTCTCTTCTCTCTCTCTCTTTCTTTTCTTCTCCCCTTTCTACTCTGGGCCAAACACACCTTCTGAGGATGACAACTCAAGAGATGCTTCGCTGCTTCCTTGGAAGAGGAAGCCAGCTCGCAAGGGGTATATGCATGTTGTCCTCTTGTATTAAAAAGCTACGGTAGTGTATTTATGGCCCTATTCTCAAACATAGTTGCATAACATGGGATGTTATTGATTTGGCCAATACCATGCTTTAGGATCGTTGTTCTGTGATGATTTTTACGAGCCTCGAGATAACATTTACATGTTGTGGTTCTTCAAATTAGGTTAAATAACATTTACTCAGTTATTGTTTTCGCCACTCTCCATGTTTAGGATACAAGGTACGTGAGATGCATCATGTTCTTAGATGGTCTTTACGAGCCTCTAAAATGATAATTGAATGTTAGGGTTTTAAACTAAAAGGGGCCATAACTGCATGCTACCTGTATTGACTCAAATAGGATGTTTTTACTGGTGAGGTTTGCTAGTTAATATAGATCCGGTTATGCCATGGACTATAGGTTGCATGTCATAACGCGAGGATAAAACCCGAGGACACTGTTTGCCCTAACTGCTGCTAGTGACTCCAAATCTTCAAAGTTAACTTTTTTCACCTTTTAACTTTCAGCCAGAATTTTCGCCAAACTATTCTAATCGCTTTTTTGTAACCCAATTCCAAAGAGTCCAAATAGAAAGCCTTACCTTCATGCACTGATGCAAACCATTTTTAGGATGAAAACCCATCCCCGTGTTCGATCCTAGACCACTATACTGTAGTAGCTTGACTACGGCAGTAGTAGGAACTTAGGTGTATATAAATTTTGTTGATTTTAGCTCACTTACCGTGGCACGAGGTAATCAAATGGCGCGTCGGGATGGTGCCAAACTACAATGGTAAGTTGAAGAGTACTTGTGATCCACATCACAAGTGAAGGTAACCTTTACCTCTTTTTGCAACTTCCACAAGTGTGAATCGCCATTGCTTCACTTAAAGAAGAATCGCACCGCCGCTTCGCCATTCGCTAGTTTTATTTTTGTTAATCAATTTTAATCTTTGCAGGTCAGTTTGTTGTCTCTTGTTGTCTTTAATTGTGTAACAACCGTGTATGCAACAAGGATAGAGACACACGTAGATTGCATAGATAAGTACAACAACTTGACCTAGCTAGTGAAGTCATAGCAAACAGATACCATGGATCCCATAATCGATAAACGTAGCCAACCAGAACCCCTATGAATCCAAATACATATAGAACCCATGAGGGATCACATCCACCCCTCCTAGAGTTAGTGCCCCATCTCCAGATTTGTTATCCCATCAAGAAGCAGCGTTGAGGCCATATTTGGTACTCTACTTCACATATCACGGTATGGAAAATGAAAATCCATACAATCTATTGTGGATTTTGAGGAGGTCTGGCACTTTACCTCTGCCAATGTACGATGGACATGGATTTGCTAAAGCTGAAAGCATTTCCATCGAATCTCTTAAGGACAAGATATGGCTCAACTCATTGAGGCCTAACCATTAAGTCAATGAGTCGCAAGCCGACTCTTGAAAGTTCTTCGCTCACAAGACTAATAATTTGAAAAGGCAAATTCTATACCTTTGCAAAATGTGACGTGCGAGAGATTTACCAAAGGTCGGAGAGATTTATGGAAACCATCGTGCATGTCCACACTATGATTTTAATAATATGGATGTTGGTTAACCACTTTTATGGTGGTATGTCACCTACCATGAAACACCAGCTGAAACTATGTGCGCGGGGTAACTTTTTCGAGTAAACATCTTCGATTTAAGCTGATTTTTTGAACTATGTAGCTTTAAACTCCAAAGCTTGATAATCCAATCCTAGGGTGCTGAGATCAAATACGGAATCACCAAGGAGGAGACAAGTATAATTTTTCAAGACATAGGATAAATGAAAAATTGATCGCTTAACTCAAGATCGATTATTTGAAATGAAAAATCAACATGAAATTCGTATTAAGAAGAGTTATCTTCATCCTAATTTTCGCTTCAATTTTCAATCAAATAATTACCCCCGAGGAGCACCGCAAGACCATGCTCATGCCATAAGCTTCAAACAAACCACCCATGATGCTTCATATGGTGACACTAATAACCCTAATCGAGAAATTGTCCAAATTTGTCATGGAAACTAAACCCCTTGTATACGCCTTTAAGAGCACAAGAAGATTCTACCACTTAATACAACAACATATGCCTCACTATCTTCCTCATGAATGTGCAATTCCTGAATTAAGTAAGGTGGTAAGTATATTTGTAGAAGAAACGTATAAATAATGTCCACACTAGTCGAAATTGAAGGCAAGAGAAAGTTCACTCACCAAAGAAATGCAATATGCATGTGGAGATTTAAAATTATCGACCAAAGAACTGCAGTTCGTAAAGGGAAGGCTTCTTTCCGTGGTCAACACATCGTAAAGTGGTGAATGAAACAGATCGACCGAGAACTTAAAGGCAAAATCGGATGAAGTATGCGCTTGACTTTTACGGCTGGAAAGGCCTAAAGCCAACAGCATTTCAAAGCAAGCCAAGTCGCTCCATTAGTAAGCTGACCCAAAGGGTCGACCCACACTGTAGCACACGAGTGGAAGGGGAAGAGATAAATATTAGAATACCCCCTCCGTTTCCGCAGGTTCTTCGAAGAAACAATTGTTTCCACCAAACAGTAAATAAGCTGGAAGTATCATGGGCAAGTGAAAGTCAATATTCCTCTCCTCGATATGATTAAATGGTGTTCCTACTAAGAAAATTCTTAAAGGATTTATGCACTAAGAAAAAGGGTCTCAATGTAAAACAAAAGGCCTTTTTAACCGAGCAAGTTAGTGCCATTATAGATATGTGACCTGAAGTAGCAAAGATCCGTGATGTCCTACGATCTCTGAATATTGGAGGCATCACGAGAGAAAGCACTGTTAGACCCGGGAGCTAGTGAATCATATTACATTCTATGTTCAAACAATTTGGCTCGGGGTGAACCGAAACCCACTCATCACACTTTCGCCACGACAGGCTCCATACAAATACCAAAAGGAACCATTGAGGATGTTCTCTATACAAGTGACGTATTTTTTACTATCCAAGAGATTTTGTCAGGACTTCGATACGTAATCAGCTTGCATTAGGACCTAATCAGCCCATCATATTAGGAGACCATTTGCCACTTCAAATGCAATCATCAATTGCCTGAATGTCATGCAATCTCACATTTGGAAATATGACTTCTAACTCAATATATTTCATATGGGTAAAAGGCATATGCACTGGGAGAAGGATGACTTGAAGAAGTCTCGTATTTTAGATACCATTCTCGAAGAACAAAGTTAACCAACAGCTAGTGCAAGATATTAACTTCGAGTTATCCGATCGCTTTGTGAGCAACATGAATTTCAAGAAATGAGCTAAGACAGGGTACTCGGAGAAGAAGAATAGAAATCATTTACTGATCGGTAATGAACCCAAGGAACCTCAACAGCTAGAACTCAAACCCTCCCGCTGATTTAAAGTATGTTTTGGAAGCAATGAGCAAAGGCTCAGCCAGATTTCATCGCTAACCACATCGTGACAAGAGCATAATCTCCCCGTGACCTTCAAAAAGAATAAGCAAGACGATGGAAAATTCGATCCGGAAGGCATAAACCCGTCCATTTGAATTACTATATCTATTTAGAAGAGGAGTCTAAAGTCGCAGCGCCCAACTGAGGTCAATCCTCATCTACGTGAAGTAGTTCTGATAGAGGGTCTGAAATGCTCCGCTGGTATCATTTATCCCATTTCCGACAAGATACGTTAGCCCAACTCGTGTGGTGCCTAAGAAATCGTGAGTAACAACCGTGAAAACGAGAAGGGTGAAGAATTGTTCCACCCGACTTACAACCTGAGAGTGTGTATAGATTATAGAAGGCTCAATGAGGTGACACGAAAGACCACTTTCCATCGTCGCTCATCGATCAACTCCCGGAAAGAGCGACACCTTCTATCGCTGACGGGCATTCGTGGTACTTCCGCATAGAAATCGCCTCCATAAGATCGTGAAAACAACTTACTCAATTCATTCGCACGATGCTTATAGGAGGATGCCTTTGGGCTTTGTAACGCCCACCCACTTTTCAAATGATGTATGCTCGCATGTTCAAGTGACATGGCAGAGCTGTATAATGCAGGTATACATGGATGATATCACAAGATATGGGGTGATTTTGAAGAATGCTTAACCAATTTGGAAGCCATCTTGCAGGTGCATGAGAAGAATTTTAGTGTTTAACTGGAGAAATGCCATTTTATGGTAAACCAAGGAATTGTATTGGGGCAATATTTCTCAAGCAGGGGAATCAGTTGATAAAGCAAAGGTCGACATTATTTCCAAATTGCCGCCTAACAAATGTGAGAACAATTAGACAATTCCTTTATCATGTGCTTCTACCGACTTGCTCATTAAAGATTTTTCCAAAATTGCCAAACCCCCGTACAAGCTTGAGAAGGATGCCACCCGTTTGGGAGAAAAATTACAAAAGAGTTTTGAAGAACCGGAATTTCATTTGACCACGCTCCAATAGTTCGAGCACCTAATTGGCAAGCACGTTTCGAGGTGATGTGTGATGCGAGGATATTACATAGAGCTGCATTGGCCAAAGAGAAGATGGGAAACCTTATGTGGTGTATTATGCAAGCAAAACCCGAATGGCTAATGAGGAATTATACCACTATCAGAAAGAGTTGTCAAGTAAAGTGGTATACGCCTTAGATAAATTCTCCGAAAGCATACTGGCCTGGGCCGATATAGTCATTTTTACAGATCATTCGCCTTGAAATATCTCTCTTAACCAAACAAATGCAAAAGCAAGACTCCATCCGATGGGTTCAAGTATCAGAGTTCAACTTGAAAATTAGAGATAAGAAAGGAGTGGAAATGTGGGCGGCAAGATCATCCTGGTCAAGGTTACCTATAGCCCACGATACTCACAAATTCACCTATTAATGATGAATTTCCCCCGAAGAATCCCTAATGCGCCTTGGAGAACACTCCCCGGTATGCTCACATTGCCAATTTCCTCACTACGAGAAATCCCAAACGAGCGGAAAGGACGTGATAGGAAATATTTCTTTGCTAAAATTCATTCCTATTATCGAAGAGCCTTTCCTATTTAAATACTGCATCAAATCATCAGAAATGTGTACCGAGGAGGAACAAAGGAATTTTAAACCATCGCCATGAGAGTGTTTCAGGTGGTCATTTTGCTTCCTGCAAACAGCAATGAAGGTGCTACGTCGTTTCTAACGCCTTCCTTATCCGCGAAGCACACCAAATGTGCCGTGGTGTGACAAATGCCAAAGGCTTCGGGAA